>WBNH01002269.1:5348-95060 GCA_013401255.1 Urocolius indicus | reverse complement strand
CCCCCCCCCCCCCTTCATCCGGCGGCGCCATGGAAGCGGCGGCGGGGAGCGAGGACGGTGAGGAACCCCCGCGGGAGGCTCGAGTGCTGGGTTCCGAGCTGGTGGAGACCTACACGGTACGGGGCCGGGGAAGGGCTGCGGGACGGGACGGGGCTCCGCACCGCCGCAGGGCAGCCGCAGGGGTGCTGGGGGCAATGGGCTGAGGCCGTGCCTGATGCTCTGCGGGGTGGGCACGTTGCTTTTCCACCCAGCATAGAGCCAGAATAATTCGGTGTAAGAGTTTGGGAGCGGGGCAAAATGGCTTTGGGAGAGTTGTTGTTGTTGTGGTTTCAATAGGGGCTGAGTTGGCAAATGTCACGTTCTTGTGTGTATCTATCTGTAGGTAAATGCACGTGGACGCGGGTGGGTGAGTGTGGTTACCCACAAAGGATGGTTATCGAGCAAACGTGCCTTTGGCAGCTGAACAGAACACGCTAGCAACCCTTCCCTTCAGGTGAAACGACTGTCCAGAATCCCTCTTCCAAAGCTAACCGTGTTCTCAGATGATTCTGGGTTAGGCAGCCCTTCTCTTACACCCTACAGGGAAAATAAAGAGTGTCAGCGGTGTTTTTGTTTGGGGAAAGGATTAAATTTTACATGTCATTGTAACTTGTTTTTTTTTTTTTTAGCTGCTTGTGTTCTGCTGGGAGTTAATTGCTCTGTTTTTTCAGGGAGAAGCTCATCATGAGACAAACCTCAGCGTAATTGCAGGCAGAAAACATCTTGAGCGTGCCACGCTTTGGTTATGTAACAGCTAGATGTTTTTCTGTCTTACTGTAGTGTGACTGGAGTGATTTGGGGGTTGTTTTGTTTTTTATGGTAGAATGAGTGTAAGGACATCAGGTTTCTTCCTGGTGTTAGGAACTAGGAGAGAGAGAAAAGGGAGCAATGGTGAAGAAAGTCGGTATTTGTTGAGTTGTGTAACAGAAGTAACACTTAATGTTGTTGCCCTGAAAAGGTATCCACAGAAAAGACCAACAGGAGAGTTGAGTTCTGAGTTTTTAACAGGACAAAGCATTTACACAGGTGTCCTATGTGAAGACCCTAACTCCCTTCCAGTTAAAAACCATTGAGACATCAGTGTGTGGGAATGACTGTCAGGTGGAGAGTAGCCACGTTTGTTGACGAAAAACGTGATGAGTGTTCAGGGAAGGAGCTGGGAGGCTTAAAATAAGTTCTTGAAAATTGCCTCAGTTCTTTCTGTTAGTTACGTGACGTAGATTCGCAGAAACAGGCGTCTGCTGCTGTTGAGATGTTTCCACTGTGTGTGTTAGGATGTGGTTCGTCCCCTAAGCAAGTCTATTTTCACAGTCCCCGATCAGCCAAGGAGCGTGATGACTGGAAACTTCTGAGTGTGAACCAAGACTCAGTGGTGTTGGTGTTGAGAATTTTCATCAGTGTTTCACAGTACCAGTGAATGAGAAGTTCAAGTGATCTCAGTTGAGAAAATCTCAGTGTTCTCTGCCCCCTTATTCCACTGGAGGTTACGGAGTGAACTGTTAGCTACTTCGCTGTTTCAGCCTGCAAACTAGGAGGGTGACACAGCCAACCTTCGGTAGTATCCTGTGTTATTTTAATGCCCTTTTTCTTGGGAGCTTTAAAAGTAGAATGTTTGAAAAGCAAGAATTACCAGTATTTATTCCTACTTTGGTTCTCTTGCTGTATTTTTTGAGAGCTGTGGCTTTAAGTTTACCTGTGTGTAAACCTCCTAAACCTGTTAGCAGGACTCCAAGCCTGCAGCCAGTTAGCGTGAGATAGACCCAAGCCATTAGCATTCTAGGAATAGATTTTTTAAGTGAAATCAGAGGAATTATTCAGAAGATGAAATGTTCAGCAGAAATCAGCTTTTGGGTTTAGTATTCAAAGTTAGATTAGAATCATAGAACCGCCAGTGGCACTTAAGGGTGTGATAAAGACCTAGAGCAGAAGTGAAGAACTTGGATGGTTTAAAAGTCAGTCAAGCCTGGCAAAGGGAAGAAAGGAAGGAAATCTAACAGTAGCAAGCTGCATCTTTATCCATTAGCACGTGGTAGTCCAGTTGCAAGTGGTCCTGTTTACATCCTTGCTTTTGAGGAGTCATTTTCTGTTTGGCGTATGTGCTTCCCATCGTACTCAGAGCTTAATGTGAACAGAAGGAGACTTATGTTGATGACATCTATTTGACAGTTGTGAGATTGAATCCTGTAAAATATATCAGGGAAGGCTCACAGTTCTCTGCAATTTGGAAGGTACTTCTAAAAATACAGTCGGTGTTGGAGTAGCTAGAGTGGCTGAATCTACCAAGAAAAAATACTGTGGTTTTTGTCATGTTTGTTTTCTGTTGGATTGGAAAGAATGAGCATTTTTATTAGTTATTTCTCCTGCATGTGATGGTCCAGGTAGATGCTGACTTGGAGACTGGCTGATGGCTAGAAGGCCTTGAGGCTTTCAGTGCTTCATTTGTTTCCTGCTATGCATTTGTTTGGCCTAAAATTGCCTTCCTGCTTTTCTTGTCTGTTGCAGCTGTTTTGGGTATAAATACTAGCTTTGATGTTTAAATAAAATACTGTGGCTTCCTTGAATGGGTGTAAACAGGCTCCTGGAGGAGGTAGGAAGGAGGACGTGCAGTTTCATCACTGCTCTGGAATTTAGGACCTGCTGGCTGTGGTCACCTGTATCCCAGGCTTCCTAAGGACAGCTCTGCCTGTGCTCTGTCAAGTGAGCTGCTTGCTTTTTTCTTGACAGTTCTGAAGTGTGAAGTTTTATGAGGGATACCGTAGAAATGCTGATTTTCAGTGTAAATCAACTTGGGTGGGTTTGTGTAATGTGTACAGGAAACAAACAAAAGGCAGTCAAAACAGAGAACAGCTGGTTAAAGAAAGTACACATCTTAAAATATGTTTAGTAAACATTTAACCTTTAAGTATTTAGGGAGATGAAGGCATACTGTTTGGTGGTGTGAGAACTGCAAAGAGTTTGAAGAGTGGCTAGGAAAATAATGGACATGTACAGCACTGCAGATGTGCTCAGCACTGTGCAGAGTAGAACTTGTCTGAAGTGACTGGTTTATTGAAAGATGTGCAGAATTCATTACACAGTTTGGTAGAGACACTGGGAGGGAAAAAAACCATGTGAATGTAACCACTTCCGCATTTTAGCTCAATAGAAATGCAGTTTGGCATAAATATAAGTGGTTTCATGTGGTATATTTATGCCTAGGAGACTGAGAGAACTTCATCACCTCTGCCTGTATCCCTTCCATCTGTTGGCTTGACGAGCAAGCAGTAAGTGGAGAATCTTAGCTTGAGCTGTCATCCTTGTCATATTGACACACTCAAAATTAATTGAAGATGAACTTAGGTATCTGACTTCAAAAAAAACACAAACAAACAAACACTTTTGCTTTAAAATGATTTATTTCTGTATTGAAACAAGCCTCTGGAGCACATGTAGTTTGTGTTTACACGACATAGATTTGTATTTGTTCAAGATAAGGGCAGCTTGAGGATTGATGTGAAGTCAGTTGCTGTTGTTCTGCATACTGGCACGGTTGGAAGGGTGAATATGTACTGCCAGCTCAGTCTCAGTTCTGCATGGGGAATCCTGTGGCTTTTTAAGGACCTAATTTGAGGAATTCTATTGGTGCATGTAAGCTCACTTTGACGGGTGTTTTCTTGACCAGACTGTCCGTTTGGCTCAGTGCTGTTTCTGGAAGTGGTTGCTGCTTATCATTTCAGCAGCACAGGAAGCCTTAGTTGTATATTTAATCTGCGTTATATACACAGAGGAGGAATATTCCTTGTCTCATGAGCTGTCTGTTGGGAGCTATGAATTTTGCTGTGTTTTCAGTGTGTAACCTGAGGTTTTATGCATCGTATACTCAGTCTGCATTGCATTAAACTACACTGCTTGATCTGCCATAACTTAGCACAGTCAGCTTTTAAAACTATATAGTATTTTATGATGGCTTCTAAATGTAGTATTTATTTAGTTCTAACTTTAATCTTCTGGTTACTGTGAGCCTCTCCCTGCCTTCCACAGGGATATGAAGAACTTTTGAATGCTCAGGTTTATTCCTGTTCTAGTTTGTCACTGGCAGAGTGTATAATCATGATCTGCTGTTTCCCAACACAACGTGACAGGAAAGCAGACGCAGGCCTTGATTGAGACTGTAATTCTGTGTAGGCACTCCTCTGTGTTTTCAGTACTCATCTGAACGCTGATGTGTCACTTGCTGTATGCACTAGTCAGACATCTTGATTCAGTTCTCTGAAAGACTTGGGTTTTGTTCAGCAAGCCAATGTTGATGCATTTCAAAAGATGAACTGTATCTTACACCGATTCTATTCTTGCAGGCAAGTGGTGTTCTCTGTGTAATGTTGTTTGATCTTGTGCTGGTCTGTACTAACAGTAAGTGAAAACTGGCCTAAAAGTAACAAGTTTAAACTGTTGACGATTTCTGTTTCCTTGTATATGATTAGGAAATAGATGTGCATCATTCTCACAGCAGCTATGAGTCAGGTCGATGGTGTGTTGGTAGTAAGCAAGTTCTCAACTGTATTAAATGCTTTCAGATTTCTTTTTTCCCCCCCAAGAATACAATTCGATTGGGTATCACAGTTTGTTTTTTTTTCAAGGAGCTGTAGAACTGGTTTTGCTGAGCTTTGTTTTTCCTTTGTGTGTTATTCTGTACCTTTAAAGTTTCTTTGGGATGGCTTGTGTTTGGCATGTTCAAAGGTAGACTGTGAGTTTCCTGCAGAACCAGTACTGTTCCATCTGGAAAGTTATCTACAATGAAAATCTCAAGTTATTTGGTACCCACGTGGTTAAAAAGTTTTGTGCAAAGAAATGTAAGTTGCTTTAGCTAATTGTAGTGACTCTATAGGCACAATTGTAACTCTCAGGAAGCTTTCTTGTGTGCTTTACCCTAAAAGGAATAAAACAGTTAACATCCAATCAGTCAACAGATTTGTCTGGCTTTCTGAAGGCTTCCAGATTTCTGCTTAGCTGTGAAGTGACAGCAGAATGGTTACCAAGTTCCTCTGCCTGTTGTGGAACTTGATAGATCGAAGAAGGAATGCTGCTGCCTCAGACTTCTTGTGCGTGGCTGTGAATACCAGCTTAGCTAACAGAAATCTTCTTCTAAGCTACTTCTTTTTCTGTCTTGGTAGTTAACCTTTGAATTGCAGAAATAAAAGCCATTGCTTCACATGAAGAAGTATCTGCATGGTTTTGTGTGTGGAGAATGAGATTAGCATCCTCCATCAGCAAAGTCACCTTAGAGTTTGGGTTAGCTTTTAGCTAACTCTGATACTTTAAGAAATGTATAAACCACCTTATTCTGTGTGTTATCCAGCACACCTCAGTCAGCTTCTCCTAGAGACAAATGCTGTGCAGCTCCCTTACTTTAATTTCTTCCTTTCAGGTATATATTATTCAAGTCAGTGTTGGCAATCATCAGTGGACAGTCAAACATCGTTACAGTGATTTCCATGACCTGCATGAAAAGGTAAGGGTATTAAAACTGTGGCCTTGATCTGCTATAAAACATTGTATAGTTTATACAGGTCTGTTGTATGGCACATACATTCTTTCCTCAATAAAGAGCAAGAATATGACAGATACCACCTGAAACACAGACGGAGTTGTTGCTGTATGAACAGTGTTACTTGCCTCTGTTACATTCCACTCTTGAACTGGAGAAGGTTGGTCTGGACAAATTTAGCCTTGGACAGAAGCTTACATCAGAAAGAATGGATTTCAGGCTAGAATCATTAAACATTTTAGAGAGGTTTTTGTGATCAGCTGATCTGATGATTAACCAGGTTTAGAGCAAACAGTCATCTAGGAGGAGCCGATGATAGAACTGGTCTTTGACAACAGCATGGGGTAGCCACTAACAAGTGCTGATTAAATACAGCAAGTGAAATGAGAGAAAGTCCATTAGGTTTAAGACTGGACTGCTTTCTCAAATATACAGGTTATTCTGGTTTATCTCCTTCGTTACATTCTGCACTCTGATACTGACACTGCTTTTGAACTTACCATTTCATGATAAAATGTTCTTTCTGAAAATATCAAATACTTTGATGTCAATAGCTAAGTTTACTGAAGTAATTTTCTTTTTGGATCTCAACCAGGATCAGGCAGCATGCTCTTGTTCTCTTGCATCTTTTGTACAAGGTCAGATGGTGAGTCAGGTAATAACTCCATTCTTTTCTCTTTCAGCTTGTTTCAGAGAAGAAAATAGATAAAAATCTGTTACCTCCTAAGAAGATGATTGGAAAAAATTCCAAAAGCCTGGTGGAGAAAAGACAAAAGGAATTAGAGGTCTACCTGCAAACCCTGCTCCTCAAATTCCCTGTTACTGCTCCAAAAGTTTTGTCACACTTCCTGCACTTTCATTTATATGTAAGTTTTTAGCATGTGAAATGGAGTTTGCCTTTCCCCAGTTCTCTGACTTGCAGGGAATTGTGTCAAATCTTCACAAAACAGCTGAAACTGCTCTTTTTTTCAGCATTTTGCACAGTATAACAAACAAAGCATATTTTAAAGATTTTTTACACCACTTTTTATTGCAGTAGATGCTGTGCTGTCAAGGACTCTTAAGAGGAGAAAATAAATGCTGTCAGGATAGTTGGAAACTGTGAATAAATCTGAAGCTGAATTGGTTGTTAGGCTGAAGTCAATAATGCTGGCTCTCTGAAGGAACATTGCATAATTGATCTACGCACACCCTTACTTAATGGTTAATGGCTAGAGCTGTGGTTCACACTGAAACAGTTTCCAGTAGCCCAGATGAAGAAAAATGGTGCTTCTCCATGAGACACACAATGATGGAACGGCCTCTGGAGACATAGCTCCAGCCAGCAGATAAAACGTTACGGTAAAGGGTGCTTGAAGTAAGCAGCAATGGTTTGATTTCATGTTCGGATTGCAATTTGTTCATTCACCTCTTGTGTGTAATTAGGGTTTTTTTCAGTATGGCATCGTGTCAAAAGGGGGAGAATGAACTTCATTAAGAGGAAAATGCACCGGAGAACTCGGTGGAAAGGAGGAGCAGTAATTGCTTTGGGGTGGGATGTGCTGAGATGGCCCTTCGTGGTTTCATATAAAGGCTTCAGAAATGAGTCATGAGTGGTCCATGAGGTGTATTAATAAAGCATTAGCAGCAAAGAAAACTTTGATTTAGTAGTTACATGAATCTAATGATCCTGGTGCGACTTTAGAGGCAGACAGTAGAAGATTTGTTTCATAGTGTTGCTAGTGCCCTGCAGATCTGAGTGAGAAGCACTAGTTTGTCATGATCAAGCTCTTTAAAATGGATCAGAGGTTTTAAATACATTAAAAAGGTACTTGATAATGTGGGAACAGTTCTGTTCAGATGGAACAAACTTCCTGATCACCACAAAGCTGCATAATTTTTCTGTTCTTTGGCTATTCTCTCAAGTGATGTTTCATTAATGTTTCTCTACTGTAAATTCAGCAAAAGTTTTCATGCAGACAGAAATTCTTCATAGTCTCTCTCTTGCTTCTCAGTTAGCCTGTTTTTTTTCTTCTTGTTACGTATTAAACCTTTTTTTTACTTTTCCGTAGAAATGGTGTTATTTGGATATGAGCACTGCCCTGTTTCTCTACTGTGTTTGTCTATAAGAGCAAAGGTGTTGTGTACAGTACGTTGCTTTAGAGGAGTCAAGATTGAGGTGTAAACTCAGTTGTTTCTTCTTGGAAATTTTAAGTACTTTTCAATATTTACCAACAAGTTGGCTATTCAGAGGAATAGCTAAATATTTACCACAGCAATTCTACTGAAAAATAACCTTCACGCAGAACTTTGATCTCTTTAAAATACCTTTGTTACCAGAGAGTCCCTGTGTGTGTTTGAGCCACTATAATCCCTGATATGGGTGCATTAGTTCATAAAGAAAGGCTGCAGGGTTTGGTTTTTTTCTAATATTTGTAGTATTTCCATTGGGAATGATTTTACTTTCCAGGTTAGTAGAACTAAATGTAGTAGAAGTATTTGTCATATTAAAACCACTTTGAAGCCTTTACCTATCACAAGGAAAAAACAAGTACACGTTAGCAAAGAAATGCAGTTGCATGTGACAGCAAAGTAGAACATTATTGTTTCTTTTACATTGTCTAGGCTGTCTGCAGTGAGATGAGGATGCTTATTTTGTTGCAGTCTTATACTTGGTCATCTTAGATTTGGTTTAACTTACGGATAGAAGCTTTTGCACGAAAAGATTTGAGTACCCACAAACTGCTGTTCAGAGACATCTGCAAACAATGGACTTCTGTGGGTTTGATGCATGCGAGTAGTTAGAGCTAAGACAGAGGTCTCTTGTAGACAGAGGGATAGAGTTGGTTTTTTTTTGCCTGCCAGTCACTGAACAGTCCAAGCCATAATCTTGCTTCAATTACAAATGTAGAAAAAAATCCTGCTCTGTCCCAGATGAGGAAAGGGATACAGAGTGTAGTTTTCAGTGAAGTCAGTGCATGCCAGATGGGTGTCATTGGCTTATTCAGATGAAAGTCAGAATTGTTGGATTTTGTTTGGAATGTGGCTTCTAGCTTGTTCTCAAAACTGTGATGTGGAGGCTTTGTTCGTCCTGGGTGAGTGGGGTTTCAGTTATACTAAGAATGTGCTTTTTCTCAAATGCTTGCCTCATCAAATGAGCTGAACTGTCTGCTGCAGATGTCCTGTGGATTTATTCTGTTACGAATCGTGAGGGATTTGCCAGCCAAGTACGCTCATTAAATATTCATTTTGTGATGATCCATAGTAGGTGTTTATCCTTTGCAGCTATCTTAAAATGAGATATGTGTGTTTAGGGGAAGCTTCAGAATCAGAAAGTTGGGGTTTTTTCTCTTGTTGTGTGGGCCTTTGACAAAGAACTGTTGGAAATGCTCAGAACTATTTCTGGACTTCCACAGAGCATTTGCTCTTTGTAGAGAGAAGTATGCCCAGGTGGGAAATATTTGTACTGATCTTTGTGCACCTTCAGGTTTAGAAAGAACAAACATCTGTGGTGAGAGTTTTCAGCCTTTTTATTTCATCCTGGAGCTGTCAGTGCCTGGAATGGAAATTGAGCACCTGGGTGGCTCCAAGAGGGTGGAGAAGATGAAGGATGGGGAAAAAGGGCTTTTTGACTTGCTCTGCAGTAACCACAACAGCATTGAAGTTCAGAAGACTGATTACTTTTTATATATCTCTTCTTCCCTGTAGACCTGTTAACCTGGAGTTTTCTGTGTGTTAATGATTGTTCTGAGAATACTTTTAGTGCTTGATGCATTAGGTTAATATTATGTTAACATTTGAAGAACGTTGTATTTTAGTTTCTTCCAAACAGCTTATTTTCAAGTTAGGCTAACGATGGCTAGTAATAGTTGCTCTAGTTGCTGTTGCACTTTAATATATGCAAAATGTGATTAAGTGTAGTTCAGTATCTTCCATCTTGGAGGTGAAAATCAAATGAATTAAGTAATTTCAAGTCATTGTTATGAAGTTTTTCCAAGTTGCAAGGAAATCTATAAGACATCCTCTCTGTTGGTTTGTGTTTTAAAAGGCCCTATACCATATCAAAAAAGGGTAACTTCAGCAAAGATACATATTAAAACATTGGAACCACAAATATGTAAATACCACTTGATTATTCTTTGCAGGAGATCAATGGGATCACTGCTGCATTGGCTGAAGAGCTCTTCCACAAAGGTAAAGAACTTGCGCATACATTCATATACCTGTGATATTTCATCTCCAGACAGATCTGAACCTTCCATATCAGACCATGAAACTACTTCTTACCCTTCCTTCTCTTCACCTTTTTGCACTTCAATTCCAACTGCGTTTTGGGGGAAGCTGTAGTTTGTAGTGCAACTGTGCAGCTGTGTTTGGAAACAAACCAGAGAAACTGGTGAATTTAGGTTTTGGAAAGAGCCTGCTAGTCTGTGTTCTTAAAGGACAGGATGTGATACTGGTGATCAGAAGCTTTTATTAAGCTTTCTGTCTTGATATGTTTAAGTCTAACCTGTAAGGAGGTTTGGTTTATATCTGAGTCCTGGTACAGTGTGAAATGCAACAGGATACTTTACATATCAATATTGTTCTTCCAGAATTGAAGTAGCATGAGACCTTCTGGTCAGTTAAAGGAAGACCTTTTCTGAGACTGGTAGATGAAAATGACATGCACTCACTGTAACTGCAGCACCTCTGACTGGTGCATTAACAGCAGGAGGCATGTGAAGTTGATTAACCCATGCTAATTTTGCATTGAAGGACATGCTAATTGCTACTGTATAACTCCAGTTGGCTGAGGTGATAAGTGAAGCATGTTTCAATATGCCATTTTAGATTGTCCTGGCACAGTTCATTTTAGGTGAAGTCATTTCAGAGGGCCCACTGAGCAGATTTTATAACATTTTAATGAAGCTCCAGAAGAAACCTTTCCTGATGTTATAGTGCTTGCAGTCTGACTGATAGCAGAATCAGTGACGTCTGACTGTTGTGTATTAGTGTAGCCTTCCAGTAATCTGCAGCTGGACTCTTGGACTTGCTCCCACTGAAGCCAAGCTCTTTAGAGCGTTTCTGAGAACTCTGCATATCATGAAAGCTCATGTTCTCTTGTCCATGAAGTCATTGATCATCAAATGGGTGGAGAGAAAGATATTCTACACGTGCATGTTCAGATTCACAGATTGCTGTAGTCCACATTAACTCTTATGGTGTCCCCAGAGAGGCTTTTCAAATGCTGTTTCCTACCATTTCTAGAATGAAATGGGATTGTAAAAAATATTACCTGATAATGCATTTCTTGTTCTGGGAGCTTGTTATTAATGTGGTAAAAGTTCTCATAAAGTCTTCTGAGAAAACACATCTGCTGCAATTCTGCATTTAGGCAGCGTAGCAGATGATGCGAGGCAGACACTGCTTTTTCTGAATAGAGGAAGTCCTAACTGCTCTAGAACCTAGGGATATCTCAACAAAACTTTCTCTTACATTGTATAAATGAACTTTCATTCCAATCCTGTTAATATTGAAGGAAATTTGCCATTAGTTGCATCAGGAGCTTCAGCCTTGTATGATGAGAGTGCCCATTTGAACACCTGCGTTTCTCTAGCTATGCTAGTTTAAAGTGACAATGAAAGACAGTGTTTAGATGCCTCAGTTGTGAGCTTAAGGTATAAATGACTAACCTTTAATCTCCAACATTAGGTCTTCCATGTACCACTTAGTCTTTCGTAGGCATTGCAGCATCATGTTTGATACCACTGTGCTCTGTTTTTTCAGGGGAGCAGTTATTAATGGCTGGCGAAGTCTTCACCATCAGACCTTTGCAGTTATATGCTGTCACTCAACAGTTGCTACAGGGGAAGCCTACATGTGCTAATGGAGATGCTAAAACAGATCTGGGTCATATTCTAGATTTCACTTGTAGACTCAAGTATTTAAAGGTGAGCTATATTTGCACAAATGCAGAGATGTTGTTTCTACCAGACTGAAGTGATTCTTGGCTTACTCAAAACAGGTCATTTTTGTCTGAGTCAGTTTTTTCCTACCAAATAAATTAATTGGAAAGACTTTTCCTGAGTAATTTTTTTTAATGCTGCTTTCTACAGCTTAAAATGTCTTGCTGAAACTCTTTTTAGGCTCTTAATTACACAAAGAGCTTCCCTTTTAACTTTATGGTGTGTTCAAAGGTGAAGCAAAATAGTGGACCAGGGGAAGCTTCACTGGAGGACTTAGGAAGCTTCAAAAGCAAAGCCACAGCTGTTACTAATATTGCTGTGAACCACACAAAAAATATTACAGATTTATCACAAAATTATGTCCACAGCAAACATAAATGAAACCCACTTGTGTTATATGCTGTGAGGCCAGAATCCAATGGCTATAGGGAAATACTCAATACCTTTTTTATTATGTGTGATATTTTCTTCAAACCTATCTTGTCAATGCCTTGAACATTATCCCTTGCAGTGAAATTCAAGATAATACTGTCTGGAAGGTCCAACTGTTTTGAGGAAGCTGTTATTTTTGAATACAGCTCTGGCTTGGTCAACTGAGAATAAAGTGTTGCTCAGTCTTGCCTGTGGTATTTTGTTTGCATGCCCCATGTGCTACAAAATACAAGCACAAGGTGGCAGTTTAAGTTCAGTGGACTTAGCTGGAGCAAATGGGAGTTTTTCCCAAAGAGTTAAATCTCCAAGGTTCATGAATCATTCCATACTTGAAAAATTGTTTAGAACTTCTGCTTTCTGTCCAAGCTGCTGTATTTGTGCTGTTGCCTCTGTACAACTATCTAAAATGTGGACATGTTGGATTACGTGCAGTAACTCTGTTCTTAAATGCTGATTACTAGGTCACTGGAACAGGGGGACCTTTTGGAACCAGTAACATTCAGGAGCATCTCTTACCTTTTGATCTGTCCATTTTCAAATCCCTTCATCAAATAGAGGTATGACTCAGTTTTATAGAAGCTCAGCAAATGCCAGATCTGCTGTGTATCTCTCAGAATAGGTGATTTCAGGCTTTGATTTGCTGCTAGAACTGGGGAGTGCAACGTCTGGGAGGACTCTATCGTTTGTGAAACAACATTTTTTACAAGCCTTGGAAATTAAGGGTACCAAACTTAAGTGTTTTGAATAGTTTGCACCGTGTGTTCAGAAAAGAATGATTTCCAGCATATACCCAAAACCTAAAGCAGGATGGCTTTTCATTGCCATGAAGAGCTACCAAATGGGTCATAATGGCATCTCATATTACAAAGTATTTTTTGTTTGGAAAGCACCAAACACTTGTGAAATGTGAAGAATTAAATTTGTTTGTTAAAGTGCACCTTTCACTATACTGCACCTTGCTTGGTAACGTGCAGAATGCTTTCCCTGATCTGCTGCCAGTGCCAGGGTTTCTAGCAGGACTCATGTAAGAGATACTTTACAAAATACTTTCCTGAGTGCTTCAGATCTTTCCAGAGAATGGCTGATTATGTCATGCAGTCTGTACTCTGTGTCCACTTTCGGTGGATGCAGTACATGAACACTGTCTCATTGGTATGAGACTGAGTTGGGTTACGATCTGGAGTTCTGATTGGTTGACATTTTATCTTGGGAAAGAAAATACAGCAGGCTTTAAGACTGAGAGACTCTAACATACTGCAGAGAGGATACTGCAGAATAATATCCATTTCCCCCTTTCTTGTGAGCATGGATGATTTTCAGAGGTAGCTGTTCTTAATGTGAGGGAGAGAGGGAAGGGCTTTTAGGCTTGCAGACTTTTACAATTGTATCTTCATGCAAAGTTTTGGATTGACTGGCACCAGACTGGCATTTCCTTCTAGCAGTAAACACTCTCTAAAAGTGAACAGTAGTTATCTGGAAAGAATTTTTTCAAGGATGGCAGGAGCTCTGTCTCTCTTTCATGTGGATTCCCTGCTACACTAGGAAATGTGCCAGTTGTTGTGGTTCCAATGTGTGTGACTGTCGATAGGGAAGGACCTGGTTGCTGGACAGAGGCTATATTGGACCTTTGGTGGTGTTACAAATTGAGCTACAGAAAGAAGACTTTACTCTTAAATGAAGTCTGTGTAATTAGCTCACTAGTATATTAAATGCTTAAATTAGTATCATCACTTAATAGGCTTTATTTTTTTCTTATTTACAATAAGAAACATACAATACTTAAATGAATGTGTGTGCACGTGGAGCCATAGGTACCTCTTTTTCTGGTAACAGCAAAATACTGTGCCTTATTAAACTGTCTGGGTAATTTCACCTTGAATACATCATGGTGCAAGTAGAAAGTCAATGGAGAAGAAGCTTTATTAAAATAAATGCTTGAATTTCACTTTTCTATGGTCTTGTCTCTAATTTTTTGCTTTAGCTTTAGTAAATGTTGGTATTTCTGACCTGGTCATCTCAGGATATTTAAAGGGAGTGCTGTAACTACTTTCCAAATTGGTGAAGAATCTACTATTGAAGCTTTTAACTGCCTCTTTTATGTCTCATATGTGTCTGTTCTTATGATTTCTGTCTTTAACTTTGTTAAAATAGATCAGTCATTGTGGAGGGAAGCTTATCAAAGGGCTGACCTCATCAAAGCACACTCTGGCCACAATGAGTGTCCGATTTTCAGCAACATCAATGAAGGTAAGAGTGGATTCCTACTACTGGGGAGTGTTCAAAGCACATGCAAAAATAACATGGTGGAAGTATCCATTTGGAGTTGGTGTACTTCACTGCCTCTTGCAGATTCTACTTTTAAAACCATGAAACTGAAAGTGTTTGCTAACCTTTCAGAATCTCAACGTTAAGTGAAGGACGTGTTTACATGTATCCATTAGGGACGTTTCTGATGCTTTATTGCAATGCGTGTTTGTTATTCATTCAGAACTGAATGCATTTGTCATCCTTTTGTCTGGGCTTTGATTTGGCAAGGGATATCAGTAGCATAATTTTCACAGTCCCATTCTTGTTCCTTCACATTTCTTAGTTTGGATCAGCTGCCACTCATGGAACTCTCTCCCTATATATCTAACATCATTCTGACCCAGTCAGATCATATTTTAAGACTTACAGCTTTATTCTAGGTGATTTCAAAGCTTAGAAATCTTCCTTATTTACATAAGGTTGTTTAAATTGTTTTCAAAAGTATTTCCTTTCACTGAAGATGTAAGTGTACCATTGTAGTGTACATGTCTTATAGGAAATCCTGGTGCCTGAAGCCTCTGAGTTTGATCAGTGGGAGCCAGAGGGTGCAACTTCCAGTTGTCCAGTGACAGCAGTTATCCCAACTTGGAGAACTTTAACAACTTTGGATATGAGTCACAATAGCATCTCTCAAATTGATGACTCAGTGGTAAGAAATATTTTTTCACTTGTGAGGAAAAAGTACAACTGATCTCTCGTGGCACACGACACAGAAGGGATTTTGCATTTAATTTCTATCTCTTTGTTCTGTGAGATTTTCAGTTGCACTTTGTGTTGGTTTGCTACCAAAGTTAATGCTTAGAAGATTTTTTTGTTAGATTTTTTTCATTTACTGCTTTTTCTTTGCTGAAGGAGAAAAGTTTGTCGTTCTGTGCTGTGTAAGCGAGAAACATTTCCACGAACACTGACTTGGTGAAACATGCTTTCACTGTTTACATTGGCCTGAGGCCACTTACAAAAGGTGGTTGTTTTTTTAAAATGACAAAATACCTCTTGGTATTTTGACTTTAGAGTGTTACCAAAGCTGAAGCTTCCTGCATATTTGAAAACCTATGGCTTGATGGCAGCTTCCTTTACTTGCAAACAATATGAAGAGTGTGGAAGCAAGATTTGGAGCCATGTGACACTATATTAGAATTACATTTGTTGAATCAATTGAAGACAAATAACATTCATTGCAAGAACATGAGTCAAATATGAACGAGATTTCTTATTTGAACTACTCTTGTGAAGCAGGAAATATTTATGTCTGTAGCTCAACTGGAGACATCGTGCACTTGGAGAGTATTTTTCTTGTTCAAGTTTTATTATGATGTAGAATAAGGTTCCTCAAGCATGAGTCCAGGCCTTAACTACAAGGCAAATCATTTGTGAGTTCACAGCCAAAATAAAGTGGATGAAATTACTTTGACATCAAAATTCAAAATCAAATTAGAAGTTCAACTCAAAAGTAAAAGGCTTTCTAAGTTGAAGTGCATTTTCAAGAGGTTTGTATGACCTTGTAATGCTCGACTAGTGTCAAACATGGAAACAAATCCCTCAACTTACTCTGGCTTTTGGACTGTCATCTTTATCCAGATTTCTGTGTAACACATCTGTGTTTGATAAGACAAACACCTATAGAGTTTAATCTACAGTTAATGGGGTTAAACTGGGAGCTGCTTATTTGTCTTCAGTGAAAAAAAACAGGTTTTGATTTAAAACTTAACCATGCTCCTCAGAGTAACCCGTTTCTCTTGCTGGCAAGGTTCAGCTCTTGTTGCAGTAGCTCATAGGGAATGGTTTTTTTTAATACCTAAAGGTGAGAGACACTCCATTGGGTGATGCCTTTGGTTGGTCAGCTGATAGTGAAGGAAGTATGGCCTAATTCATAAGCTAAAATGCATTCAACACATGTTTTTTTTTTTTCCACTTCTAGAAATTAATTCCAAAAATTGAATTCCTGGATTTGAGTCACAATGGGGTGTCTCTGGTAGAAAATTTACAGGTAAGTGATGCTTTTGAAGGTGATTTTTTTTTTTCTTTTCCAGGCTGCCTAAGCCTTAGAACACAGCTTTTCTTGCTTCAGAATTTTGTTGCTTATCTTCCTCATGGAGAATAGTTTAAGCCCAAATAGCTTATCCTTCATAGCATCAAATACTCTTTTAATGGTGCATTCTTACTGGCTCTGGATATTTTCACTTCTTTGCCAATATTGACATACATTTAGTCCTTCACTAAATTCATTCACTGCCAGTTGTATCTGTTAGTTGTTAAAAATGCAGTTAAATTCCTTTTCTACAAGCTAGAACCCGTATAATGAATAATTTCATGTAATGCTTCTTTATGCTGGGCAGCTCGCAGTGTGAAAACACTGTTACACAATAAAGAGCAAGCCATAGTGCAGTGTCTTTTACATTTGTGTATAACTTGGACTTCCTGTGCTTTTGTAGCATCTTTATAACCTTATTCACCTGGACTTATCCTACAACAAGCTGACATCACTGGAAGGTGTTCACACAAAACTGGGAAACATCAAAACTCTGAATTTAGCAGGAAATCAACTGGAAAGGCTTTGTGGTCTTAACAAACTGTATTCATTAGTCAACTTGGATCTGAGCAACAACAAAATAGAACAGGTAACTTGATTTTCAGTGTTGAATTGTGCTTTAGAGCACAAGCAATTTCTTTTGGTGTGTAAAACTGCAAATGGAAGTGGCTGTTGATACGGGGTTTTTTGTGGTAACTTAAAGAAAGGTTCAGTCTGTGTATTCCTTTTTATTTAGCCAATTTGTATTCATCATTTCACTCAAACTTTCAGATTGATGAAGTAAAAAATATAGGAACCCTCCCGTGCTTAGAAAAAGTGGTCTTATCCAGCAATCCATTGAGCATCATCCCTGATTACCGGACCAAAGTGCTTGCTCAGTTTGGGGACAGGGCCTCAGAGGTAAGCCACAGTTGTACTTCTTCCATTGAAGCCTGATGAGAAAGGTAGTGTAAATGCTCTAAAGCTTGGTGAGTTTTTAGTATGTGTTGGAGTACTTCTGAAGTTGCATGAAATCTGTACGGTAGAGCTAGGTCTGATGTAGTTCTTCTGTGTGGTGGTTAAAGATGCACATAGTTTGCATTAAATTAAGGTTATTTGATTTATGCAATAATTAATTGCAGAGCTGCCTTGTTTTCAACATTATTGGATATTTTAACACTTTTTTTAGGTCTGTTTGGATAACATTGCTACCACAGAAAAAGAACTGGACACTGTAGAAGTGCTAAAAGCTATTCAAAAAGCAAAGGAGGTGAAATACAAACTGAGCAACTCTGATAAAAAGGTGAGTTTGCTCTGAGGAGTAAAATGTGCTGCAAATGAAAGAAGCTTACAAAAACACTTGTACAAATTAGTTCTAAGTTGAATTCATTCAGCTTTCTTTAGCATTAAAAGCGTTTACACTTCATGCTTTAATCTGGTATGAGCTTTTTAACGTGGAGTCTTTTTCCTATTTAGTTATCAATGTAATTTCAGTGATTATCTGACCTTCCTTTTTGTGCTGACTAAAGAGAGAGGTAATGTGATGAAAAGATAAAATGACTTAATGGTGTACAAAATGAATATGCAGTTGACCTTAACAGCCATATTGTCCATCTCTGCAAGTATTGCAGAGGTGTGATTGTACTGCCTATGTTGCAGAGTACTGAAATTGCTTTCCCAAACTCTTTTCTTGTTGGTGTTGAGCAATGGGAAAGAGACAGAAATCCAAATCTTCCTTGCGTTCTCCTCTGTGTGCTGTGCATTTGGTTAGTCTTGTTTTGGTTAGAAACTTAAGAACCTGTTCTGTCCCTACTGTATAGAAAAATTGTTTTCATTCTCTTGTAGTCTGAAACTTGCTGCTGGTTTTGTCAATACAGTGTGACTAGTCAGTGATCAAATGACTTCTCTAAATGAATTCTTGCTGGAATTCCACTTAGTGTGAAAATAAACATCAGAGGATGTGACACTGTGCACCTCTCCTTCCAAAAAATAAAGCTGGCACTAACTTTCCTTTGACTAAAATTGAGGAAGCTTGTGTAGACTTAGTTTAGGATCTAACGTGTCTTGTGTATTTAGGTTTTTTCTTTAATCTGCATACTTTCTTTATTAGATCAGTGAGGACTCCAGGCTCAGTGCTGCCAGCTCCAAATCAAACTGTTCTTCTCTTACTGTTCGTTCTTCTCCCTCTCTGCCTCGTCCTGTCAGCTCCAGCCAAGGTAATCATGTATGTATCGTGCTGCTGGGCTGAGCCTCTTGGTTCTGCTTTTCTAAGCTGCATTGATATACATGTATTATGTGCAAGGATATAAGGCCTATCAAAACAAAGCAGAAAGTTCTAGTAGTAATTAGCTTAAAAAGTGGAAACTGTATGATTGTGAATCAGCAAAACTGACCAATTTTTCACCATAGTGTTAATCAGGTGTAGTGGAAGTTTGAGTAGAGGGCTTTTCCTGCTTCATCCTGCAGAAATTACCAGCAGAGGACTATGTATCTCCTATCTTAAATACGTGCCTTAATGGAAAACCATGGCATACATAAACATGTTTTATAATTGCTTCTCTACCTGTGATTGGTCTGCAAAATGGTGAGCTCAAGCAGCTTATGTTCTATTATTGCTTTTTTTTGCAAGACTTGCAAACCTGAAGGAAGACAGAAAAAGGAGATAAGACAGTTGTGGGATTAGTAGTCTGCTTCAGCATGTGACTTCAACATATCTGCTGTGCTCTACAGCACCTGCTGATCTTACCTGAAAAAGCTGTATGTTTCAAATAAACATGCCTATTGCATCAGGAACTTTAGAAGACTGGTTTATCTTTCATCTTTTGCAGGAACCTGTAAGACTGACTTATGATAGTCATTTATGACTGAGAAGAGGAGATAAAGATACTTTTTATTGGCTTTGCCTGATTGAAAACTTAAACTGCAGTAGGATATGAATAATGGGAGACTGCTTCATAACTGTTGAAAAGAACAGGGATTATATTCTCAGTCATTTGAGGTGGAAGAGCTTACTCTTCCCAGTACACTAGTGGATTGGTGGATGGGGGAGAGAAACCTGAAAAGCTTTGAAAAAAGTCCTTCACTATACAAATTTAGTCATGGTTTCTTCATTGACTCTGTAAAGGTGAAATTGTTCAGACAGCATTTGATTAAAGGACAGACAGATACCGATTTAGTTCCTGTTCATGTCTTTCATTTGCCTTTGTAGCCCTTCTAGATCACTTTTCACCTGCAGATACAATGCCAGTGTTTACAAAGTTAAGTCAATGCTTACTTTATTAAACATTTAAATTGCAGGATTGAGACATTTTGTGTTAACCTGCAGTTTTATATAGAACTAGCTGCAAAAACTCCTGCTAGCAAATCATTGTGACTGTTGAGAGTTATTTGTCAGTAGTCTTTTTCTATTACAGTAGATTTTTATGAGCAAATGAGTCTTGTGAGGAAAAACATCTAGATATTTCTGAAAAAGAAGCTCTATAGAAAGATTGGTATAAGATTCAAGGTTTATTTACTGAAGTCCATTTCCTTTAGTAGGAAGGCTTTTATAAACAGTAGGAAAGTGAGAACCAGGGCAGGCTATTTCTCACTTTTAACATAGCAAATGCTTCTTTGCTACACTTCTATCTAGCTATCAAGGGGCTTTTGCAAAATGCTGATTGTGAGAAATCTGTTTTTTCTTTAAATATGCCAGGCAATTAGTTTCACTGTTAGACTTTAACTCATGAATAATGGAATTAATTTCCTGGTCTACTGTTTCTATGAATTGTTTTCTCTGCAGTTCTTCTAGACACCATCTGTTTCCGAAACATATTATTCAAATGAAATGTCACTGGCAAATGGCTTATGGAGAAAGATTAAATATTTGTATAGGAAACAGAAAACCAAAAATAATGGTGTCACGTTCTGGTTTTCCTGTCAAGTTGAGTTTCCTTCTTGCTAACACAGTATTTTTTTTTCAAGTAAAATATCTCTTGTGTTTCCTCTGAGATGGTTTGATGTAGTCCACTAAACTTTACCTATCAGTCCAGAAATCCACATACAGGAGATTTTATGCTCAAGCCAGAAACGTATCCACACTAATTCTGTTGTTTATTTGCACATTTATATACTTGAAGTGGCTGGCTCAGTGGTAATATTGAAAATGGATTTACTGGTGTTCTCAGTGCAATGGTGTGAATACCAAACAGGCAAAAAGTCAGATGTCCCTGAGAATGTTGGCTTATATGCACTTAGAAGTTTTTACTGATGATTCAACTCTGAACTCTTCAGAAAAGTTCCGAATAAGGTGAGGTAATTTTCTTGAGTGATGTTTGAGGGACCAGACCTTCTGAGTCTGGTTGAAGGTTTTACACTAGGTATTACACTTGTTTACTTGAAGCCTACAGAGATTTGAGAGATGAATAGAAAGTTTACAAAGAGTGCCATGCTGTTTGTTTGCCAACCTGGCAGTGTTCTGGCAGAAGTAAGGGTCAGGATTAACAAAACTGACTAGGTCTGTTAAAACTAAGTCATGTGAAGAATTCTTATACCAGATGTTGAGATCTGAATTGATTGTCACCTTAAATGAGCTTTAGCAGTCTTTAATGCAACTTTCACTGGGGTTAAAGGTACTTCTGGAATTAGAATATCAATTCTACCTGCTTCTGTTTTGTCCTGGCTGTTGTGTGAAAATATTCTTCAGCTTTAACAATGATCAGACCTTGACTATATAATTTTAATTCCATTTGTTTTGAGAGGTAGTACTAGACATTCATTATGGTTTTGTCTCAGTGATTTTTAAGAGCTGTATATCTTTGTTCTAGAAATAAATTGTGAAGAAACAGTCCTAGCCAGCAGTTTTTTACCATCCAACCATTCGACTCCTACAGACCATACAGTTCCCCAGAGATGCTTTGATACACCGGATTCCAGATGTAAAAATCAGGTAATTGCTATCCTTCTGTTTATTTTCTGGTATGTTCAAAAGTGTTTTTGCAAGCTCCTTTCTGATATTTTCATAGTAACCCATAGCAAAATGTTTTTGGTTCTCAGAGCTATGGTAATGGAAAAGGAGACAGCCCCCAATTTTGAGTCAAGGGATCGGTCCATCTTGTACATTAAATGTATCATTCAGGTTTACCAGAGTTGCAGAGAACTGTTGTCACTGTCATGATGTTGAGACATTAATCCACTACTAGTATCACATCATTTAATATCCACTTAGATACTACATGTAAGACATCTGTCTTACCTTACTACAATGTAGTTTTTGAAAGGCTAGTAGAGTAGAAGAACCTTTTCCCTGTATATAGGTAGTGGCCTTCATTTGTCTCCTTCAAACTCCACCAGTTTCATAACTTCTGTATTGTGATTTTATTTGTTGTATTGGAAACACTCTCAATATGCACGCCCTCAAGGAATGAGACAGCAAAACTGGGGGGAATCTCTTCCTTTGCTACCACTGCAATTGATCTTTGTCAAGTTCCTCTACCTTTTTGCTTCACTTTACACTGCTTTAAGTAAAATTTTGTAGTGTGCTGAAGTCTCTGTGGGTCACAGATTGGATCTCTTCTCAAGTCAGCAGCAGAGTTCATTCTTTTGTAGTCTTAATTGAATGTCCAACCTAAAGTAAATGGTGTTTCAGCATCCTCAAAGCATAACTGTTTGACTCCCATGAGTACAGCAGTCAGGACTTAGGTAGTTTTTAAAAGTGGGAGCCAGTGTTAACTTTACTTTTCATGTATGCTGAAGTCTGACAGCAGCTCTTACAACTGGTAACTTTCTCATGCTTCCTCCTTAGGCACCTGCCTCTCTCTTGGATTCATGCAAAGAGCATGGAAGCGATCATCATACATGGTAAGCTAGATGTCTGAAGTTCTGGTTTAAATCCTCAGTAACTTTGGGGTAATAATGGTGGATGCTGCATTTTTAAACTTGACCTTTAAGGCAAAAGCCTCTTTGTATGCTGCTGTTGTTCTTGAGGATATTTTTGAACCAAAATAATTTTATGGTCTAAATCATCTTTACCCTTTCAACCCTGGAATGCAGTTGGTAGTTTCAAAACCTGCAATAACTGTGTTATGAAGTGCTTTAACTCATAAGGATTATGTTTATTAGAGATGGGAAATGGAAGATGAGTCAAACATTTCAAGTTTTAATTTCTAGAGAATTACATGCTACCAGCCTTTAAAATTAATGGCTGTGTGCACTATGAATGTTTAACAACTACGTGGAGTTAACTGTAGTTAACATCAGTGAGCAGCACCATGAGTTGTGTGGGGAGCTGTGATGGTTTTTAAACACAAACTTGTACTTACGGTGGCTTGTTGTCTCTTTTGAAGTGTGGATTGTTCAGAGGAAGAAAGCTGTGCGATGCCTGACCCCTGTAACACCATCATCTTGCCTTTTAATTGTATGTCATACACTGCCACAAACAAAGATTTTATCCAGCACCTTTCTGCCTTGATAGTGCAGACTGTGCAGAGGTCACCCTCCTGCTTTACAGAAAATAAAGGAAGCCCTCCAGGTGATTCCAGAACTACAGACAAAGAAGATGGGTATTTTGAAATGGGACTTCATGAAGGAGATGAGACTTTTGAGTTCAGCACTACTTCAGATGCTCAGTTGTCTGACAGCGTAACGATGGAGACTGTTGACATAGTCAAAACTCTCTGGAGTTTTTCGATTCACATTCATAAAGGATTCAAGCAGTTTGCTTCCTGTTTGGTTTTGACCAGTGACATGCTAGCTGTGTTTGAGATTCCTCATCAGGAATTGAAAGGAAATTGCCAGCACGTCCCTTCTGCCTTGAAGTTAATGCTGTGTTTTCCATACACCGATCTAACTGAGTTTGGCTTTCTCCTGCCAGAAATCTGTTTAGCGCTGAAGCTGAAAAACAGTGACAACTGCTTGTTTGTTGTTTCAGACTCTCAGAATCTTCAAGACTTTTATTCCTGTTTACACACATGTTACTCTCAACACTACACATCAGTGTTACCAAGCTCCACGTTATACTGTGGAAAAGCAAACCTTCAAGAGTTTCTCTGTCAGCTTATGGAAGTGAATTGCATTTCAGCAGAAGATGTTGAAATAAAAGGTTGTTTCCCAGCATATCTTGTTTATGGGAATAAAACCAATGTTCAGAAAATGTTGCATCAACCAGAATCAGCTGGCAATCACAAAGAAAGGTCAAAAACTGTTTTGTGCTCTGCACTTTATTCTTCAGTGTATAAATCTTCTGACCAGGGTCGCTGTGTGGTCCATCCTTGTTGGATATTTCTAACACCTCAGCATTTGTACATAGTAAAGGTGGATTTCAGTTTACTGCCAGGTAAATGGATAGTCACAGAAGAGTTGGGAAATGTATTTAAGCTGAATAGGATTCCGTTAGCATCGCTTGTGTTGCATCCCACTCACGGTGCCATCCAGCAGAAGGGTTCGTTTTTGGATGGGCACGTGCTGGAGTTGCTCGTTGGATACAGATTTGTTACAGCGGTGTTTGTTCTACCTCATGAGAAATTCCGCTTCCTAAGAGTCTACAGTCTCTTAAGGACACTCCTGCAGGATGTTAAGACTATAATTATTTTTAAAGCTTCAAGCAAATCAGACGCTGTAAGCAGTCACCTTGTGGAGGCAAACAGACACGGTCAGTCAGCAAGGTAACAATCCCATGAAAGGTCTGTTGTACAGTGCTGAAGTTGGTGTTGCCTAGCCAATGTGTTTGTAGTTGTCATTCTAATTTGTTATTGACCTGTAACATCAATGAAGTACTTTTCCATTCTGCTAGTCTGTAGTATGTGTGAGTGGTTAACTCGGACTGTACCTATCTGCCTTTCTGTTGTTTCTGTTTCGTTTTACTGCTGCAACGTGATGTCTTTTCTTATAGAAGGAGACATCCTATTTCATGTGTTTGCAGCCTGAGGTCGTGGCAGTTTGACAACTGTGCTCAAGATAAATTATTTAAAGTAAAACATTAAGAATAGAGGTAGCCTGTTCCTAATTTCTGAATTAAATGAAATTCTCATAGGGGAAGAGCTGTGTATTTCCTTAAACTTTCATGTTGTGTTTTCTGGATCTCTTCTAGCTTTTGCAAGCCTCATCTGACACTGTCACCTTTATATCCATCTGAATTTCTTGTGCAGAAGATAACAGAAGATAACCAGATTCCTGTTCACCTTCATGTGTCTGGATCTCTGCAGTATGTGGCTGGGCTGAAAGGAAATGCCCTAGTTGAATTTTTCCATGGCAACATTGCAGAGGTGTGTGTCTAGCCTTGATGTGTGGAAAAGATGTCTTGTGCCCTTTCAGTACTAGACAGTATTTTAAAAAGAACTATCCTGATCAGATTTAGTTAGGCTTTGCAAAGCCTTGGAAGTGTTTTGGTCAAAAACCTGTTTGTGTCACTCTATTTTCTGTTTCACAGTACAGCAGTTGGGATCCTACCAGGCATCTGTTGCCTTTGGGATCCTTGATGCATAACAGGAGAGTATGTTAGTGTATGTCTTACTCTAAGAATGTTCCTCCTTTTTCTTCAAAATGTCAAAAGGATAGAAAACTGTAGTGCAATTATTTTGTGATGGTATAAAGCTAAATAAGTGTCCTGACTCCGTTCTGTAATATGGGTGCATGGTTGTAATACAAATGCGTGGCTGTAGGTACTACAGAAACATGAGCAGATAAACCTAATTTCAGAAAAACAAGATTCATAGTCTGTATGGAACATCAAAGTAAAGTACATCTTTCCTTAATTTAATGATGCAACTTTTTGAGTGATAAATCATTGAGTATAAATATCGATTTAAAAGCTTATTGAAAGAGACTTTTTATTACCTTGCTTCACAAGTGGTTTAAGTATAAGCACAAGTTATAAATTGTGCTTCTCTACCCCAGAAGAAACTGATAGAGACGGCAGGTAACACATTTGATGATTCCCAGTAAGCTCATGAAGCTAGAAGCTGGGAGGATACCTAGTTGGGACAGCAGCTGTAGTGACAAGCTGCTCGTCTGTCCTCTCTTAAGCATCTGTGATTCGAACCCTTCAGTAGCAACTCAAAGCTCACTAGACCTGTTGAGGCTTGGGAGGCACTGCTCATCTGTTGATTAAAATTTGTCTGCGGTGTCTGTTCTAGAAAGCCTTTTTTGCACACTAGATGTTTTGGTCTGAAAACAAGGAATAGACCACAACAGAAGAAAAATGTTCTTTTATGAACACAAGATGTTTTCAGTGGACTGCTGTTGTGTTCACCTCAAAGTTGCCACACTTATCAGCTTTGAGGTGAACTTCTGCCCTGACTATAACAGGTTCAGATGCTCCAGGCTTTGAAATTGTTTTTCTAGTAGTCTAAAGTTGCCTCTAAGATGAACTATTAGAGATAACAAAGTGATGTATGAAATACATTTTACATCTTAGGTGGAAAATGAAGAGCTGAGACATCTCATGTGGTCTTCAGTTCTGTTTTACAAGACTCCCAATTTGGAAGTGATGGCTTGTGTGCTTCTCTCAACAAAGGCTATTTACTTTCTGTTGGATGATTCCTTTATTCATGCCGATGAGCACCAGTCAGGTAAGATATCTATTTTGATCCCTTTAATAAGGTTACCAACTTGATCCCTGTCTCTCTGTCTTAATTTAAGCACCAGTTGTGGTCAATATTCTTACTTCGACCACTTCATGGAGGGAGAGATTGTGGCACAGTTTGCTGTATGCAGAGTAGTTGCATGAGGCTTTTATGTTGAAGCAGCAGCATCTTGAGTCATGGCTGCTCCTCAGGCAAGACCCTCTGTCCATGTGCCATTGTTTCTGTGCTGTTCTCAGATGTTCATAGTCCGTAGCACTACCTGGGTAGCTAAAAGGCCCTTTCATAACCAAAATGCTACAGCTGATGAACTCACGGTGTGCATTCAGTTCATGTGAGTGGTTTAATGCATCTGCTGATTCAAATCTGATATGGTGGCTATTTCAGGAGATGCTGCTAACAAGGAGATCTTGTTGTATTTCTTGCTTGATAAATTAGCCACTGTTCCTACTTTCTCATTTTTTCCTTCAATAGTGATACCAAATTTTCATGTAAAAACTACATTTATGGTAAGAAAGATAATAATTTTTAACTTTTTTATCATATATCTTTTTTTCACAGATTTTTGGAACAAAGAAAACTCAGATTGTGAAAACAGTTATTTCCACCTCTCTTGGTGCTTTGTGCTAAAACTTAATGACTTGCAGTCAGTAAATGTTGGCTTGTTTGACCAATACTTCCGAATTACTGGTGAGTACACCTCCTGCCCTTATTTTATTAGTGAAATGGAAGAGTATATTATTTTGTTAACTCTTTCTTAAAAGACGTTAATCTAACACTGGTGCTGTAGCAGTGTGCTGATAATACTGTCTTGCAACATCTAGTAATTGAGGTGACTGGGAGGCTTAGTATCAATTAATTGGTCCCACAAGTGCTTTTAAAAATTCTCTTGTCTTAATGACACATCAAAAGAGAAATCTAAACACTTTCTTGCTGTTTTGAGGTTTTGGCTTGCAATAAAGAGTAAAATGAAGGTGTACTGCCCACATTTTCAGATGAGTAGCTGATGGTTGACTTTTTGGATAGAAAATGAGGCCTGGAAGTTTACAAAAGGGAATGATGCCCATTTAAAATTTAAGGGAAATAAGATGGGTAAAGTTTCTGGTGCTGTGTTTTGCCTTAGAGTGCCTGTAACTTGGGAACTGTACATTATTGTGTTCTAAAATGTCTTCTAATTGTGTTGAGACCTTGAGGAAGAAGGGGAAGAGAGGAACTCTTGTGCTAATGATTGAAAGTGACTTTATGTATAGCAAGGCCACAAACAGAGGGCAGGGTTTTTTTTCTGTAAGATAAATTGAATTGAAAAATGATGAGTTGAAGCCTTACAGGAATAGTTGAACAGTTAAATCATATATGTACATTGTATTTTAAATCAAGCTAAAATTGGGGATGAGGGGAGGTTGAGGGAATGAAGGATTCTGTTGTTTTCCAAGGATTTCCATGATGCATGTTTTCAGGAGAAATGATCCTTGCAAGAAATCTTTATTTTTGGAGACAGTTGTATGTAATTGAAGAAGTTATGGTAATGCCTCATGCAGTTTTGTGAGTGGTTTATATTCTGTCATCTCCTCAGGACACTCTGCTGATCATATAGTGACCTGCCTGACAAGAGACAGTTACAACACTCACACCTTCATACAGCAGCTTATGGCGGTTCTGTCATTGCTTGCTCGCACACCTTCACCTGAACCAGTAGATAAAGACTTCTACTCTGAATTTGGGAGTAAAACCACAGGTAAATGGTCTCTTCTACCTGTCATGAGTTTTCCCAGCATCATACGTAGGACATTGTTGAAAGTGTACTGACTGAAACTCTTGGGAGGGAAATTTATGCATCAAGGGTTTCCTTTTAACCAAGCTCCCTCACTTCAGTTGTCTTACATGTCAACAGAATTGGTAAATGGAAATGGTCATGTACATGTGAAGTTAGTGATGGCTTGAGCCCAGCAGAAGGAGCACCTTCTACACAGTACTTTGGGCTGTGTGCTAGGGTAGCTCCCACTACAAGTTGCAGTCAAACCTAGAAAGTCATCCAAGAGCAGTGAAGGTAACAAAGTCTGAAGGTTTTAGTTTTCCTCACTTGGTCAAATAAGAATCCTGTTCTTCCTTCAGAATGTTGTGAAGTGAAACTTGGCTTTTTGTGAAGGTGTGTTATGTTCTGTTCAAATATCAAGGGAAACTTCTTTGCTTAGATTTCTGAAGCCTGTTTAAAGAAAAAAACTTGTCATTTTCTTGAAAAATGGTTGTTATTACCTTTTTAAGAAGCTGTGAAAGCCCAGAAAGTGCATGAATTGATGGGAAATCATGTGGTTTTTTTAGACCAGTTTGTTTGTGAAAGAGGGCATGCTTCCATCAAGCTTTGCCATATATTCCTTTTGCTGTATTTCCTTAAACCTCTTCTGCCATCACCCTGGACCAGTTAAGTCGTTAGAAATTCACAAAGGATGTTGGTGATGCAAGAGATTCCAGTAGAGATCTGCAATCCAAATAATTTTATTCCATCATTGTATATAAGTAAAAACAGATATGAATATATCCAAGACTTGGATTCTTCCATTTGCAGCCAACTGTCAAAGGTTGTTGCTGATAATAACACATTGTGTTGTATAGTACTGAATAAAAGCACATATAAAATCTCTGTTTCTTACAGGAAAAATGGAGAATTATGAACTGATTCACTCAAGCAGAGTAAAATTTATTTATCCAAACGAAGAGGAGATTGGAGACCTTGCTTTTCTAGTGTCAGAGAAGATGGATGCTTTGAGTAATCTTCAGTCTCTCAACATCCTCCTGTATGTGTTGGCATTTCAAGTAAATCCTGTCGAAGGATCTACGCAAAACACCGGTTCTCTTCAACCTAAGACACTTATATTAACCAGCTCTGATTTATTCCTCTTTGATGAAGATTACATCAGTTACCCACTACCTGAATTTGCCAAGGAGCCACCAAAGAGAGATAAGTACCAACTTGCAGATGGAAGACGGATCCGGGATTTAGACAGAGTCCTCATGGGCTATCAGCCTTACCCACAGGCCCTTACGTTTGTGTTCGATGATGTTCAGAATCAGGACCTGATGCAGAATTTAACCCTGGATCACTTTGGAGAAACTGATAGTGCACCAAAGGGAAATACTAAACAAGAAGGCAACAGGAACAGAGAGATCCAGTGGTACATCTTTATCCCAAGTGGAGAGAGCAGGGAGAAATTGATTTCGTTGCTTGCAAGACAATGGGAGATCCTGTGTGGTAGGGAACTGCCTTTGGAACTCACTGGGTAGTTATTGCACAGCTGGGTGATTTCGGTGTCTGTTCTAAGGGTAAAGCACAGTGTTCAAATAGATAGCACCTGCCAAGTTCTGGGTTTTTAATAAGGAGCTGACCTGGGCTCCCTTGCTCCCTAGTGCAGTGAACTTTTAATAGTACATAGAAATATTCTGAAGTGTTAACTGGGGACTGAACTTGTAAAGTCTATTTTTTATGCAATAGTGTATCTTAAAGATGAGACATCCTGGGAAACTGTATGGAAAAAAATTAAGGAGTCAACACTAGATCTGCTGTTGTCTGGGGCTGTTAAGGTTTCTGCTATTTTTCTGTATATATCAGTCTTGCTGTTCTATACAAATCCTAATCTGTAAATAAGGGTAAATGCTCGTGTATGTTCAAGTGCAATGGTCTTTGTACAAGAAGTATTTTGGGTATGCTGCTAATGCTTATTATTTAATGATCTTAACAGTTTTACATATGTTTTTCTCAGAGGCCAGATGTAATTATTTGCTGCCAATCATGAACTTGCCAGTAGAACTTGAGCCACAGTTAGGTGACAAATTTTCATGTGAAGTTATTTTCATGGCCATTCTTTATCCTTATCCCAGGATAACGAGTTGCCTGTTAAAGGTCTGCTTGGTATCATCCTGAAAGTGGAAATACTCAGCATTGGGTATATGAGTATTTTGTCAGCAAATAATTAATTTGTATCTCTGAACACAAAATCTTTCTTTTGCCTATCTTGTCGATACAAATAAAGTGTAATTTGACAGTTTTCTTTTGGACTTGTCTTTATTGAAGTTTATCTTGTGCTTGCAGGATACCATATGGCAGTTCAACAGAACATATTACGTTCCTAGAGTGTAATGTAAGGTATGAAATATGCAGCAAGATGAAAGAAGAAAATAGTTTATTCTACTGTAGCAGGTTTGTGCTGTTCCAGAAATAGAGCCAAGTCGTGGAAACAGAGGATTTGCAGCTTCTAAACACAATTTAAGGAGGATTTCTATCAAGTACTTTCTCTTCTCTATCAGATATTAGGGATTTGCTTTCCAAACTGTCACCTATAACTTGAATATTACTGATCCCAACAAGTCTTAGCCGTCCCTGAGACAGCGTAATCCCTACTTGCCGTTATGAAGACATAACCTCAGCCTTTGAAAAAGACTGTTCTGTGTCCACTGGGGTTAAGAAAAGACAATTTTGATACATGTGCTTGCTGATGTTACTTAAAACTGATACTCCTTTAACATGGAGAAAAAAATAGGTTGGAAGAGATCTGTGAAACTCATATCAGGGTGAACTCAGACAGATTGCTCAGAGCCTGCTCCAAACAAGTTTTGGAGTTTTCTCTGAGAATGGCAAGTCCGCTGTGGACAGAGAATTTGATGGTGCCATAGAGTAGCTTTCCATGCTGATGTAAAGCTTGGCTGAGCTCTTTGGGTTCCAGATGCCAGGAATGATGCAGTCAGTGCACAGACAGATACAGGCAATCAAATCCAATTGTATTGCAGGATGCAATGGCAGTTCCTAAGCAAACCAAGAGGATGAGGAGTGTTACTTGAGTACTGCTCCATTCACAGTATAGCAGATGAAACATAGCTCCTCTCAAGCTTAGAACAAGCTGAACCATTGAGGTAGGTACGGTAGACTCTGGGGAAAAGTAAATTGTCCTGTACTTTAATGGTTTTCTGTTCCCTGAAATCTCAAAGGTACTGATGTATTTAATTGTCGTTAAGTAGAAAAAACTTAATTTCTAATATAAGTCTAGGAATAATTATAATTGAAAGCTTAGGTCTTCATTAGTTCTTTCCAAAGTAACTCAATCACTTATTTGTAGCTCTCAGAGGTAACAGGTAAGAGAAACCTGTGGCACCTTAAACAGTCTGATCTGCAAGTGTTTTGAGAAACTCGCCAGCTGAACAGATCATTTACTATATGGCTTAATGTGAAAGTAATCTGTAATGAGTCCTTTGGAACTGCCAGGGGTTTGAGCCAACAAGAACAGATATCTCTGCCTGTGCATATACATAGATATACTAGGGATTATACTTGTTCTACTGTAGTAGGGGTTATCTGTTGTATCTGGATAAATCATCCTTGCATTCATCTTGTAAGACTTGTCCTGGGGAATGCCTTGTCCTTGAGGTAGACCTGAGTTGTGTTTCTAAACATCTTTCATAAAGTCTAACTGTTGAAATGTATTTTAATACACTTGTGCATATCATAGTCATCCATCAGAATAAGCAAGGATAATCCCCTGCTTGTTACATAATTTGAGCAGTCAAGGTCTCTTTATCAGAATTCGTTGCAGCAAGAACACAGCTGTGACCAAACTTAGAATCCTTTTAAGTCTGCAGCTGTTTAAAACATGAAATCTGTCCCTTTGGATCAGATTATGAACCCAGGAAACAGGTACAAGTTTCCCTTGAGATCCTGCTAGACAGTGACACTGTAAAATGAACAAAATGTTCAATAATTCATTAGGTACTGCAGGATTTTTCGAGTCTTCCATCCAGTGTGTCATAGTGCTATTGGTGTTTTTTCAGGGCATTTATTTCAATAAGTAGCCTTTTATTTTCTGCAAGACAAGAGCACAGGCTCTGCAGAGTTAAGTGTCTTCCTGACACTTTCATTTTTACTTGGAAACAGCCCCCACAGCCCAACCAAACCCATCCAAGACATTCTCTCTGCTGCCGTTACGTATCTGATCCCTGACTCTTTTGCATCTGTTAAAACCTGCTGAAGTTAGTGCTTTGTGGGTGTGAATTTCTATTCAAGTACAACATGAAGATGAAAAATTCTGTTCACTCAGCACCAGCCTGTAGTCTGTATTGCCCAATTCTAATGTAATCTTCTCTTTCTAAATATAGAGATTTGTTTAAATGGATTTGCCTTGACAATGTGCAGTTATTTCTCTTGAACTATATGCATTTGCTGATTGTTTCATTTCATAAAGATTTCTTAGAGCTTTCCACAGAAAGTTCTGTGAAATGAAGTAACTTCGTAAGTGGTCATAGTCACATAAACCAGTCGTATGTCTTTTGCAAGATTTCTGCAGGGCACTGCATGCCTTCTTCTCTTTCTTTAGTAATCTTTTATACTCAAATCTTTTGCAGTTTCCAGCCTTTGCTTCACCTCCAGCCTTGGACCTCCATAGCCTGGCTTTGCAGTCGCTGCAGACATGTGCCACCCTGGGAAGACCTTTGTGATTATTTGTGTTTTAGTATCCCCTGCTGAGGCTATGGACAAAGGTTTTAAAACTTCCCTTGTGTTACAGTGGAAAGATTGTAATTGAATCTCATTAGGAAGGAAAATAAATGAGGTGCTGCCCTGAGCTAAACTGTTTTCTTTGCAAGAAGATGGTGTGACCTGCATCCTGTCTATCCTGTGACCATTCCCATGCTGCTGTACAGCACTGTGATCTGCCTGGCTGCAGATGTAGTGAACAGAGGTGTGTTTACATCATCCCCTTTGACTTGCATTCCTGTTCTTGTCAGGAGTTTCTTTGTTTCAAAAGATTGAAGTAACATAATGCTACAGCTTCTTAAACGTGTCTCATCAAAATGTTTATTTCTGCACCGTTAATCTTCAGACATACCAAATCTCAGGCAGAGAAGCAGCAGCACAAGGGAAAGATTCAGAGTAGACAGACTACAAGCTTCTGATTCCCTCTGTGTGATAATGAAGGACATTTAGTAACTTGGATAACTGAAAATTGATGTGGAAAGAAGAGAGAGATGAAACTCATAAGATCAAGAAGGTCCTAAAGAAAGACTGTGGCCAATGCTGGAGTAAAACACACCCAAATAGGTGTATGAACAGCCAGAGTTGGCAAGCTGGGCATTGAGCCCATGTGCCTTAAGACTTTAAGGTCTCTAAGGGAAGTGAAAGAGAAGTGAGCTGAAGCTCTTGAAAATGTTAGAACTCATCTGTCATGCTCTTCTCAGGCACTTCAATGCAATCTTTGGCAAATGGTTTGATGATAGAGCTTTAGCCAAGCAAATTGTAGACCCCTTCTACCCTTCCACATACCTATATGTCAAGGATAAGCAGCACCACCATGGAAAACATGGCTGCCTCTTTGGTGATGCTGGTGGGGACAGCTTCTGGCTGGATTTCACTGCAGGACTGTGTGTGAAGGGCCTGGGAGTCAACAACAGTAGATGAACTAGGACTTTCAGCATTTATGTACTGACATTTGTACTGCTGCTCTTCAAGGTTTTGAACTAACAGGATGTTAGCAGCTGTGGTAATTTCTTCCTGAGTTGCATGACAACTTTGTACTCAGGCATCTCTACCTGTCTTCTTGGAAACGGACCATTGTGTGTATGAGATAAAGAGACTCTGTTTTACTGTGCAACCCTTCTGTCTTTTTGCTTAGCAAACCGCAGAAGGTAGGATTGTGTCGTAGCCTCTGCACCAAGAGCCTCAGGGACGTGTTCAGTAAGAGTGGTACAGCTGGCCCTCTTCCTACACACAAGCACATCTGGCTTGTCTGTTTAATCCTTTGCTAGTAACTCTTCACACTCAAAGCCCTCTTAAAATTCAAAGCAGAGAGGCTTTACATTCTTTCCCAGCTGTCCAAGAAGAGTGGAACGACAATCAGTTTCCTTCTGTGGTTATAACCATATGGTCAGCTCCCACAAAAGCTATGTGGCAAGGTAGGCTGGCTGCATGGCAAATCATGTGTCTTTGGCTCTGTAATTTCTGTAAAGATTGCTTAAACAAAAGATTTGAATAGCAGGAAATTGCCCAAGCTAGCCAGGGCTGCATGCTCTTCACAGAAAAGGGCTGGTGACCCAGCATTTTAAAATACACTGTGTGACACAGGCAGGGAGGCTGTGAAGGATTTGTAGTGATATTCTTTGTCTTTACCCAGGTGACTTTTGTTTTTTAACCCCATGGAACAGGTTGAGTAGTTTTCACCATCAGTTTCTTAACTCTGAATGTCAAAGTGTTCGCAGGAGAAAAAACCCACCCAGTCTTAGGTGAGTTGTTTTAGAGGATCCAGGTTTTCATCAGTGCATAAAGCAAAAAGACTGAGGAAAAACTCCTGAGCCCTACTGCTTGCCAACAATCTACTGGTTATTTGAGGGGACCACAAGATAAATTGTTAGTGTTTTGTGGGAAATAATCTGTCAGGGCCAGAAGTTGGAAATGGCTGTTTCTGAGACCCACTTCTGTGACTTCAGCTGCTAAACCAGCCTTCTTCTGCCATGTGGGCAGGAGACACTTGAGTGATAAACCAACCTCTGTGCTTTCTGAGAGAAACAAAAGCCCATGTGCTAAACGTCACAGGTAAACACACTGGCACACATTTAACTACTGTGCATTTTTAAACTGAGTTTACACAATACTTTTCCATTCCAACATTGACTGGGATGTGAAAGAAACTCTTCTACACCACTTACACAGGGCCATTTGCATGCTCTGGCATCAGATTCTTACAAGTCTTGTCTGTAAGTTTTCACTTTGATTAAGGTCTGGTTCGTTCCTGGCTTTCCTGTCTTACATATTCCTTTAAGTGCTAGTGACACAGCAAGTCCCATGATTTCATTCTTAATGCACTACTGGATATTTCCTCTGTCAATTCTGGACAGTTCAGAAGCAATCAGCTGTTGAGCTCTGTGACAGAATTTTGCTTTGTGGCACTTTGAGAGATTAAAATGCTTAGTACAGACACTCATATGTATAATGATGAGCTGGCCTCATCTAGAAATGAGTGAGGGAACTGACTCTGTTTAATTCTTGAGAATTTTAAGGGTGTTGGACAAAATAGTGCAAGCAAAAAGTTGATCCAATGCTTTTGGCTTTTCAGTTTGTGCTCTGCTGCTGTACAATGGCACTACTCAGAGTTTGCATTTTTAGCCTGTGTGTTGCTGTTGTAAATGAAATGTGGTCAGATAAAGAAGCTGCCTGTGAACCTTTGGATGCTGCAAATTTGATGTAGTTAATTCAGATAGGAATTTCACTGAATCTTTCTCTTCCCTCTCTAAGTTTCCTTGTAGTAGGTCAGATACAGTGATGACAAACAGCAGTAGAAAGCCTTGGAACCAGTCTTTGTGTGTCCTTTTTCCCCTGTATCATTTTCAGTGTTGAGCCATTTAGAAAACAGTCTGAAGATTCATTAAACAATGCCTGTGTCTCTTCAGGTGCTTCAGGGCACACCATCTTCACCTTAAAAGCTTAGCAGCTATCTGCGGCTGCTCAGTACTGGCAACTTAATCCCTGTGGGTTGTAGATAGCTCTTGGAAAACCCATCAACAAGCAGTCAACATCCTTCCAGGCTGTCTGTCTCAGCTGTGTGTGCCTAACAGGTGACATGGAGCAGATAAGCAGTCTCATTCTTCTGTTCCTGTGGCCAAGCTTCCACACTAATGTCCCCCTCTACAGGAATGTCCCCACTGTCCATTTGTGACTTTGCCATCCCACCAGAACTGATCTGAGCTATGTTGTCTCTGCCTCATTTTGCAGATCTGCAGAGTACCAAAGCTTTTCAGAGCTGAGTGAATCCTCTGACCATGTCGGAGCAGCTGTCTGTTGAGCAGGAGTGGTCCCAGGGCTGCAGGACAAGTGGGCTGGTACTTCTCCCATGGGCCACAGTGGATGGTTGTGAGCCTTATCTGCTTCCTGTTAGTGCAGGATATATAGTAGTGCTGACTGTTCATCATGCTGGCAGTCTCTGTAGGATGAAGGAAGAGATAAAGCACAATTAACAGCACTAGTAAGTACAACAGTTCTTACATACTTTCTGTGTTAACATCTGTATCTTTGGGCATATGCAGGAGGCAAAAAAATATTAATGCTCTCAATTATTTATGTAAACACAAGAATAGCTTCCTAGCCTGGCTTCATTTAGGCACCTTCATGTACTATTAATGGCTCAAAACTTAAAAGCTCTTTCATTGCTCAGTAGGATTTATTACTAACACACAGCCCTCAGGCTGCTCAGTGTGGTGGGTTCTCGTGGCTGCGTAGGGAGTAAAATCTGTTGATAATCAATTCTTGGTGGTTTGTAGTGTTCAAAAGGAGAAAAATCAATTGCAGACCATAGCTCAGGCTATGATGTATGGTTTTTTTAATCCCATTTGGGGACCTTCCTGTCCCGAGTGCCGTGGAAGTGCTCCTTGGATTCATCCAGGAATCAGCAGAGTGTTTGGAAAAGGATGTGTTTTACCTTTGCTGCCACAGCACTTGTAAAATGGGATGTTCTTCTTGCTGAGAAACTCAAATATGTTAAATAAATATCAAAGCCTCCTCAATATGCTTGATATGATGTGCTTACATTATTGCTCTGAAGCACAGCATGTCACCCAGTGCTTTGTTGGTGCATGCTTTGGGGTAGGCAACGGTCAGCTCTACCTTCTGTTTCAGATGGTGTGGACATATTGACATCAGTGGTGAGAGGAAATTAACTTACCCTTCATGAATTCATGGTATTCAAGTTTGCCCATTGGATTTGCCTTTGGTTAAGCATACAGTTAACCTCTTTTCATTCCAATTAGTTGAAAACTAAGGATTTCCTTCCTTCTGTTTTGAACTGATATATAAGAGGAAATCCGTAGATGTTCCTGTTTTGGGTGAACCTTTTAGTAAGGAGTTCTGCTTGTGCATTTAAAAAAGAATGGCAAGAAAGAGAAAGGTGGTATTGATTCAGATGTAACGCTAGAAATAGCAGATCCACTTCTGAAGTCTTTGCAGCCAAAGAGCACAGTGCAAAAATGCTCTCTCCCTGTTTACTTTTAACCTCTGGTTTGTCTTGGATCTGATTCTTAGTAGGCGGTCTTATCTTACAGAAATTACAGCCTCTATCACCACCCCTATTGTGGAAAGGGTCCTGGCTGTAAAAGCATGAAAATGCATCCTCCTGGGTTGCTGTTTTTCTTCTTAGCAGCATGCTTCACTCCCACAGCTGACTGCCAGAGTCAGAAGGTAAGTCTGTGAGTCTTTGTTTGAATGTTAATGGGACGTTTCTTTGGACGGTCGCATGTTTGTGTGACAGTCCTCCTCCAAACTCCTTTTCTCACATTTAGTTAGGTGCAGAGTAGCATCTGTGATAAAACTTATAGGACTGTGAGATATCTTCTCTCTGTGTGTGTTTGTGGGCTGTAAGGTACCTTCTCTGTGTGTGTGTGTGTGGGGTTGTCTAAACTGAGGAACGAAAAATAAGGTTGAAAGGAACCGCTTGAGATCAAATGAAATCTGCATTGATGTTCCACACTGAACATGAAAGGAACATACTCCCAGAATCATACAATGGTAGGATTGGAAGGGACCTTTAGAAATCATCCAGCCCAATCCCCCTGCAGAAGCAGATCCACATCATTTTGTCTTCCGCTGTTTTCAGGACCCGCAATAGGAGCTTAGCACCCAGCAGGGCAGGTCCAGAAGCTGACCAGGGGAATTTTATATCAAAAGGTTTTAAAATCTCATCCGGTTGCTGCTTTGCAACAGGGTAAATACCTTTGTTTCATGTACATTTCCCAGCAGCTCCCCAGTGAGGAGTGTGGGATACTTCCCATGTTTTCTGGATTTTGTGTCAATTTTGTTGATTTTCTTTTCATTCCTTTATCTCTGTTCTTGTGTTTAGCATCAGCATCTAGAATGTGTGATGCCTTTGTAGATCTGTTTTCTAGGCTCCATGCTGAAGCATCCCATTTTCTTTTTCATCCCATTAGAATCCACACTAATTCATACTATATTGTCTTTTGCCATCACCCTTCTTCTGTCCTGTTGTTGGAGGAATGACCTGGCCTACAAAGTCAGAAGCTCTGTGAAGCATTTAGAAATCTTATTCTCTGGGAATCTGAGCTATGGAAGGGTTGTCTTGCTTGAATGACAAAGAGGGGCCTTGTGGGAAGTGGACAAACCTGTGCTAAAGGGAGATGCCTGTGAGTCTGAAAGAATTTAGAATAAGCCAGAGCACTGACAAGATGCTTCAGTATCAGAACTGTGAGTGGAACCTTTGTATAGACCCTTTCATAAAAGGGCTAGAAGTGACTAATAAGCATTTAAATAAGGTAAGAACCTTTAGGTTTGTAGGATTATTAAGGTGACTTGAACACAAACATAAGTGTCTCTGCTGATGGGCTTTGTTCGTGTGGGTTCTAGGCAGATGGGTTCCAGTATAGCAATGCATTCAGAGGCATGGGCTCACACATTCAGCTGCTGGAAATTTCAGTGGAAATTTCAGCCTCTTCACCTTTGTTAATTTCTGTAATCACTGAAGTGTCTGGCTTGGCATGAAACAGTTAATATATCAGGTAATGAGTACCCACTCATAGGGAAGTGAAATGTTTTGAGTCACCACTGGAGCATTTTATTTAATCCAGGGAAAAATAGTTCCTTTTTAGAGGTTTTTTTGTCCCTAAAAGATTCCTTCTTTTTGGAGAAAGAGAAGAAACATTTGAAAAGTTATAATGGGAGGTAATGAAAAAGTCAGGGTGTGATGCAGTCTTCTCTGATAGCTTGGGATGACTGTGGAATCTGTTTGCAGTAGAGTGCTGTGATTCCACAAGAGGCCTCCATTGGCCTGCAGGAGCCTTGCACAGGCCATCGAGAGAGAAATGAGAGATTTTGTGCAGTGATGTTACCTCAGGGCTCTGATTTGATGGCTCAGACGTGACAGCAAATCTGTTAGCCTGATTTGTTTTTTGTATACATCTGGGTATGGTCGGGGGAAGATGCAGCAGATGTCAAAACCCTTAAAGCTTTTCTGTTGGGAGGAGGCTGGTCCCAGGCTGTGCTGGAAGAGGAATGAAGACAGGTGGGAAATGTGGAAAGTGCTCTCTACATCCCTGTGCCTCCACTGCTCTGCAGCTGAGATGGGAGGAAATACCCAGGGTAACTGTAGCTCTTGAGTTATACGATCTTTGAGCTTGATTGTTCATCCCTTTGCTGAAAAGTGTCTTCCTTGGATAAATGTGAAGGGTTTTTGTGTGCAGGAGCCACTGATCTGTTCAGCTGAAGTGTTACTGGGGACTTCTTGGGGAGGTACATGACTATAATGACTCAAGCATGTGTCTACAGCTCTGTTTTGTAAAGGGCAAATGCACTGGAAACTTGGTGATTCATTAGATAATGACTGTTTCCAGAACTGGCTCCCAGGATTGTTGGAGCCAAACACTGACGTCCAAATGTGTTTTTCTTTCTTCTTTGAGATTTTGCTGTACAGAAGGGTTTGTGGTAAGGTTTGGGAGGAAGAGATAAAGGGCAAGAAGGAGGAGAATGAAAAAACAAACCTTCCTAACTTATTCTTTTGAGGTGGAGTAAGAGAAACATGAACACTGGAGAAGTAAGGGACCTGTGTGTCAGTGAGAGGAGAGAAGGAAACACTGCAGCATCCAGAAGCTCAGATGTGTCTCAGCTGAGCACAGAGGGCAGTGGCTGCTCATGCACGTGGATGTGTTTGAGTGCAGGGAGGGAGCAGACTCGAGCCCTGGCAAGGCAAAGCTCAGTGTGGACAGAAGCACCCTGGCTCTTCTTTTGGCTATAACTAGACATCTTCTGCTTTAAAAGCTTCCTTTGGAAGTTTTGGACAGCACCAGTCTTCTGCTGTTTTTGTGCCCAAAGTGATACAGTCCAAGCTCACAATATCACCTGATCAGAATGGTGCCTGTTTCCACCCCCTTTCCCTGGCATGGCTGCCATGCACCCCGCTGTTTCTCAGCCTCCCAGGCAGCACTCCTGCATCACAGCACAGACACCCCCCCACCTCGCTGCTTCCTCTCCAGCATCTTCAAACTTAGCAACAGCAGTCATGGGCGAGCCCAAGGGAGTAGTGCATCATTGTTTTCCATAAGGTTGTGTCCCAGGAGCCACTTCTGACTCCAACTCCTGTCCATCTTTCATCCTCTTCAAAATCTGAGTATCCAAGTTGTTGCGTTTATGTCCCTTGATTCCCTCTTCTGCTTTCCTAAGCAGCAAAACACTCCAGAAAATGACTACTTCATCACTTCTGTCACTCAAACAAGAAGGGAAATATTTTTTTTCAATTATTTTCCACACAGCTGTTGTCTTCCTCTTTCCTCCTGCCTGATGCTGCTGACACAGGCAAATGTCTTTATAAAAAGGGGAAGGCCTTGCTGGAAAGCTGCCCAAAACTCATCCTGCGAAGGTGGGATAGGGGGGATTCCACAATAACTGCCTTAGAGACAATTAACGTAATTAAAGATGCCAAAAGGAAGGAGAGACAGCCCTTCTCCTCTCCCAGTGTCCATCTCCATATAGAAATGGAGCCACACTGACGAAGCAGAGAGAAGCAAAATGGAATAATATGTATATAATGGTGTCTTCCTCCACTGTCATGACTGAGAAAGTATTTAATGGCCCAACTGTGTCTGACAGACAATTCCTGGTGCCTGGAAGTAAAGATGAAATGGAAAACTGGTGCATTTTATTCTGATGTTCTGTGCTCTCCTGTTTGTGAGGCCTTTTCTTCATACAGATAGGGTGGCTCAGTTTGTAGGATACTTCTGACAACATTAACATCAAAACTCATGGGTCCACTTCTGTGTTTCTCCTTTGGGTATCTTTCTGGAGTATCATCTCACTAAAGGTTAAAGCTGGGATTTGGTGGGGCTTTAAAAAGGCAGGAGATGTACTGTTCTGTCAGAACCACTTGCCTGGCTTCAACTGGCTCCTTTCAAAAGCCCAGCTTTAATCTGGAGCCCTAATTTGTACTTGTATCAGCTGGTTGGGTGGACTTCTGTACCCCATTAGTGGCACTGCTGAACTTTTGCTCTGGAGGTAGCACCTTGCTTATATTGGATGTCTTCTCTGATTTGCTCCCTGAAAAAGGGGGAACTTCCTCTGACTGCACTGTGTGCCACAGAGGTGGAAATGGAAGGAACAGCAAAGCTCATCCCTGACCTATAAGGATAAAATTAGTAAAGCTGGTGCTCACAGGATGTGGATACGTGGATTTAGTAGATCTCAGATTGGTTTTGAGTTGTTTATAATACAAGGTAGTCCTTGAGATAGCAGGTTCCTATGGTGGATCCAGGTGCAATTTTGCCACCAAAGGACATGGAGGTTGCTGTGCAGTAAGGAAAGCCCCAGATGCACAACTAGAGATTAATATCCACGTGAAAGACAGCTACACAAATCACTTTCTTCACTGGGCAGCATTCTTGCATGGATGGCTGCAGAGGATGGATCCATGAAGATGAGATAAATCTCAACTCCAGGCAGGGGGAATGAAGGTGTGAGTCAGGAAACCTTCCCAGGGAGATGTCTCTGAGGATCTGAGACATGAGGGTTATCTCTCAGGTTTTCCTGACAGGATTTGCTGCCTATCATCTGGGAGGGCCTTTCTGAGCTGTTGATAACTGATGGGAAGCCATGAGCTTCCTCCCTTGCCTTAACACAAATGCATGCATTTAGGCTTAAGTTCAGAGGAAGCAAAGCTGAGATTGTTGTTGGGAATCCAAAACAAGAAGTTCTGGTCATGGGAGAACTGCTGCATTTAACAGCATTGCTCAGGAATGGCTTTAAAAAAAGTCTCAGATCAAAGCCTCCTCGTAAAATTTGATCCAATGCTTTTATTTCTAGAAAACACAGTGCCTGTAGAGGCATGGTTGAGGTGAGCTCTGTGGGTTTTTTTTCCAGCCAGTGACCTTTTGCTTGAACACAGTTCACACCTCCGAGCTTTTCTCTGACTTCATCAGTGGCAAACATTGTCTGTTTTATTTAAATGAGCAATGAAGCTTTCCATGCAGTTACTTGACTCCAGGATGAACTTTAATCACAAGCTGGTGTGTTAATGATGGTTATTCGCTCTGAGGCTCTACCAGTTTTTCATCTGCTCTGACTGTGTTTCATTGGAGAGGCAGAGTTGGTAGGTATGGGGCTACAGAAAAGCCCTGTGAGGAAACTTGAGCCCCTGAAGTTATTCTGGTTGGATGGAAAGAATTGTGCTGAATTTATCACCAGCCATGTGAATTATCCAAATCTCCTACCTGATCATGTTACCAATGTTTGTGGACTCCTTCTCACCTAGGATCAAAATAGCAAGAGCCATCCAGGTGGTCAGAGAGGTAGAGCACCTTTGCTTTTTTGGGGGTATGTGTGGCTGGAGAGCTGTCTGGTGGAAAAAGACCTGGGGGTGTTGACTGACAGCCACTTGAACATGAGTGTGCTCAGGTGGCCAGGAAAGCCAAAAGCATCCTGCCTTGTATCAGAAACAGTGTGACCAGCAGGGCCAAAGAAGTGATTATTCGCCTATTGTCAGCACTGGTAAGGCTGCACCTGAAGTGCTGTGTTCAGTGTTGGGCTCCTCACTATAAAACACTGAGGGGCTGGAGCATGTCCAGAGACAGGCAGCAGAGCTGGGGAAGGAGCTGGAACACAAGTCTGATGGGGAGAGACTGAGGGACCTGGGGGAATTTGGTCTAGAGAAGAGGAGGCTGAGGGGAGACATGAGCACTCTGTACAACTACCTGACAGGAGGGTGTAGTGAGGTGAGGGTCGATCTCTCTGGTAATAAATGACAGGACAAGAGGAAATGGGCTCAAGTTGCACCAGGGAAGGTTTATATTGGAGCTGAGGCAGAACTTTTTCCCTGAGAGGGTTGTCAGCCCCTCTTGCCAGGCTGCCCAGGGAGGTGGGAGAGTCCCCAGCCTTGGAGATATTTCAAAGATGCATGAGGGCCATGGGTTAATGGTGGGCTTGGCAGTTTGAAGGGAGTAGTTTGACTTGATTTTAAAGATCTTTTCCAACCAAAATGATTGCATGAATCCACCCCCACGCACCTTCTCAAAAACAATTGCCATGAGAAATATTTGTGTGAGCAGCTCCTGGGCTCTGGGAAATAGGTGGAAGTAATGCACTTGGTTCTTCAGACCTGTGCAACAGCAATGAAACCACCAGTGAACTGGTTCAATGGCACAGAAAAGAGAAATGTTGTGCTGCGTTTTAATCCAGTCTCTTTTGCCAAGGACTATTAATTTAGGGCTTGTCCTCACATACCACTGCCACATATTTGTAAAAGATCAGCTTAAATGAACAGTGCACAGTTATGATTACTTTAGAAATGGTTAGCATTTTTGCTGGGAGGCATAGGGGGAAGATAAGATAGCTGTGATCTGCCCTATTGCCTTTTAGCTGAGATCCAAGCAGAGCAGTGTGCAGCAGCAGCACATGATGCTGTAGCCCATACGAGTATGTGATGGACCTCCCAGCAGCTGCTCTAGTCACTGCCCTCCCCTGTGGTATCTAAAGCCTGGTGCAATGTTGATAAAAGACATTAAAGTTGGCAATATGAGTGGCTAGTGTAGGAATTTAGTTTTGGACTCATTTCCATTCTGTTTTTTCCTTTTCAGTTGAAATCCATGCAGTGCAATATCAAGACAAAGTTTACCTCGACCACAGAGTGTGGCCCTTGCACCCTGGCACCTAAAACATTGTGTCCAAGAGGCTGGTTAAAGACCACCCAAGGATTAGGAATAAGGGACTGCAGGTAAGACCTGTTTCCTAACCATGTTTTGGTGCAGCCCTGCTGAGCAAGGAGTAGTGTGTGTGCCCTCAGGAGAACACACATGTGGGTTTTGAGCTCTAAGGATACAAGGAATATTGTTTTCAGATGCATAAAATTGGATTTATGGCCCTTGTGATTGTTACTTTTGTTTCTTTGCAAATCCCACAGACTTTTCTTTTTTTTCTTGGCAGAAGGTTCTATACACACAGAACAAATTACATGAGAATTTCTTCTGTCTTCCCCTAAACAACCTGAGTTTGCTAATCCTGCTGTAGCAACTTAACAGAGGTCTGTCCAGCGTAAAAAACCTGTTTCAGACTCAGAATTCCATAGTGGATTATTAGGAAAATAATATAATGATAATTCCCCTTGTACATACTCTCAGCTTCCAGCAATAATCCTTTGAACTTTTTACCTTCCTCGTTCACTTTATGGCAATTGCTTCTTCTGTGTGTTCCTTGCTTTTAGTCTGTTGAGCTTGGCTCCAATAGGAAAAGAGTGAAGGCAAACTGAATTGAACAGGAAAGGGGTTTCTTTTTAAATGAAACACTATAGGTGATTGTTTGCATAGCTATTCAGTAGTGAATGTTAACTGTTGGTGTATAGCTCCATTGTCTACTGCTTGCTGTGATTCTCTGTTCTGTCAAAAGGCTTTAAAAATAGCTGTGGCAGTTTTGCAGCTTGCAGCAGTTTCTGCAGGGGCACACACAGGAGTCAGATCGAAGCCCAAGTGGCAGTGCTATTGAGACAGTTTCCAAGTTCCTTTGGGAAGGATGTTGTGCCAAAAATAAAGTGTAAGAATAACATGAGTGTATGCAGCTTTCCTCAGTGTTGTCTGCTCTTGTGGTGGTTGTTGGGCAGACCCAAGGATAGTTCTGTGCTGCATACGTGCAGAACAAGAGACGTTCCCACCAGGAGTTACCCTGTGCGTAGGGCTGATGGATGAAGGATTGAAAAGATGATGCTTCTTTTGAGGGTTTAAGGGGTTTGTTCAAGATTGAACAGCAGATCTGTTGGTAACACAGCTATTAAATCCAAATTTCCAGCATCCCAATCTGGAGTCTTGAGTGCAAGACAGAAAGGAACAAATCCTGCAAGGAGGTTTTATTCTTTCAAGGTTATTTTAGGTGTGAGGTCAACTGTTGAGTCACCCTGGAGAGCCTAACTTTGTTTCTATGCTGCCTAACCCTCCAGCACAAGGTCTGTGTCCTGATATCCTCAGATTGCCCAAGGTCCTATCTCACCTCCAGTCCCTGGCAGATTGCCTGTAACCAACCTTTGAGGCTCAAATGAATGGGTACCTTTAGAGAAGACGTATGTGAACTCCTGTGAACATGTATGGCAGAGGGAACAAGTGCCCTTCCCTCCATTCACAGTTCAGTACACTGCAATGGGACTGCTTAGAAACCCTCCAACGGGCCTGTGGTATGTTTGTGTTGTAATGGTGAATCTTGGGTTGTTCTTTTTAAGATACACTGTCAAGTTAGGAGAAAATACCCTTTCCCTGCCAGGCTGCCATCACATGTGTAAGAAGGAAGTTGAGGAGAAAAAGTGCTGTCCAGGATTCTGGGGTACAGAGTGCTATGGTAAGTGTTCCATCATTTTTATGACACTCTCTAGCTGTTGAATAAGTCAAACCAATGTTAATAGGAGGCATTAAATATGCACTGAGGTGATTAATTTTCATTATTCTTTGAGCACTCCCAAGATCCTCATTATCTGTCTGCGAGGTTCAGAATGTAACAAGGAATCTCTTTGCTTCAGATGAGCAGTATCCTCTTACATTTAACACATAACATAACCTCCTTTGGTGGCACTTCCTTTTGTCTCTTCTTTAAAAAGAAGCTTTTGGAAAGGGATGTTTTTGTTCCTCTTTAAGAAAGTTTCCAAAGGAAGAGGAAGATATTTCTTTCTGATGTCCCTCTAGTCTGCAGTGTGCGTGCCACGTGTGCTCCTGTAAAGTGTGGAGTTAGTCAGCCATTCAGACACAGAAAACACTTAGCAATTCCTACCCAAGGTGAAAATAATCATCCCAAAACTCTCACTTAGGTTTATGCCAAGTAATGGAAATTTGTCTCAAAAATCCAAAAGCAAGACCTACTCAGCTACATGTTCCTCATATAAATGACTGATTGCTGGAATATGGAAAGACACTCTCCAGCCCTGCAGAAAATGGGAGATTGTTTCAGTGTTTGAGCCTGTTCTCACACAAAGTGGTTTGAATAAGCAGCTGGCTTTATCAGAGGAATCACATGCCTAAAACTATCAGAAATAGTCCCCAGAATTTAGAGGTACCCCGCTGCAAAGGTGTGGGGACCATGTTTTTCTGAGCACTCTTCCAGCTCTTCATGAAGTCAAGGAGAAACACTTACTATCTTTGCAAAGCTCAAAACACTCATTATCTTTGCAAAGCAGGATTCTGTCTGTCCTGAGTTTCACAACTACCCCCAAATGTCTGTTATCACCTGACCCCAGCAGCAGTGGCTCAACCTCAGAACATGTTTCAGTACCTTTGCTGAAATTTAATTGGTTGTAGCCCACTGGAACTTTTCCTTAGACTTTTAATAAAAGGCTTTACTTAGCTGGCAGCTGAATTTCTCCTTGGTGCCACTCCTGGCCATACTCACCAGCTCTGGGCAAGTGTTAAGTGTTTGGATAAGCAGGCAGGGACTTTACTGGTGAAGAGGCCATTGCTTTTGCACAACTGAAACACTTGTGGGAAGAGGAGATAGAAATGGAGATACAGTACTGGTTGTTCAATCTAATCTTGTCTGGCCTCTCTCTTGCCTGCTAGAGTGTCCAGGTGGCTCTCAAAATCCCTGCAATGGCCACGGGACATGCTTGGATGGGATACAGCAAAATGGGACCTGCATCTGCAAGGTCAGTGCATGATTGATTCTGAGGGTGATGTGCTTTTGTCAGAGGGTGTTGTGTTGTGTCTGTGCAGATGCTTTGGACGAATGCTGCCCTGCCTCCTGCAATGTCATTAGTAACTTCTTTGATCCAGCATCAGAGGATTGGCGTTGTCTGCAATAGTACTAAGACACAGTTGGTGAGGGTGTGGAGTTGGGAAGGATCTCTAGGGAGAAATGAAGAAAGAATGGCCTAAATTTAACCCTCTGATCATCTGAAGTAATCAGTATCTACCTGTGGCTGCAAGAAGCCCTGAGATACTTGACTCTTAATGAGCTGCACCTTCTCCAGACTTGGATGATATACTTCCCAAAGGAACTGGGACCTGCACCTTGGCAGGCAGATCCTTTCTCTCTTGGGAAAATGAAAGACCAGAAGAAAATTTAGGACACATGTTCATTTTTTCTTTACAACTCCAGACTAAGTACCAGAAAAGCATAACCGGTCCCTGCACATTTGAACCATCTTAGAGCTGCGTTTCTAAAACTTTTAGCTTAAAGGATCAGTGTCAGACTTGAAACTTCCTCTTCTAAGCTGGATGTTTTCACAGCATGCTTGATTAATGGCATTGTAAGCTGAAATCCTACCTCTTGGGCCCTTCTTGATTTTGGATGTAACACAAAGGCACTTCACATCAATTAAAATATACCCTGAAGTTCTCCAAGACCTGTAAAATCAACATCCAAAGTCCCATTGACATTAGTGAATCCAAATTCCTTTTTCAGAGAGAGAAGCCAGCTGGTACATTCCTGTCTGTTTGTGACCAGGACATTGTTTTTTCCCTGCCCTCCAGAGTTTTGCTGTTTTGCTGGTGTTCCCCATGCCCTCTGTGTGTCAGCTCGCACGTGATCTTTGCCACGGGGGCTGGATAATACTACCAGAGCACTGAACAGATCAGTTTACTTCAGTGTATTGGTTCAACTGTCACAGCAAATCAGAAATGGGGAGAGACTTTGAAGCGTAACAATGTGTGGAACGATGCAATGATACAGAACAATAACACATGGGACGTTTTGGGGCCCTTCTAGGAGCAATACAGTGGCTTTGCCTGCCAGGATTGTCGAGATGAAAATCGTTTCGGCCCAGACTGTGAGTCAGGTAAGAATGAGTAATTCAAGTGAAACCTCCACGAAAATAGCAGAGCAAGGCAGGAGGAGGGGGAAATTGAGTGAGGAAGGGTGCTGGAGAGAGAGGAGGAGAGGATGCCAGCTGGCAGTGTTCAATAGCAGGTGTCTTAGCATTTTGTATTTCTGTCTTTCCCCACTGTCTCATTAGACAAATGATTCTCAGTCTTTCACTCAAATCAGTACTTTTTTTCCCCCTTGTAAATCTCTCTCTCCCCTTACCATAGCTATCCCAATTTCCTCTCTCTTTTAACCAGGCTGTTACTACATCCCTAAAGTGACCCACATTCACTTCCCAATTGTTTTCCAGACTTCTAGAACTGCCCCCACTTATCAGGCTCTTCCTCTCTACAAAATTAATACATGGAAGCAATTTCTGACTAGAGCAGCCTGGCTGTTAAAGGACCCCTTTTCATCCAGCTCCTGGTTCCCTTGTATCCACACAGGTGTGATGCAGTGGTTAAGCTCACACAATGACACCAATGCTGGGATCACAGATGTGGTAGGCTCTCATGACACTGCCTCCTTCCACATTGCCTGCAGAAGTCTTAGAGGAATGAAAAGTTAAAATGTCTACCTGAAAAGCTGGTCTAGATCTTGCATTCAAGGCTGCTCTTATAGGGCAGTAGTTTGTCTTCCTAAGCCCAGGATGTGCCATGTGCCCTCTGTAAGCTCTGACTGGTGTGGCTGGTTTTTAAAAGGAGCTGTGGATTATTGGTGAGAAATCAGAGTGCCAAGTCCCAGGGCAGTTGGCCAATGTATGCCTAGAGCCACGTGCACTGCCCTTGTAGCTGAGGGTCAGGTTTGTCTGGACTTCTCTTGCAGTGTGTGACTGTGTGCACGGGGAATGCAACAGCGGTGTCACTGGGAATGGGAGCTGCACGTGCTACGGAGGCTACACTGGCCCCAGGTGTGACCAAGGTAAATACACTGGTAGCTGCAGAGGGGCTGCTAGAGCTACACTATGCTATGGGCTTAGATGCTCGTGTCCCAAAAGGGACTGGGGGACAATGAATCGCTTGGGAATGCAGAGCTAAGATGATCTGAGCGCTGGAGTCCTAGACAGAGGGAGAAGCTGGAGTCTGCTCCCCACTCTGTGACAGTGGTTGAGAGACACCGTCTCTTTGTGCCTCTGTTCTCTCTCTGGAAACCAGACAGATCCTTTTTATCTCTCTAAGTCTTGTGGAACCTGACTACCTAGACTGCTCACACTGCTTACATCCCCTGGCTTTTGTACCAACTTGGGGGCCCCTGGAAATCACATTTGCCTTTGTTTACATGTAAGTTGCATCTTCCAGCAGTGCCCTGCATTCTCAAAGGGAAACTCTCTTTCCTGTGTGCTTCCAGAGCTTCCCCTTTGCAAAGGCATCACATGTGAGGCCAACAGCCAATGCGTGGTCAGGGATGGGAGAGCGATGTGTGACTGCAAGCTGGGCTACAGCAAAAGTGGGAGCACTTGCCAAGGTGAGAAACTTCTCCGTGACCCTGAGTGGTCCCGTTTAAAAACAGTGACTGCACTGGTAAATCCAGATGAATCTGATGACTGAGTACAGTGCCTACTTCATTGCAGAGATTAAAGAACCAATTTGGGGGGAGGAGGAGAATCTCTTTAAGCTTAAGGTCTGAGTTTTCATCTTTCCTCTCATTTGATCCTGAAAGAAAAGAATTAAGAGTTGCAGATTCCATCCAGCACTCGCTTATATGTACTGAATAACCATGACAAGAGGATATTGATGAGTCTGTACCAGATTAAACAGTAAGGCAAGAAATTGGAGGATTTATTCCCTGATTTCAAATACACGTCTGTGGATTGGTTTTGTTAAAAAAAAAGGCAGTAAGATGCACGTGATTAGCTAGCTATGGATAGCTCTGTTTTCACTGGCTTATTGCAGGTTTTGCTGACTGAACTGCAGTTTCATATGTCCTCAGATATGATGGAAATTCAGAAGTAGATTCAAGCATCTTCTGTCACGGAAGTAACATGAAGAACCTGTCATCTGGATTCCTCAGATTAAAAAACCCAAAACATCTGCAGTCTGAAGTGATTTTGTTCTCCTGGGAAATGTTAGGAGTTTAATAGTATAAATGCCTTATACTCCATTCTTTCCAGGTTTCTGCATTCTGCTATGCTGCAGTAAGTGCTGTTTTAAAACCATAAGTTTGATTACTCTTACCTCTCAACTCTTTAATTGCAGCTCAAGATTCTTGTGCCTCTTCTCCATGCTCCATCTTCGCCGAATGCAAGTTTCTGGGGCCACAAAAGTATCAATGTACATGCAAAGAGGGATATCGAGGAGATGGGAAGATTTGCCAGCCCATAAACCCTTGTGTTGACAGCAATGGAGGCTGCCCAGAAAACTCCACAGTTTGTGTTTACAGACATCCAGGAGAGGTAAGGACAGTAGCAGCACATTAGGGTCTGAAAAATGGCCGAGTGAGAAGCTCTTCCCAAGAGCTCACCACTCTGTTGGTCAAATCTGCTCTCGTTACCTTGGAGTTTGAAGAGAGCTCTTTTGTGTAGGGTAATTTCTTGGGTAAAAGATGGTGAATGGAGCTCTGTAATCACTGGTTTGCCTTCCCTTAGGCAACTTGTGTCTGCAAGCCTGGCATGAGTAGGAGAAGTCCTTCGTCTGAGTGCTCTGTGTTTCCCATCAGCTGCCGGCAGTATTTTTGTGGTGCGACTGCCACGTGTGAAACTAATGCCCAGGGGACTCCTAGGTAAGCCAGATTGCTATAAAGAAGTTTATTCTGCAGCTAGAATGGAAACTGAGCTTGGATTTTGATGAAACTGAGAGTTAGCTGAGGGGAACAGGTGAAAGACGCATTTTGAGGAGAACCTATTTGCACCAAGCCCATGGAAAGAGTTTGCATCAGTCGTTGTAAATTTTGTCATGTGGGTCACAAAATGCTTGAGACCTGAGGCAGCAGTCTCTTCTGTGGTGTGAACTGGAGATACAGTTCCCCAAGTTGGTAGTAGTGGGGTATTATCAGTTAATAATCAATCATGAAAAGGAAGACGTGTGACTCTCATTTGCTCACATTTACCCACATTTGATTCTGAGGACTCTTTGGTTCTCCTCCTACTGAGACCTGTGAGCAAGAAATGGATTAGAGCTGCAGGTTGACAGGGAAGGGGAACGTGGAGGGAAGAAACAGCAGACCTTGTTTAATCCTCTGGAGCAGAACACCTATAAATTGATATCCCAGAGATGGGAAATAGTGCCAGTTCTAGGATCATTTTTGCATAATGGCCTCCCAAACACCACATAAAGCTTCACCAAGGATTTTGTATGTTAACAAGAAAAGGTGCAGCTTCTCTGAGAGGCTGAAGAGGTAAAGAGCAATCCCAGCTCCTTGACCCTTCCTTCTCTAGTGCTGCTAAAGCCATTAGCATCCACCTGCTCCAACCCAGAACTGAAACACAGCAGCTTCCCTTTCTGAAGATGTGCTAGCAAAGTGCAGGACACGGTGTTCAGTGCAGTCCCTGCCTTAGTATATCTATTCCCCAGCAGCTGGCATCCAGCCCTCTGAGGCTGGAGTCGTATCAAATTCCTCCCTCGTGTTACATGTCTTTGCATCCCTGAAACAGAAAGAGCAGAGAGGATCCTTGGACAAAACCCAAACAGGAAAAAACATGGTTATCGGCCAGTGACCTGACGTAGTCTCTGAGTAATGACTCCAGAGCCGTGTGAATCAGGAGGGAGATTTTCACATGTAGATAAGCTTTTCTGGAAAAGTCATTAGCCTGTCTGAGGCCCTCATTAAGCCTAAGATGAACCGTAGCTATGTGCTCGAGCTTGCTCTTCTCACTGAAGCTGAAGGGTCACACAGGAGCTATTTGGGAGATTGACACTTAGCTTTAGGTTTTTACACTTTACCTCAAAATTTGAGGTGCTTTAATGACTGGTACTAACTGAATAGCTAGTTAGAAAGCTGTTGCTAAATAGATCGTGGCTATCTGTACCCTCAACTCTAGAGCAGACAATCCCTGTGTTGGCTGTATCTGAGAAAGCATCTTGGTTCTCTTTAGGTAGGTCCAAATTTGCTTACACTCCAGAAGTGTGCATCTTTTTTTCCTGTCACTTAGTTTAGGCAGAAGTTACAAAGCTCTTCCCTACACCTTAAAGCTGGGATTTGTTTTAGATAGTTGTAGATAGTATTGTTCTACTCACATTTGTTGAACGTGCTGTGAACTGTTTGATAACTGTTTGTCATGTTCCATTCTTGTCTCTTAGCTGTGTGTGTAAAGAAGGGGAGATTGGAGACGGGAGAAGTTGCTACAAAGATGTCTTGAGTGAGATAAATGAGCTTAATTCACAAGGAAGGTTTTTTAGGAAATTAAACGTCGCCAGGAAAATGTTTGGTAACTGTCTTTTGAATTTGTTTGGGGAATAGAACAAAAGTGGGGACAAGAGTACATGGGAACAGACTCAAAACCTTTCAATAAGACATCTTGTTTTGCAATGTATGGCCATGGGCTGCAAAATTCAACACATCACATCCCTGAACTCGTATTACCAGTTCTGGGTTGTGAACTGAAGAGGCTGTTGAAGTGAGCACTTTGGATGAGGATGAGGTGTTTGACAATCTGGTGAGGGATGTACCCTATCTTCAGAAGGAGGAAAACCTGCCTTGGAGGTGTGATTCAAACCATCAGCATTCCTCCACCTGTGGCATCTGTGTTGAAGCCTCAGCAATCTTTCAGCTGTTGCTGAGTTTTCTAGCAGTGATGTTTCAGGATGGTGTGCCATGGGCCCTCTACTTTGAATAAGCCCTTAAACAGCCTCCTCATCAGCATGCACGTGTGAATGGGTATGACAGAGGTGCTTTATTTATTCTATGCACCATGGTCTTTCTGAGTAAGGAATAGCTTTGCAAAGCACAGATGACTTTTCAGAACCCATGTACTGCAAATGTGGGGGGGTGATATCTGCAAAGGTTAATTTTTGCCTCACTCTAATCCAAGGAAAGATCATGTCAAAGTGTGTTTATGTTGGATACCTTCTTCGACTCATCATCTGCAGAGACTTTTGGGTCTCTGCCACATATCAGAGTTGCCAACACTCATTTTTTTGCATGTATTTTCCATGATGATTTAGTCTATGGGCAGCTGTGTGAAGATCTCTGGGTTCTTTAACTCCTGTGCAGTGGAATTTAATACCAAATGACTTTTGTGACATGGACTTTGTCGATGGGCTATTGATGACTGAGTGAAGGCTAACAACTATGTGTTCATAGCAGCTTCTCAAGAAGTATCTAGTCTCAATAAATCCTGATGACACCTAAAAATTAGTTGTTTCCAGGGGAAGACAGAGGACACTTGGCCCAAGAATAAGGTAGTAAGTATGAAGGGACAAAATTCTTATGAATAGTCTGCCAGTTCCAGCAGTGATTGGAAGTAGACCACAGGAACCAATAATCTTTAGAAATCTTGTGGTCAGGTGCTTAAAACTCATAGCAAACAAGCCTGGCTGTGACAACAATAGCCAACTCCCTCTGGTTGCTTGTAAACAAGTACTAGTTACTTGTATCAGACCAAAACTGCACAGATTCAAGCGTGCTAACTGTTAGCAAGAGGAATAATTATTGCCAGAGTGAAACCAAATGTTAAATACTTCACATTGCCCCTTTTTTTTTTTTTGCAGCTTCTGGTTGCTCGGTGTTGCTGACTAAATATGGACCTTTCACAGTCTTTGTGCCATTGCTTCCTATGAGTTATGATGGAATGGAGTTTAATGTAAGTTTTCTTGATTTTAGCAAACCTTTACTGTCAGGATTCTTTCTTGCCTGAATTCTGCAGCCTGTAAACGCTGATTGGCACATGAGAGAGGAACTTTGGAAGGCAGTATTTATAGAAGCAGTCTCTTGGGAAGACTCTTCATTGTCTGGTTAAGCTGCAGTCTCATAGAGGATGTCACATGCCTTGCATTGTTTATAAAGCCTCTATCTTCTACCTTGTTGAGAGCAGAGGTTTCCACTAACACAAGTCAAACCCTGTGCCGAGGTCATCATGGTAACTTCTGGATTCATAGAAAATACTCCAGGAGAGGCTCCTGAGTTATCTAGTCTACCTGTTCCCATAAGAGTCAGCTGCACCTAAATCAGCATTGACAGAGGACTGTCTTTAAAAAACACCAGTGATGAAATGCTTAGAAAATAAAGGAAGAGACTAAATGTAAATTCAGCAGCTTAGACCCCCTACATGGTCCAACATCAACGAAGATACTGTACAGGGTGCTTCAGCAAGTTCCATCATCTCATGTTTACAAGGATAGCTTTTAAATTGTCCACGTCCAAATGATTTCTGCCCAAAGGATTTTTCTGAAGTCACTTGCAGGTGAATCAGTGTCCCCATGTACACAGCCACAAAAGATTTGCTGCAGTACTACTTCAAGATACCAAAATGAAGAGGGAAGCTCATTCTTGTATGCTGAGGATTTTTCTGGTTTTGTGAGCTGTTGTGTTAGCTGTGGGAGAAAGGCAATGTTATGGCTTTTTCAGTAAATGAGGTTTTTGAAATGACATGTCATTGATCTTCTTCCTGTGGTCTTTATTCCCCAAAGGACACCATTGCTGAGCAGCTCTGCAGAATGCACATTGTTCCTGGTCTGCATTTGATAGAAGACATGCTAAAAGCCAAGACTCTGTGGACTTTGTCAGGACATCAGCTAACATTCAGTAATCAGGTAAAGAATCTCCTGAACTGAGGTCCTGGAGCCCTGCTTCATGTAGGACAGACTGGTGCTTGAGCATAGTTTCCTTGGGGCACTTTCTTAACCAGAAAACGTTTTTCTCTAATCAACCTGCCTGTGAGCAGAACAAGCTCCTTTGTGAAGGCCAAGGCAAGGTGATTTAACACCAGACACTCCAAGCAACCATTTCTGCTGTCTGGCAGAAAACCAATTAGCCAGAATCTGACTTGTGACTGTTTTTCCCTTAGTCTGCATATGTATTTTGGAAAAGAGGCTTTTCCTCTATACCATTGGCAGCTACAATATCCACGTGGATATCATGGAAGAGGCAGGAAAGTCTCTTTTCAGACTGAGTGCTTCTCCCTGGAGACTTTATGCTTGGACACAGACACATGCTGAATATTTTCTCTTCATGTTTCCCCTCTTTCTATTTTCCTTTTCTTAGTTGTCCTGGCAGAGAGTTTTTCATCATTATTTTCTGATATGAAAGGCGCTTTTCCCTTTTACCAGTTGACTCACATTTTCCAGCATCCACTATTCTCTCTCCATCCTGCACTTTTCCTGCATGCATGCTCACAGCTGGCCAAGAGAGAGCCTTATGTTTCCTCTCTGAGGATCCAGCCTTGGCCTTGAGGTCTAGGTCATAATGCATGTACCCTGCATGCATCAAAAGGACAAAGCACTATTTGGAGCCGGGAATCCGAACTGAGCTTGTCAGTGCTTCTTTTAAATGTCTTTCCTGTTTGTTTACTCAGAGTCTTTTGATGTGGGAAGTCTGCCCTCCCCTTCCTTTGTTTCAGTCAGAATCCTCAGTGATGTGAGCTGTAGTTCAGGGCAGGGAGGAGCAATTAAAGAAATACATGTGGTGAAATGAAAAGCACCTGGAAGCTGTGGTTGCCTGAACTTGGATTATGGCTGCCACAGCAATACCTTGATGCATAGTTTGTAGGTTAGCCTGGAACCCTCTGTACACCAGTGCATGATTGTATATACAATATGGAAAAACTATTACACTGTTCAGGTGAGGGAGACCTGGGCACAGGCTGCCCAGAGGGGGTGTGGAGTCTCCTTCCTTGGAGGTCTTCCAGACCCACTTGGACACGTTCCTGTGTGACCTGATCTAGGTGAACCTGCTTCTGCATTGGGGTTGGACTGGATGATCTCTAAAGGTCCCTTCCAACCCCATCATGCTGTGATTCTATGAAGGACCAGATATACATTTTATGGTTTAGTGACCCTGACTGTTTCAGCTTTGTTGGTGTTAGAGCCAATAAAAGTTGCAATCAAAGCTGTAGTTCCAGGATTGCCTCCAAGTTCTGTCCTTCCATGCCCAGGGAGCACCGTGCCTCTCTCCTTGTACTTGGAAAACTGATCCTGCAGCTACTTGATGATCAGTGTACCCTTTTGTGATCCAGACCTAGGATCAAGCATCATTCACACTCAAACTTGATTCTAGAGCTGACTGTCCCAGATTAGGTCTTCTTTCTGTAATAAGACTTCATAAAATATTCCCCAAGCTCCAGCAGAGGTGGGGTGTTTGTTTTACACCTGCGACAACCTTTCCATTGACTTCTTCCAGAATAACTGTTTTTGCCACCACCTTGCTGACCCATAGGCAGAGAGCACTGGAAGGAAAAAATGTTTTATAGATTATCATCATAGCACAGATACACCACATGAAAATAACCTTTGCTTGTTCTCCAGCCATCCAAGAAAGTGTTTCAATACCAAGACCTGCCGGGGGAACTGTACACTGTTCTGCATTTCAACCTGCCAGCAGTCAATGGCATCATGCACTTCGTTAACACCCTGAGGAAGAAACCCAGCACTGACAACCTCAGCAACACACAGGTACACAGACAGTTGTATTTCTTCTGTTTTAGGGGACAGCAGTATGAACAGTTCAAAAAAAGAGATAAATCTATTTTCATCATTAACCTTCCAAATCAGTGACTGGGGTTTTTTTTCAAAAGGTAAAAGGCTAGTTATTTTGTTTGCAGCTGGTGACAAGGCCTGTTAGGCACTATTATGTCAGAATACCATTACAAGTATCTAATGGTGCTGTGTAAGCCAGCTACAGACCTCACAATGATGCTTTTACAGAGCTTGGATGAGTAGAGAGTTCTCCTTTCATGAGCAAGGTCACTCCCTTCACAAAAAAAAATGAGCTCTGTTTCAGTTGTGTCTGACAGAAAACACATCTTACAGGAGGAAATACTGAAAAAGCATTTTTCCCCTGAAAATGAAATTCAGGTTTTCTTCAGTCAGTCGGTACTGCAGTTTGAAATTGTAATTGCAAACTCAGTTTTGCATGAAAACCATTGAAAATGTTTTTAATCTCTGATTCTGTGGCTCTAAAACGAGGACAAATAATCATTCCACTTTTGCATTTTGAAGACATGTCTTGAATTTAAGACATCAGGCAGAGCTTTCAGGTTCAAGTTCTGCTACACACACTTCCCTGTTTCCTGGAAGGAGTTTTTGGCCATAGCTACTACATTGCTCTGCCTGAGCATTTTTATACTGTTTCTATGTGCAGAAAGCAGACCTTGTTACCTCCTTGCAAAAAAAAAATCACTCATAGAATCCCACAAGCACGTGGATTTGGTAGGATTTTGGTAGCATTTTCTTTACTGCTGTATTTAATGTATAAACCAGTCAGACTGCATAACGTTGTGATTGTATTTTGTGTGTTTAAATAGCAGCTGGAGTGTTGTGTTGAGTGTCAGTAGCTCTTCAGCTGAAGTGCATATCAATTGTACAACTTCTGGGTGTCTATACGGATTTGATTGTGCCCATCACTGATGTTTGTCTGCTGTCACTTAAGATGATCCCAGTCTTATGACCTTCATGAGGATGTTTTCCAAAAAGGAGAGTCTGAGGTCCAGAGAGGAAGCTGGATCTCAGTGTTTATGAGCTCAGGTACCTGCAGGGAAGGGTTTGCAGCTACTCTGGCCTGGCAGGACAGTGAGAGTGCTCCCTGCAGAGCTTGTATTTTACCTGGACTCTTTCAGACATGTCCTTCCCTTGTGATGCTGGCTTTGCAATGAAGGCTGATGATCACATCAACCATTTTTGGCATCAAATCCCTTTGTACCGTGTCCCATGGAAATCATGTTCTGTGCCTCTGTGTGTTCTGCAGGAAGCACTTTCTGTCAAAACCCCATGCAGATTCTTGCAAGCAAAGGTCAGGCAGGTCTCTTCACAAGTTTTGATACCTGAAGGGGCATTCCTCCTGTTACCTTTGTCTTCACAGGCCATGTGGTAGAAAAGAAGGCATCTATTCCCTCTGTGCTTTCAGGAATATGCATACCTATTGTATTTTCTCAGCACTGGTGCTCATTCTCAGGTGGCAGAGTGAACTCTTGCCCTCAAAGCACAGGGAAGCTTGAGACGACAGAGCAGCTCTGCCTACCAGCCCAGAAGCGATTTGTGTACTGCTGGAAGTGGTGTCTACTTGAAATGATAGCAATTACCTCTTCATTTATTTTAATCTGCAGATGGGAACAGGAAAACAAAAACAAAAGGGTGCTCAAGTGAGGTTACCTTGGAAAATCTGATTTGTTGTGTGTGGGAAAGAGTTTGTGCCTAAGTTATTGCAGGCACAGTCCTTGCCTCTACAGAGAGTTTGAAGACTTTGAGGATGATGGTCACCTGTAGATCTTCACATGCAAACCACAAACGTAGACTCACCATTCCAGTATGTACTCAGACCTTGCCATTTTTTTTTCCCTTTTTTTATCTTCTTGTAGAAAACCATTGGTGAGATCCTTGCTTCAAATGAGATCTTCAGTAGATTTGAAACTATACTGGAGGTAAGCATGCTTGTGTCTGCCCTGGGAAGGTGTGGCATAAAGCCTGCTCTTGGTTTTGTGGAAGTTTTGAAGAACATTTAAATACACCTCAGTGGTTCAGCTTTCTTTCTGAATGCTGCTTTTTTCCTGTGTCATTTCTTGTTTCGTGTATTTGACACAAGCAAATGTCATGGGAAAGGTTGGAGTTTTTGTATCAATACTGAATCTGGTACAAGCAGTGAGTGTCCACACCTCTGCTTCCCCTGGAGAGTTTGTTCTCCAAAGCATGTTTAGCTCCTGACTACTGTCAGGACAAAAAGGGAAGGTCTCATAACTGCTTATGCCAAGCCAGATTGTAGCTACCTGGGTTTTTTTGAGGTACAAAAGCTGTCCTCAGGTTATAAACCCTTGAAGTTGGTGCCCAGCAGTCAGCTAGTTAGTATTTTCACTAGGGACAGATTGATTTTCTTTCTACCTCTTTCAATCTCATCTGGAACTGCTCTGGCAATGCTTACAACAACTTTGGCCTGCCCATCTGTGGCTTTTAGTGGTTTACAAAATTCACTAACTGCAATTGTGATTACAGACTTGATTGCCTTTTTCTTCTCTTCAGGAAAAAAATATACAGATTTAGTCCCTGTTTGTGGACTTGTGTGTTTAAAGAATGCAGGGAGCATCATCCCAGTACCCCATTGTTCACATTAGCTGCATTCACAACAGTGCCTTCCTTGTCCAAGCCATGTTTTTGTGTCATTTAGGCCTTTGTTATATTACATACTTATCCTCAGTGTCCAGTGTCCTCTTGTATGTGTTTGCTTTTCAATAGCTCTGCCTCTAGTGGGTTGCTTAGAGTTTCCTCTCCGTTCCTGACAGACTCCCCTCGCTAACTCATGATAGAACCATGATGAAATCTTTCACCGTGTTTTTGCAGAACTGTGGGCTACCTGCAATCCTGGATGGCCCAGGCCCTTTTACTGTATTTGTACCCAGCAATGATGGTGTGGATAAGTTGAGGGATGGAAGGCTCATTTATCTTTTCACAGAGGTAAGAGCTCATAGCGTTGTGAGACATCCTGAGCTAACCGTGTTGCACTAGACTGTGCTGGAATGGTTTGTGCAAGGTATCTGTGCTGTTCTTCCTGGAGATGGATAAACTATATCTCTGTAAGGCTTTGGGAGAGAGGTGATGCTGATGGAACCTGCCATGAGAAATACAGTTGCCCAGATTGTTTAAATCTGATGTTTGGTTTTCTTTCCTTACTCTGGCTTTGGGCATGGGAAAATGAAAGAACTCATTTTCCAGGGTACATTGTCATTGTCAGTCATTGGTTAATAGAAAGTGTAGTTGCCTCCTCTTACTCATGAGCATTGAAGGAGTGTCTGATTTTTCTGTTCTTTTCTTTCCTTAGGGCATAAATAAGCTTCAGGAACTTGTCAAACATCATATCTACACTTCAGCAGCGGTAAGGCAGGCAGCTCTAGTTCCACATAACTGAGGTTCCTCAGGCCAGCATGTTACCAGCTGTGTTGTTTAGCATAGAAACCAGTGTTGAATCAGTAGAAATCAGCTGCTACTTCTTGGACTTTCCCTGGAGGATTCAGGATCTGATGAGGCAAAATACTGACTGTGAAAGTGGTTGCCAAAAGAGACAGCTTCTGCTCTCCCACCACTAAACTGAGCTTGCTGGGAGGGATGGTGCTTCTCAAGTGGCTGGTCTTTACAGTGAAAATGCTGTCTGGCAGAATTTGCTGCAGGCAAATGTTCTCTTGTGATCACTTGAATGTGCTAAACTATTAATTAGGAGTGTGCCTTAATTATGAACTCTCCAGCCTACTGTTTTCCTAAAACACTAATAGCAGTAACACAAAAGTCTGAGCCAAGTGAAGAATTGGAGCAAACTACCTGCTGCTTTTCCTCTCTCCTTGGGCTCCACTGGTGGCTGAAATCAGAGATGGGGAACTGGTGCAAGTGAGCCTGTGGTCTGAGGCAGCACTGTCAGGTCCTGCACCCTCAGTGCCGTGTATGTCATGGCAGGGTAAATAAAATCAACACAGTGCATCAATAAGACATTTTCCTTTATACAATAGAAAAGCAAAATGTTTAAAGTTAGACACAAAGCCTGTGGAGGAAAGGAATAGTCAAGCATTATGGTGCAATGCCATGTTCTTTTGTAAGAAATAATATTATTGCCATTCTTTTCTTAGAAGCAAATGCCAGCTCTTGTCATTTTCCTAATTCTTGTAGAGAAAATGAGCTGTGCTTTGAGAAAACAGCAAAACTGCTTGCAATTGATGAATAAAAACATGGTGACAAGCCCAGCTACTATTTAATAACCCATTGGACACAAAAGTAACAATTGCCTTGGTTCCCAGAACTTTTCAAGTTGTTTATTGAATATATCCTGGAAAAATCTCCTTATTAGTGTGACCCTACTTAGGTAGTGAGACCTGATCTCAGTTGTGTTGGACTGTTACACAAGGAATGAACACCAAGGCTGCTGCCACGGACACCGTGGTGTTTGTGGTACTGCAAACAGTTCACATAAAGCCCTGGATTTCCCTCTGACACATTCCTTGTGTTTAAGGTATTTCATGAGAGAGAAATGTTAACATCAGGTGCCCTTTGGAAGGTTTTTTGAGGTGACAGGAATCAGGGAAGGGTTGTGTAAGCTGTACTAAAATGAACCTACTGTTTCATGGCATTGTCCTCTTGTGTTTTGACTTCAGGTGACTGTAGAGAAACTGATGATAATGCCACACATTGTTACTATGGCTAACCAGATACTTACCATCAATATCAGTGCAGATGTAAGTATAAATCTAAACTCTTGTGGGCAAATCCTCTGGAGCAAAGCCTGGATGGTGGTTCTGAACAGTGTGGTTTCAGCCCATCTCTGCTTTCTCCTCTGCTTAGAGAAACAGACTTAAACGAAGTCAGTGAATTAATTTGCTTCCTATCCAAGCTGTGACTTCACAAAGAGACTTAACCATTTGTATGCTTGCACTTGTGTAGCTTACCATCTATTTTCCTGCATTGACTTTCTGTAGTTGATACAGTCTAATGGGCTAAAATTGTAGATAAATGACTTGTGTTTCTGTATCAGGGAAGAATTCTGATGGATGAGTCAGGGATTCCCTTAAAGATGCGAGACATTGTAGCTTCAAATGGTATCATTCATACCTTGGATGGCATCTTCATCCCTCCTTCAATAATTCCCATTTTGCCTCACAGATGCAATGAAGAGCAACATAAAATCGTAATGGTAAGTCAGCTTCTCTCATTCTCGTGCTGGCAATTGCTGACAAAAACAGACTCTGTAAATGGCATTTGGGAAACATGTTCTGTCCAAGAAGCCTTCTGGTGTGAACTTAGGCAGCATCAGCACCATCAGTATTTCTGCTAGCACTTGGCAGTGCTTTCTTGGCAATCAGGAAATGTTCCTTAGAGATTGTTCTTTACTTGTACCCATCCTACCTTTGGTTTAGAAGTGCATTTGCCTTTTCATAAGGCCACATGTGAACTTCTTCACACATAGTTGCTGCCAGTGCTTTCTTCTGTGGTCTGGAGAGGAAGAAGTCATTCAGTAGCATAAAACTACACATACTGTGCAATATTCTCCCCTGAACAGTTTTGTACACCTTATTTGAGGTGCCTACTCCCTAGTTGGATCATTAGTAGGTTGCTGAAGAGAGAACAAGAGGCTCTGAGCTGACAAGTGGCCAGAGGTTCCACACAACTTGCCAGTTTAGTGAAGCCTGCTGCATGGGTGCCTGAAGTGCCTTCCAGCATAGCTGTGTATCTAGTGCCTGGTACATTCACAGGATGGAGACAGACTCCATCTTGCAGTCAGATGCAAGCATCTCCTTTGAGACAAAGGAGTAAATTTACTGAAGTTATAAACTTACCCTGTTTCAGAGTGTGGAAGTTCCCTCCTAGGAAAGTTTCTGATGTATATTGTGATGTTTTGGCTATGTACTGGGAGCAGTAGCTCTGTAGCATTCTTGGCATGAGCAATGAGTTCCTTGGAGAAGGTCACATTTTCCCTTCTTTTTTTCTTTACAGGGCTCTTGTGTGGATTGTGAGACTCTCAACAACAGTGTTTGCCCACCTGGCAGCAGAGAAATGGTACATATTTGTGGTTATCTCAGTAATTTCTTCTTTGCACGATGACATGCAGACACACTGATTGAGTTTCTAACCCAAGCCACTTTCAGATAAGTAGAGAGCAGGAAATGTAACCGGTAGACAGGCTCCACATATCCCTGCTCTGTGATCTCAGACTGTCACCCACTAACTGCTCTGTGCTATTACTTATTCTGAAGTCTGTTTGCTGAATCAACGCAGAGCTGTGAGGCAGTCTGGGCTAAATGAAACTGTAGACTTGCAGCCTTTAGCCCTTCTGCAGCGCCTCAGGGAGAGCTTTCCTGCTCACGTGCTGAGTCTGCCAGCTCCTCCAGACTGCTAGAACCAAGCCTGATCCCACTAGTACCATCCAGTGCTAACATTGCATATATCATGGCCAGAGAATCACAACAAGCTTTCTGCACTGCAGAGGGCGAGAAACAATTTGTTCTTGGCCTGTGCTCCGTGTTGATTTAGAGATGAGCAGAACTTGATGAGGGTGGAGTAAGGAGGAGGAGGCTAGGTGCTAGTGTTTGAGTTATCCCATGCTGAGTTTAACAGAACCAGTTCCAGGAAATTCCCATGTGAAGGCTGGGCCCAAGATGTTGTTTGTGAAAGCCAGAGAGGTGTTCACCACTGATAGCTGTTTCTTGGGTGTCTTCTGAGAGATCTGACTTTCAGGAGAACTTGCTAATGCAGTCTCAGCATGAATGTCTGAAGTACAGCTCTGCAAAATCACTGGTTGCTCGTTTTCCTCTCTGATTAAGGCAGATGAAGCCACAATCATCTGTAGGCCAATTCTGCCCAAGTCTAACTACATGACAAGTCACTGAGCATTGTTCAAAATTTATTTATTTCCTCTCCCTCTCACTCTCTCCATCTCACCTCCCTCCCTCTTTTTCCTTCCTTCCCTCCCTCACACTCTCATTACTCTCCTCTGCCTTAGTCTCCCTCCCTCCTGCCTTTCCTTCCTCTCCTTTCTCTTTTCTCCCCTCTTTTTTACCCTCTATTTTCCTGCCATGCCTTTTTCTACCCCTTGTCTCCTCTCCCTTCCTTCCTTCCTCCTGCTCTCTCTCTACCCTCCCCCCTTCCTCTTACTCTCTCCCTTATCGCAGACACTATTATTAGCACAAAAGAACAACAGATTTGGCTCAGACTTAGGGACTCTGGAAGCAAGAGGAAGCTGCCATGTGCCTTCATTCATGATAGACAGGCCATAACACTGTCTTGTTCACCTTGGCTCCTCTGCGAACTTCCTCAGCTCAGAGATAGGCACAGTTGCTTTCTGCAGCAAAAAAGAGCAGAGGGAAAGGTTACAGTGCTGATAACTTGTTTTGTTTGTACAGGAACCAACTCTCTTTCCAAAAGAATGTGTCTACATCCATGACCCACAAGGCCTGAATGTCCTGAAGAAGGGATGCGCCAGGTACTGCAACCAAACCATCACGGTGAGTGGGATGGAACACCACATTCCCTTTGAAAAGAGCTCAGTTTTGCTCTTCCTCGTTCTTCAAGAGGAGCTCAGACCCCTTGAGCTGAGAGAGGGCTGGATGGGAGCAAAAGAAAAGAAATCCCATGCGAAAGACTGGCCCTAGGACCATCACATGAACTAGCTACCTCCTTTTTCTTTGGCAAACAGAGAGAACAGAGTACCAACCTGCTCCAAATGTTAGAAAGCAGCTCAGGTACACCTGAGCACAACAAAATAAAACAAAGTGTGCCAGCTGCAAGCAGCCAAGCTGGAGGTAGCCAAGAGACAAATGGTGCATTTACCTGTGGCCTGTTCTCTCAGGGTGCCCCGGTGTTAGCATTTCTCCCAAAGGAAGCTGAGCACAGGGAAAGTGCTGTAAGCTGTGAAGTGATTGCATCCTGTTTATGAAACGTTGTCAGATGGCTCGGGAAAGTCGCTCCTTGTGAGTTTATGGACCTCATGCTTGTCTGCAGCTCCTGAGCTCTCACAGTGTGCCAACTATGTGGAATGGTTTGTGGGTGTCTCATTAAATACTGCTGATAGCTTATCTTGTGATTGTTCTTCCATTGTTCAGTCATGACAAGGGCTGTGCTCCAGGACTGCTACATCCCTCCAAAGGAACACAGTCCTCAGCAAAGATAAAGTTGGAATGAGTGGGACAGTGCTGTTAAAGAAATAAAAGCTCACAGTGCAAGAGCTCCTAGAAACGCAGGTGGCAAATGAGACAGTCCATTTCAGTCCATGGCAGAGAGGAGGACCAGCATGTCAGAATTTTGAGTGCAGGATGACTCCAGGCTATTCTTGTTAAGTCTCATCATACCTTACCAATTTTGCTTTTGTTTCAGAAACCTGGATGCTGCAAAGGATTTTTTGGTCCAGACTGTATGCCATGCCCAGGAGGATTTTCCAACCCATGCTATGGCCAGGGAAATGTAAGTATGAAAGTTCCTGCTGTGTGGCAATGAGCAGCTGAGACAGTGTGGCTAGAGAGTGTAGTTGCAGGTAAGTACATTTCAGAGTTTGTGCTCCAGGGCTAAGCCCATGGTGGTGGCAGCAGCAGATCCACAGAGAATGGTACCTACTCAGTGGGTTTGCTCTCTAGAACACTAATGTGACTCATGTCATGGCTCCTGGGGACAGCTCTGGCTGCATGATGTTTTGTATTACCACCATCACTCTTGCAAGTCCAAGTTTTTACTGCAAGTAACAAAGTTATTTGATAGCCATCAGCACTTTGGCTTTGTCCTGGTCCCCAGCATTTCAATCACTTTTTGTTTTCTTTCCAGTGCAGTGATGGCATCCAAGGGAATGGCAACTGTCACTGCTTTGAAGGTTTCAAAGGTGTAGCCTGCCACATCTGTTCAGACCCGAACAAGCACGGCGAGAACTGTGACGAAGGTTGGTCATTCTGACAGGGACTAGAGTAAAATGTAGGGCAAGGGCATAGTGTAGGCTCATGGATCCTGGATTCCTTTCTGACCAGACCAACATCATGAAATAAATGACAGCAATGTCATCATGGCTGTCTCTTCAAACAACACTGAAGAAACCATGGCTCATATGACAGTGGTGATGGGGGTCTTGGAAACACCAGCCAAATTTAGGTGTGGGGCTTGGATTACATCTCTCCTGCTAGAAAAGGAAAGATAGTTGATAAGGACGTTGAGCTTGACTTTGAGCCTAAATTTAAGCCTGTCCTTACAACCTATGAAAAACGTGGACCCAAGAGGTCACAAGATCTGTTCCCCAGACAGGTTTTGAGTTCTGTTGAGTGTCTCTCAGCAGATGTCCTTCTGTCAGGAGCACATGGGATGTACATTTGATGTCACAAGAGGTTGTGAAGGACAGTTGGGAATCTACAAAATACCATCTCTGTTGTGGATTCTGGGCTTTTTGTACTGAAGTTACCCCATGTACTTGACAGATTGTGGCTGTGTCCATGGCATCTGTGACAACAGGCCTGGCAGTGGCGGTGTGTGTCAGCCCTGGTCCTGCAAGGAAGGCTATACTGGGAAATTCTGTGACAAGACATCCAAGAACTGTGGCCCGAGCGGGCTGTCCCAGTACTGCCACCAGAATGCTGTCTGCAGCCTCAATGACACAGCAAGGTCAGTCTTCTTCATGTGCACATTCAGGTGGGCACCGTTCAGGCACACAGGGGCTGTGAGGCTGATTGCCCTGACACTGGCTATGTGTGTGTACTTGTTGCACAGGATTGTTTGAGTAATATAGCCAACCTGCTAGAAATCAAACTCAAGGTTCTTGCTTGCTTTGAGAGGCTCAAACTGCCTTTTTGCTCTCTGCTGACCTTCAGAAGGGGCTACTCTATCCGTGTTTCTTTTGTGCTTATACTTTTAAGGTGCATCTGCATGGATGGCTATGAAGGTGATGGGTTTTCCTGCCAGCCCATTGACCTGTGCAGTCAGCCAGAACGAGGAGGCTGTTCACAGAATGTAAGTGAGGTCAGGCTGTCAAAGCACAGAGAAGCAGCTCCTATCAGTCAGAGCAGAGGGCCAGGGCTCCTGGGACTATTACAGATTCTGTCTGCTTGTTTTCCCTATCAGTAAGATGGGGTGGAATAACAAGTACCTTGAGATAGTCATCGTAAGGATGTCAATCACTTGAGTTGGTGACAAAATGCATCACCCCAAGGAGAGTTTAGCTGGTTTGCACCAGATATTTTGGCAGCCCGGAGATGAACTGTAGAGACAAGTTTGGTTTGTATTGATTTTCCCCTCAAGCTCTTCTAATATGTGTTAGTTTTTCTGTTGCTGCATTCAGGCTGTAGCTTAACTGTGAGCTCCAACTCATTTCTAGTAACCATCAACACCACATTGTTATCCTTAGTAAAAAACTGTGGTGCTTTATGATGGAAATGACTGCCAAATGATCAGACCTCATGGTAATTTAGATTCCTCAGCGAGAGGAACACATTGGGCCATGTAGAAAGAAATAAAATGCCACTGGGTACAAAGTAGGTCCTTCCTGAGAGAGATCTGCTCTACATCATTGATTCCATCCTGCATGCCCAGGCAGGAGATTGGACTCTTCCTCCTCAGGGAATATTTCTTCTGGAATGGAAGAGCTTTACAGGATGGTAGGGCACGTTCTGGGAGTTATGAGCCATCCTAAACATACACGTCTACCTTTCTGAAAACACAAAATGTTTCCAGAATCACTTTGTTATGAAGTTGTCTCTGACTTTTCTGGAGAAGATGTTTCTGTCCCTCACCCCCAGTGCTGGATTCCAAGTTGAGAAATTCCCACGGTCTGATGAATGAGCTTTGTTGCTGCATTTGCACTGCACTCCCTCCTTTCTTCTGCTGAGTATAATTCTTTTTCTCTCCCTTCTCCTGAAGGCCCTGTGCACCAGCACAGGCCCAGGCACCGCCAGCTGCCAGTGCCACACGGGCTGGACCGGGGATGGAAAGGTCTGTGTGACCATAAACAACTGCATGCTGGAGAGCAGGGGCCAGTGCCACAACAACGCCGACTGCCTTTACATCGGCCCTGGCCAGGTATGACGCAGTGCTTAGCAGCCTGATGGGGGTCTGCACGTTTCTTAAACTGCTCTGAGATGGTCTTGGATTGCCAGAGGTAGAAATTGGACAGCTCAGCAACAAAGTCTGCTTGTTTGCTGCCAGAAACACTGGCTGCAGCTAAAAATCACACAGTGTGCTTGGATGTGGTGAGGTGCACTCGTATGTGTGAAGCTGCTGCTCTACTCTGGAACTTTTATACAGCAAAGGGAAGGGACTACACTCCATGATACAGCTTAGTATAAGGCGTCACTTGCTGTGTCCTCCTTGTTCCCAGATCACAGCATTGTCTCTGAGTGATGCTAAAATATACAGAAAAGTAAATGCAGCTGTTCAGATAGTGTGTGGACAGTAGGAGTTGGACACCTTGATACAGGAGAAAGGCATGCAGGAGGGATGGCTTCTCAGAGTGTTGCTTCTCAAGGTGCTTCTCCCCACTGAGCAAGGGAAGCATTGGACAATGTGCTGAGAAAAAGTGCCAAATCTTTAGCAGAATTTAATGAGGTGAAGTGTGCAAGTGTTTTCCTAGCTGTCTTAAAAGCATGAAGCTTTGTAATGAACCCCTCTTTCTGTCATTCACACAGTCTGTGTCATTCCCTGAAAAGCTGGAAATAGAGAAACCATCCCTTTCAAGTGACCCTTCCCCCAGCCAAGCAGTGCAAGGGATCCATGCACTTGAGTAGGCAGGCAGTGTGTGTGCTGGAGCAGAGGATGATCCTCTGCTAAGGAATTATCTCCACATTTCCAGATCTTGAGAGACCAGCAAGAAAACTTGGGAAAATAAATGGAGAATAGGTTTTGTTGCCTCAGGCCTCTTTTGGGTAGCCAATGAGGATGCTCTGATAAGTCTATAAAACTGAAGTGTCTTTTTCTTACAGAGCAAGTGTGTCTGCAAGAGGGGTTATGCTGGTGATGGCTACAACTGTGATGCAATCAATCCATGCCTCATGGACAACGGTGGCTGCCATGACTTGGTGAGTAGCTGAAGAGCTGTCTCAAGGCTGATGTGGCAGCAGAAGTTCCTCTGCTCCCTGTCAGAGCATTTTTAGCCGTGACATTGAGAGAATTGCAAGGTTTTCTGTTGTCATCTTACTGGCATGTCACTGAGGTGTTATAAAGGTCTGATTTTTGTGAGCTATCACCTAGACTTAGCCACAGGAGATATACATTCAGTTCCACAACAAAGTCAACAGGAGGAAAGTTCTTGTGTGCATTCCTCTAGCCCAGGCCATGGAAAGCCAGAATTCAATTCCTAGATAGATGTAATACTGCATAAACTTTGTTTGCTCTCTAATTTCTCTTCTCCTTGCACTTGCAGGCGGTGTGTGTACCCCTTGGTGGAGGAGACAGATCCTGCTCATGCCCTGAAGGCTTTGTCGGGGATGGCATGACATGCTATGGGGACGTGCTAAAAGTGAGTCAAAAACAAAAGTCTGAGGTTGTCTTGAGATTGGAGAGAAACAGCTCTGCTCTCACTTTCTCTTTCTCTGTTACCTGAGCTGGCACACAAGCCTGACAGCAGAAATGTGTTCCACAGCCACAGGGACAGAAGTGATGCCAATTACTGCCAAGGAAACCATTTGCAATACTTTCTAAGCTACTTCACCCCTGTCTGTCCTGTGCAATAAGTCATCTTTCCTTTGTTGTTGGGGAAGTGTTTCAGGTCAGAGCTGATAGAACCACGTTCTATCAATAGAAATACCAAAAGCCATTGTGGATTCAATCCCTGTCTCTGGTAAAGATGAGCAATTGCAGATGAGTTGAAGTTTGTTTATTTGGGAATGTAATTCTATAAGTGGCTGGCGTTTGGGTTTAGGAGTGTCTGTAATGGTTGTGAGGTGAGGAGAATGCCTAAGTCATTATTGCCAGATGTGATACTGCCAGATGTGATCCCTCCCCCTGGGTCTCCCAGCCCTCAGTGCTCAGCAGGGATGACCTTTCTGTTGTTTCTATTTGGAAGGAGCTGGCCAGCAATTCCCAATTCGCAGGCTTCTACGACTGGGTTAAGGTAAGAACAGCCATGGGATGTCCACTTGGGTAAGTTCTGTAGAAGTGAAGTCTCTCTGAATGCTGCTGTTAGAGGAAGGGCAACTCCATTTGTCTTTTGCATTAGAGAAAAACAAAACAATGAAGGTGAAATTGTTACAGAGCAGGCATGTAGAGAAGCTCTGGAGTTTTTGATACAGTCATCAGTGCATTTTGGGAGCCTTGTTTCTAGGACAGGAGGAAGCCAGAGCTGTGTTATACTTAATGTTCATGGTTGTATTATCTGTAACCCCTGTAAAATAGCACTGGAGGGAAAGAAAAAACAGTAGAAGAGCATGGTTTGAGTAGTTAGACTGTATGTTTGTTCCATTTCTTGTTACTGCTTCCCTGTCTCCAGAAGAGCAACACTAGAGACACTCTGCAGACTGCAGCAAGCCTGTGGAAGCACGTACAGCACCTAATTGATCTTTAGCTCACCAGTCCTCCTGCATACATTGCTTTCACCAGGAATAATCTTGATTCCTCCCTCCAGAACTGATATTGAGGGTTTGGAAGGATTTATGGACATAACCAAATGGATTTGAAGATTAATTGAAACATAAAAGTAGGACTTAGAGCAGTAGCTTTTCCATTTTTTGGATAAACCACTTGTGGCATTCATGAATTGCCAACAGCACTTACCTGCTGTGCCTGGGAGAGCCTGTGCTGCCTTTCTGCACATCCCTTCCACATGAGTGCAAGAGCAAGGTGACTGTTTGGGTATACTTTGTGGTATAGATATGGCAGTGGCATGTCTTATTTGTTCATTTTTGTGCTTTGGACAACAGAAATCTCTCTTCAGCATCCCAGCAGGAACCAATGTCACCGTCCTGGTGCCATCAGAGGCATCTATCAAAAACCTGAGCAAGGCTGAAAAAGATTTCTGGTTGACTCCCTCCATGTTGCCATTTTTAGTCAGGTATGAGGAGACTTCTGCTTTTGCTTTATTATGTGAGACATCAGTAACAAAGCAGTGAACTGCATGTCTGCTTGTACAATCACCAACAAAGAGTTACCTTGAGATAAATATAAAAGCAAGATGAAAGATCTAGCAGGCAAAGAACCTAGTAGGCATTTAAAAGATAACAGAACATAGGCTATGGGAAGTGGGTTTATTCTTCATTTATTTTCAGAGAGAGATTTCCCCTGTCATGTGGATGCAGAGGGCATCAGGACAAGTAATTGCCTCCATCGTTCTCTCCACATGATTAAACTACTTCATGTGAGAGGCATGGATGTTGGGTGGTCTTACCTTCCTGTGGCTACAAACAGAGCCCTAATCTTTACTTCATCTGCTTTGTTCCCTCCAGGGCCCACTTTCTCGAAGGCATCTTCACTGGTGAACAGCTTCAAAAGTACAACAGGCCAGAATTACCCACCCTCAACCCACAGACCAGATGGCAGATAAAGACCCAGAGCAGCGTAAGGGTTTCTAACGTACTGCCAAATCATACTGCTCAAGAGCTGCTGTATCCAGCTCACACGTCTTTCAAAAGCTGTACCCAACGACTCAAATGATCAACACATTCGTCTGGAACTTGCTTGGCAGTTTCTAAGCCTTTTGCTTCTCCCTCTGATGCTTTTGCAGATAGTGACCATCCAGAATGCCAGCATCGTCGTCAGCGACATCCCCGCCAGCAACGGCGTTCTGCACATCCTCAGTCAGGTATGTCAGTACCTGCCACCCTGGGAAAGGCTGCACTAACTGCAGCAATGTTTTTTGTGTTGCAGCAGCTGCGATGGGACCAAGGAGGGACACATGTCTGGACAGTTAGGAAGGGATAGGATGGCAAAAATATATTTGGTTGTCATAAGGTCCTGCCAGATGTTTCCTGTGCAGCAGTGTTTAAAATGTTTGTCTCCAGGGCAAGCTCGAGGGAAGTTCCTCTTCTCTTGGCTGACAGAAAAAAAAAGTTCAGGCTATAGCAGAATTGAGTAACATGAGGCTTTTTCTAATTGCCTTTCTGGCAAGCAGGACAGCAGTGTAGTGTGATTTCACTCAGCCTCTTGCCCAACTTTGCTTATGAACTCGCTTTTCCCACAGGTTTTGTTGCCTTCAGAAAACATCCCACCAAGTCCTCCAGGTCTGCAAGAACAGCTTGAGACAGTTGCCTCATTCAACATATTCAAGGAGTTGCTAGAGGTGAGCAGTTCAGATGAGCACTGATGTGGTTGTCAGAACAGTCTTTGGAGCAAATGCCCACCTTAACCTAGACTGGTGGACCAAAAGCTGGACTACCTGGTGAGGAAAGAGAGACCACCTGTCTCTTCATTCATGAAAGGTCTTCTAGCAAAGCTCTTTTGAGCAGCCAAAGAGTTAGATACTTACAGTTAGATCTTTGTATTACTGGCATGTTAATGCTGTGGAAAATGTCTGCTGCACGTGCTCTCATGCTTGTACAGGGCAGAGAAACCTAGAGGACAAGGAAGGCTGCACTTATGTCAGCCCTGGGAGAGGAGGAAGCAACTAGATTTGTGTGACCAAGTAGAAGCTGTGTATCCCATTTTCAAGTATTTCGTTGTTGTAATTGATTTAATGTGTGGCTTGATCTTTAGCAAGTACAAGTGTAATTGCTGATGTTACTGTTTGGGACATTCTTTAGGAATACCAGCTCCTTGGGAAAATCGAGTCCTCTGACAGATACACAGTCTTTGTTCCTGCAAATCATTCCATTGAGGAGTACTGCCATGCTGCCAACGTGACACAGCTGGTAAGCTCACTGCCTGCTTACAGTTTGAATGTGTATTGTGGTTAGTGCAGGGACATGTACACTATCAGATGATAAACCTCAGAGTTCAGAGGATTTGAGCATGGAGAGGAGAAGCATATCTGATGCTAAAAGCTGGGAGAAGCATGAGAGAGAGGAATGAGGGTTTCTTTGGGTGTTGCAGTAAGGTCTGAAAAGAATAATTGGATTCCAAATGCAAATTTCTGAGTAGATTTGAATGTGGATAGATTATACAGCTTATAGATTATACAACATGTTCCCCTTCCTGGCTGGCTGTGGCATATCTGTGGCAATTTTCAACCTACCAAAAGGTTCTGAAAACCATTTATGGCTTCATCCAGTAACAGAGCAATCAAGTGTGACCAGTCATCTGTGATAGGGAGCTGCTGGGCTCTGTGGGTTTAATTGGTCATTACAGGTGCTTAGGACCCATTCTTATGCCATACCTCTGACTGAACTGTAGTCTAGGAAGCCAACAGAGTCCTAACATTTGGGTGTTTTGTGGATTTAGGACAAGGAGACGGTGCAGTACCACGTTGTACTGGGAGAGAAGCTCTTGCCTACGGACTTGAGAAGTGGAATTCATAAGAATAGCATGTTAGGGCTTGCCTACTGGCTAATGTTTTATCAAAACAGCACTCAGGTAAGGGAGAAAGACTGCTCTGCTATTTGAGGATCTGGCTTGACCTATTCCTTTCTAAGGCTGGTGGCTACATGCACCCTTACAAGTTTGTCTGCTGTGACTGTCTGATCCTGTTAAGCAATCCATGCAAAAGGAGTCAGAGCTTATCATCTCAGCCATTTCTTTCTCCTTTGCAGAAGTTTGTCAATAATATTCCTTTGGATGGAAAGTTTCTGGAGACAAAGAATGGCATGCTGATTGGAGTCTCACAGGTCCTCCAGATACAGAAGAATCGTTGCACTGCCAATACCACCACCATACAAAAGGTAAGGGTGATTACCATGGAGCTGACCACCATCTCACAGCTTTTCTCCACCTACTGAACCAAACTTAACTTGTCTTTTCCACATTGATGAGACAGCAGCTTGTGGTCTGACCCTAGATAAGCCTCATGTGAAATAGGGCAGCATGGGAGAAACTTGGCACCTCGTAGCCTCAGATTCTTTAGTTCTAGCACAACAAGTCTGCAGCCCTTGTGCAGATCGTGTTCAGTTCCATTGCTGGGGCTCTCCCACAGTGCCAGCCATGAGGCAGGCTGGTACAGAGATTCCCAGATACTCAGCTGTGGAGGGAGAATCCAGCCCAATTCTTGCATGGCATGACCAGCATCTCCCCTAGGAGATGCCATGATCTGCCTGGGAGTCATGCTCAAAGGCCAGCCTGCATGTATCCTGAGGCTGTTGGCCATGTGGAGATTGCAGGGTCAGACTGAGGTACTCCTGCCTTGTTACAGAGTAGGAAAAAAGTATTTGCAGCCTTGTGTGAAGTAACTCCAGGTCTACAGGGAGCCCTACCCTGGCTCAGAGACTCAGCAAAGGTGTAGTGTGTGATGTCTTCTGCTTTGTTTTGTGGTACAGTCTCTGGAGCGCAGAAAGAAGACCTTGGGTACACCACTGGAGTGCAGGAATAAGACCTCACGTGAGGCCTTTGATAGCAGCCAGGACCTGAGGGTCATGCATCACAATTTTTCTTCTGGTGGTGTTTTGAGACACAGAGATAAATCCGTCTTTGTCCCAGCCAGCAGCCTGTACAGCACCATTTGTAATTCAAGATTAGTGTCTTGGTGTGACATGGGTAGAGGGCACACATGTGACTTGTCCTGTTCTCTGTGCCCTAGTCAAGATGCAGCAAGTGTGAGAAGGGGATCAAGTGTCCTCCTGGATCAGTTCTTGTGGTGAGTCTTTGCTTTGTGTGACATCTCACAGACTGTTTGCAGGTAGTGCTTTGATGTCCTTTTGATAATCTACAAATGTCATCTCAAAACCTGAAAAAAAACCCATGTCCTTGAGTGCTCTGGGGCTCATTCATTAGGAAGGTTTGTGAGAGCAGAAGCCAAGGGAGGCTTACGTAGGAAGAACAAAACCATGAACCATAAGGCTCCTTGCAGAGCTGGCACCAGGCTTGGCCTGGATTTCAGGAGCCTTTAGACACTGCAGATGTGTGTGAGGGTTCCTCTCTTAACAGAAAATAAGAAATATCTGTTTTTCATCTTATACTCTTTCGACATGGTCATCAAGGAAAACCAGTTTAGGGGTGTCAGTAGCAATTCCCAGCCTGCAGCATTGATTTGTTTGCACAGATGGGCTGGTTGTGCCTGCAGCTTGTTTGTCGGTGATGACAAATGTTTCCAGAGAGGAAAAGGGCTAAACATTTCATCTCCATGCTTGCTATGGATGACCTAGCAGCCACATCTGGCTTCTTAGGTCTTATTACTTTGTGCCAAAAATTTACCAATGACTTTTTCTCAGCATTCATGTGTACACCATGGGATCAGCAGCTAACAAAACAGACTCCTGTGTGTGAGACCTCCCCTCTAGGGATGCCTCATTGGTCCCTAAGTCCAAATTTTTAAGGCTGTTCCTGTAGAATAAAAAAGCACTATTCCTTTGTTAGACAAGAGCACTGCCATATGCACCAAAATGTACAATGTCAGTCCAAATGCTGTAGTACCTTTTATCTGTAGCTGTGTCAATTCTATGCACAGGAATTGCCTGGAAGCAAGAAGCTGGCTCGCTGTGAGTTACGCTCTGGGGATGCAGGAATACTTGGCTGCCAGTTCACCTGTGTAAAAGTTTCTCTGGTAAGGAAAAACATTTGCTTCATTCATTGTGACAAAAACAAGGTGGGTATTGGAAAGACAGACATGTAAATAACGGCCTGTGCTGAAGTCCTGGCTGCATTTGTAGCTGAGAGAGGGCTCGCTGGGAATCGTTCTCCATCCTGGAGATAGAGGGCACTGGAGAAAACCCAGAGCCAAGGAAATGTCTGCACGGTGATGGATTGTGGTCAGCTGCTCTCCTATTGATGCTTTGGGTTTTATCCTGCAGAGGAAGGGAAGGAGTTGAATGTTTGTAGTCTGGTTTCCTAAGGAAATGAGGCAAGAATGATAGTACCTTGCTTGTGCATGTGCCTTCCCAAATAACTGATGACTAATTGAAGCCAAACCAAAGGCAGGAGCAGAAGGTCTTGCAGCTATTATGGCCCCTTACCAGTTCTGTGAAAGTGTGTGGTTGGGAGAAGACAAAGAGGAAATGGTAAAAGGCAGAATTGTGTGAATTTGAGCTCTTACTGGTATCGAAATATCTCCCTGGGGATGGGAATGGGAAATTGAAGAGGTAGGAGAGAGGGAGTTGGACACCCAGTACTCACATACACAGCTTCAGTCAGCACTTGCACCTCACTGAGCACTTCTGCATCCCTTTGTTAGACAATGTTTCTTTTCACCTGTGGGGTCCAACTTGGTCCCATCACAGTTTCCTCTCTCCATAGGCAGGATCATGATGGTTGGAAATGACCTTTAAGATCTTTGGGTCCAACCACTAACCTCACACTGCCAGGCCCATCACTGAACTAAACCTTATCCCTCAGCACCTCATCTATGTGTCTTTTGAATATCTCCAGGGATGGTGACTCCAGCACCAACCTGGTCAGCCCCTTCCAATGCTTAACAACCCTCTTGGTAAAAAAAAAGTGCTTCCTAATACCCAATGGGTTGATGCAGAAAGAAGTGTGGGCAGTTGAATCAGGCTACTGAACCAAATCACCTTCTGGCAGAGCCTCATTCTGTTGAGCAGAAAATCTTGCTGGTGGGAACACACTTGGGACACGATGAGGAGACAGGCACAGGACTGAATATTTGTGTTACTTAACAAAAGGCCAGTGTTGCTCAAGGGCAGTGTGGACCTTTATGAGGCTCTGGGCAACAGAGCACCCCATTCGAGGGGTTCACTCCGTCCTGCTTGCACACACCTGGCCTTTCATGCATTCTGGCTATCACATAGGCAAAGGAATAGCACAGCCTCCATGATAAAGCTGTGCTTTGCCTGTGCTGCACGGGATGACTCACCCCAACTTGTTCTTGTTGGTTCTCCAGAGATCCGTATGCTGCCCTGGCTACTACGGACACATGTGTGAGATGTGCCCAGGGACTCCGGGCCGCTGGTGCTCTGGGCACGGGGAGTGCCAGGATGGCATGGAGGGCAGTGGAGAGTGCCAGTGCCTGGAAGGGTTCCACGGCACTGCCTGTGAAATGTGTGAAGTGGGCCGCTACGGAGCTGACTGCAAAGCAGGTGACACTGAGCTATTGCAGCTCTTCTCTACTGTCCTCCTTGCAGGGGGAGAAAAGTAGCCACGACTCAGCTCTTGGAAGGGGAATTGGGAGGGAAGAAGTATCCCAGATGTCTGGGAGTAGTGCACAGTTGGCAGGACGCTGAGATAGGGACAAGGGAAGCACTTGTGGTCAGCCAGAAGAGTGGCCCCTTTTTTCATCCTCAAACCAAGGCAGAACTGACTGTGCTGTGCTGCTCATCCTGCTGCCACCCAACCTACAGAAAACAGAATCATAGAATCATAGAACAGTGAAGGTTGAAAGGGACCTCTAGAGATCATCCAGCCCAACCCCCTGCTAAAGCAGGTTCCCCTCAATCAGAGGGCACAAGAATTTGTCCAGGCAGGTTTGGAAACCCCCAGAGAAAGAGACTCTACACACCCTCCTTGGGCAGCCTGGGCCAGGGCTCCCTCACCTCAACAGCAAAGAAGCTTTTCCTTATGTTTAAGTGGAACATGTTGTGTTCCAGCTTATGTTCATTACCCCTTGTCCTGTCACTGGACACGACATCCACCCTTTAGGTACTTATAAATGTGTATGAGGTCCCTCCTTAGTCTTCTCTTCTCCAGACTAAGCAGCCCAAGGTCTCACAAGAGGCGAGTGATCTGTTCCTGAGCATTTGAGCCTGGTAGCAAGATAAAAAGAGCTGATAATCCTGTGACATTTTATCTATGGCAGTTTAACACCTGGGATCAGGAACAGTGCATGCAGCCAGTGAAATGGCAGCAAGATGAGAGATGAGGGAACTGGCAGTGGGACTGTGCTTGTGAGACCTGCTTGGTTTGGCAGTGCTGAGTGTGTGCCTTTCCCCTGCAGAATGTGCCTGTGACAATGGCATATGCAACGATGGCCTGCAAGGGGACGGGAGCTGCCAGTGCTTCCCAGGCTGGAAGGGCCCCACCTGCCAAGAAAGTACGTGAGTGTGAAGGGGCCCGTGGGCAGAGAAATCTGTGTGATCCTCTGTAGTTGCCAGAGTGATTCTGTGTTAGCTGAGCAGGGTGACAGCAACTGCATCCCCTCAAAAGCTTATCAGGCGGTGCCAGCTCGTTCCTGCACACATTTGCAGTGTGACTTCCCCACACGTCAGCCCTCGAGTTATATGGGTGAAATTCATATAGAGTAAAGCACATCCCCTGCTTCTCTCTCCACTGAGATTTAAGGCACCTCAAGAGCAGCTCCTTGCCCTGGGAGAGGGAGATAGAAGCTCCCAGATAGATTGGGTCAGCCGTGACTCCTGTTACTTGCTAAAGGAGATGACAAGGCTTGATTTGAAGCATCCAAAGGGCCCTGTTGTGTCTGCTGGGTTGCTCTTTCTGCTCACAGATCTATTGATGTAGGTGAGCTCAGGCTGTGGTCTGCAGTTCTCAGTAAATCTGTCATTGGGCATCAAAGTCATATGTTGAAGATGGTTGTTTCTGGGATCTGGGATTGATTCCCATTGGGGTGAGAAGGATCCTGAACTCCTAAAGGCTTTGGGATTGTAGAGGTTTGCACACAAAGATTGATTTTATAGTGAAGCCAAACGTTTGAGGGGCATTTAGAAATGGGAACTGAGTGGAGCTGTCCTGCCCAAGTGTGAATGTAAAGCATGAACAATGGAATCCTTTTGCTTTGAAAGGGGCAAAACCCTTCAGTCCTTGCCTCATTCCCAGCAGTGAAGGGGCTACGCAGACAGGACCAAGTTAAACCATGAGCTCAGACAAAGAACAGTGCATTCACGCTATTGCAAAGTGCCAAAACATAAATCCCATGAGGTTTTCCTGCTGCCACATAAGATGGGAGAGTTAGTGTAACTGCTGCTGCCCCATCATCAGTAAGGTCCCACAAGTGTGGCAGTGAGCCTGTTTAGATGGTAGAAACAAGCCCAGCAAGTGCTGAATGGAAAATGCCAAGTCACGTTTGGGTTTTCTTTTGCAGGGATCAAGATTGACTTATGCAATAACACTTGCCATCAAATGGCCAAGTAAGTAGAGATGAGAGGCTGGATCGTTCAGAAGAAGCCAATATGTGTGTGTATGTGTTTTATGTGGAGCTGGTTCTGTATTTAGGGCTTTGCACAGGGCTGGGAGAAGGCACCTACTCATTAAAGATGCATACATTCAATTCCATTCTGGGAACCCTGTCACTAAGCTGCATCGAGTTTCCCCAAGGGTTTTGTCTATCCGAGCATAAATTCTTTCCAAGTTCCCTCTGCATGTATGAATGAGAGAAAGCAGAGACTCCTAGAGAATCCAAGTTTTGCCTTATTCATGGAGCAAACTAATCGACCATTTACAAGCTCTTCTTACCTTGTCTGCTCCAGACCAGGAGTTAAATAGACTGATGAGTCCTCTTGCTGCCTTCTCTAGACACTATGTGGTCTCCTCTTTTTTGGTACTTGGGCTCAGCTATCTCTGTTGTACTGTGCAGAAGCAGATGGGCATGGTGAAGGTATGCTGTGGGAGGTGTGATGTCAGTGCCTTGGATGCAAATACTTGAGTATTTGGGGCTGTAAAGAAATCCACACCAATGTCAGGAATGTTCCTCTTGAGGCTGTTGTGATCTCTACCTTACATATTCCAGACTTGTACAGTGTTTCCCACTGGCCAAGCAAATCAGGAGGTGCTGTCAGTGATTGGTTTTCCCTTTCTTGTTTCAGCTGTCTCAATAGTTCCACAGATTCCTCACCTAAGTGCTTCTGCTCTGCTGGATATACAGGGAATGGGACCCATTGCACAGGTATGTCCAGCAAGCCTGGGCAAGACACAAGGCTTGTAAAGATCCGTTGAAGCTACACAAAGACAAGGGGTTTGTTTGTGACATAAAGGGCATGATGTTGATGGGGGGAAAGATCATTGAAACCTGTTTCCTCTCAGCCATCCAACATGAACTCTGCCATGCTTTGATAAAGAGGTTTTCCAGTCTGGAGCTTTACACAGAATGCTCTTGATGCTGCTAAAGGCTGTGAGAGAGGGATAAAAAGACAGGCAAGTGTAGCAGAGCAGCTCTTATTGCTTGTGGAGAGAGATGCACACAAATGGATTATATTAGTTCTGATGTTACAGAAGTGGTGGCCAAGATACAAGAATGTTGGCCATGAATCCCTGCAACATGGATACTTCAATTCCCTGGGATTCTGAGCACCTCCTATTTGCTGGCCATGCCAGCAAGGTAGAAGCAGTGCAGCAGTAGTGCCAAATTGAGGTAGGATTTTGGGATCCTGCTCTGGAACTACACACAAACCTCATGTATGTCAAAAGCAGACAAGAAAAAACCAGACTGATAAAACTGTGACAGTCAAAACATCATTAGGCATCACAGTGTCTTTTCAGTGTCACCTTTGTCTGCATGAGGGGAGGAAAAAAGAAAAGAAAATGCATTATGCAAGAAAATACTTTTTTTTTTCTCACCTTACCACTAGTCCTCAGTGAGCAAAAGCTATGGCAGAAAGACTTCTTAGTCCAGTGTGGGGATTCAGCATGACTTTTGGGCTGACTTCTGTCAGATCCAGCTGAGGCCCCATGCCTTTAAAGGACCCACAGTTGCAGTGAGATCTTAAGGGATCTTAATAAGATGTTGTGATATTTGTAAGATGATCATTCTGGTACACGGCACCTTTCCCAGGTGCTCTTGAGATGATTGCTCCTCTCTTGTTTGTGGTCACAGAGATAGATCCCTGCACCATTGATCACGGTGGCTGCTCCTTACATGCTGCGTGTACTAAAGTGTCCCCAGGAGAGAGAACCTGTGTTTGTAAGGAAGGCTACACTGGTGATGGGACTCTCTGCATGGGTGAGTGCTCCTGCATGGTTTGGGGACAGTGCTGAGGAATCATCTGTGCAAAGGGGAACTCCAGACTAAAAGCTTTAAGTGTTGAATAACTCAATTCTCCTTTCACTTTGCTCACACAGTGGTTCTTTCAAAGTAATTAATTGCTGGCTGATCATTATTCAACAGCCTTTCTGGTTTTGGTTGAGGTGTATGTACATGTATATGAGTACACACATGGCAGGATTAGTGAAGTGCCCATCACTGTCCCAGCACACTGCCACTTGAAACTGGGCAGAGATCCCACACTGCCCTTGGCACTTGTCTCACTGGATGGCTTCAAACCAGTGTTTTGGTCTCAAATCAAAAGAGCCCTGGCAAGTTTCTTACCCTGATGCATGTCATGGAGAGGTCGAGAGGCAGAGTGTGAGGGCAGTGTCTGCAGTGGTGCTCTGAGGTGAAGCTGGAGCTGTGGGAGAGGCCAGTCCTCTCATAATGCTTTAGAGCACACCCAGGCAAGCATGGGGATTTTTCTGTGGGCAGATTTACCCCAACCCAGAGACCCACATGTAACAGGAATGGAATCTGCAGTTGTACCCTATTCCTTTGCTATCACAAGTCCCTTTTCCACCAAAATGTTTCCCAAGCTGGGAAGGTCCTGCCGTTTGCTTTCCCAGTACCTCTTTGGGTCACCACTTCCCAGCTGGCTTGAGAAGACTCAGCAGCAATGTGGCTTTCTTGTTTTGCTGCAGAAATTGATCTCTGTCTTGAAAGCAACGGGGGCTGCCACACCAACGCTGAGTGCATCAAAACAGGCCCAAGGAAGGTGAGTGTGTGAGAAGATGGGTGGCAGGGCAATAGTATTATGGATGTTGTCACAGCTGTGTAATTCTCTTAGAGACAACCCATTCCATTCCAGTCTGCTGCCCTGTGCTTATTACCTTCCATATGGAAAAGTCACCTGGGAAGGGCATGAAAATATTGCTGTTTCCTTGCAAGCAGCTGCCTTCTGTTGGCCAGAGGCTGGAGGCAGTCTGGGGTTGTGTTTGTTGTTGACACAAGCATGGTTATTCATGAATGCAGTGATGAGTGCTATACCACATACATTCCATCCAGCTGGGCCGTGGTGTATTTTCCCTGTTGGGTCCAAGTTTCAGACTGAGCATCTGTTGTCCCTCCAGGTTGCCTGCAACTGTCTCCCAGGCTACAGTGGGGACGGTGTGAGCCATTGCAACCCCATCAACTTGTGTGAACAGGTATATCTGCATTTTGCTGCTACCAGAGGCTGGAAACCAGAACTTTGAAATGTCTCTTTCTCCCAACAGTTAACAGCAAGAACAGGGTTAGCCTGCTTGTTCAGAGCTGGCTGTCTTGCTTTTTCCCATACCAAAGGGATTTCCTGCTGCTTTCCTTTCTGTTGCCTCTTGCAATGACCTGCATCTCGGCCACCTGACACTCCCTCTTGTGGGAGAAGCGATGTGGAAACAGTGGCACAGGGTTGGAGGCACACGGGCTTATTTCTCTGCATCCATTTTGTGTGGAACATGCTCAAAAGCTTCAAAATAATCTGTGTTCGCTGTGTTGCTGCCATGTCAAAATCTATCTCTGAATCATGGCATGATTTTGTCATCACCATGGGTTCCAAAAGTTTTGTTTCACAGTAGGATCTGGTGGTGAAAAGCCCTTGAGGATTTGGGTGAAGTTTATTCTAAGGCACTAGACAGATGGGAGAAATTTTCCTTCCCACTGGGCTGGGTGTAGTTAGAAGCTCTGGCATGCAAGTGACTGTTCAAATTGGTGGTGGTGCCCCTCCATGTGAGCCTTTTGCTTTCCTTGCTAGAACAACGGAGGCTGTAGTCCTTTTGGGATCTGCAAGTACACAGGCCCCGGCACTCGAAACTGCTCCTGCTCTTGGCACAGCGTTGGAGATGGTTTCACTTGCCATGGCAAAGTGTATCAGGTGAGAAGCATGTGCAGAATCTTCTGTGTTCAGGCTCCCTGCCCTGTGGCAAACCTCCAAGCATAAGCTGCAGGTGAACAGATCCATAGTGTCATATTGACGTGTGTGATGTAGGAGTAGAGACAAGTGCTTTGAGGCAAGCTGTCCATAAATTGTGGGTGTTTTTGGGGTCCCAAAGAGGGGAGAGAATCACAGCAAAGTGACCTTTCTGCAAAGGAAACTGTGCTGTCAGCACTGATGCTCTGCAGCAGCATTGCCCAGAACTCCAGGGACCTGTTTGCTTGATATGACAAGCAACCGAGAGTTATTTTATTTTTTACCAAGGGAACCCACTTCTGCCAGTCTGTGGGGTCAGGGCAGGTGTCCCCTGTGGCCATGCCAGGGACTGGGATTCAGTCTGAGGGGCAGCAATCTGCCTCCGGCTTTGTTGCCAATTCAGAAGCTGTCCTTGGGCAAACTGGTGACCTTTTCAGGTAGCAGCAGACAAAAGCTGTCATGCCCAAGCAGAGCCATGAGGAAAAGAGATGGACTCAGTTTGCTGCTTCTGCTCTTAGTGAAAGATAGTGTGGTAAGGAAGAGGGGGTTTGCTCTGCCAAGCCTATGGCTGCCACACTGTACAGCATCCCAGAACCAGCAGTGGCAGCACAGTGAGGTTAAAGTGGATGTTTTGCAAAGCACTTGAAGTGTCCCATGAGCACAGGGACCATTAAACCCATGAGCCAACTGCTGCAGAAGCAGCCAGCTTTCATCTCTCTGCTCGATCTTGCAGCATCTGCAACATGCATGGTCCAGGCAGAGGTCACTGCCTGCTTTTGTAACCTTCACATCACCCTTTTGCAGGCAAAGGAAGGGGAGGGAAAGATCACCATGGTGTGTCAGGGGAACTAGTGTCTCATTCGGGTGAGAGTGGCCTGGGGTGGAAGGAGCAGGTCACCATGTTGGCTGACCAGGAGCAAGTGGAAGGGTGTCTGCTAACACCAACTGTTTCTCTTTGTTTAAGGAGCTTGGAAGGACTGAAGATGCATCCATGTTCTTTAAGATGTTACAGGTTAGTGACAAACAGCTTTATCCTTGTCTCTGTGTAGTAAATCCCATGCAGTGTTTTCTACAAAGGGTCTTGCTAACTGGAACTGTGTTTTCTGTTTCCCTCCTCACAAATGTTCTTCCTACCACAGGCAGATAACATCAAGGAACTCAGTGGGGCAGGGCCTTTCACTGTCTTCGTCCCACAGACAGGTTCCATAGGAAACACAACAGTAGTAAGTATCCTCCCATTCCAAGAGCTGCCAGGTGCTTGGCAAGCTCCAGTCATGGCAATGTCCCTTCTGGGGCTGTCCTGCCCAGTGAATTGTTCCTGCTCTGTGCCCTAGGCCATGCCACTCTGCCTCTGTTGGTCCCTTCCTTCTAATCCAAATAAGTGGGACGTCTGGGGCAAGCAGAGACATGAGAAATCCTTATTCATGACCTCGTGAACCTGACAGGTTCTTGACCAACAGCTTTCTGGTGTCGGTGTAATGAAAGATCCTAATGCCAGCACTCAGGAGTCCCGTTGTGCAGCTTCACACCACTGCTCAGCACCTTTTCCCATGGTCCCCCCATTCACTCAGCAAAGGAACAATTCCCTATGGCCATGCATCCTGAGTGTCACCTCCTCAAGGCCAATGTGGTCACTTGTCCTGTATCAGGGGACCTGAATGCTGCTCTTATCAACCTGGTTGAAATTTCCCGATGGTTTCATACATTCACTGCATCTGGGGGTGGGAGGGAAGGGCTTTCTTGTAGGTCAGGGGGAGCTTGGGCAACCCAGGCCTCCCTCATTGGGTCTGGGACTCTCCCAAAGCAAAGTTTCCCCCTTGTGATCTCATTCTTGTTTCCTCTCTGCAGTTTGAAGAGTGGAGGAGCAGACATCTTCTCCGGGACCTGCTTCGCTACCACATGGTGGGTTGCCAGAAACTGCTGTCCAGTGACCTGGAAGCCCAAGAGTCTCTTACATCTTTATCTGGCTACAAAATAAAGATCACAGTGAAAGAGGTAGTTCTGTGCTACAGTTCCCTTCCCTTCCACTGTGCTTGTGGCAGGTGGCTTGCTCAGAGCCCAGGTTGGCTTACAGGGCAGTGCCATAGGTGGCAATACCTCTCCACTTCCCTTCTCTCTCAGAATAGCATCTATCTCAATGGGGATGCCAAAGTGATCATGAGTGACATCGTTGGTGTGAATGGGATCATCCATTTCATCGACAAGATCCTCATCCCAAGCGACCTGCTGCATGGGAACATCTCAAAGACCTCTCAGGTAAGACTGGAGCAGTGGCTGTACCGTGGTGGAAAGGACAGGACCAGGATCTTTCTCCCAGCAGCTCTAGCAGTGCTGCCCCTGAGAAGTCCCCCACCCTCATCCCAAGGCTCCCTGTCCCTGGCTGTGTGGCAGGTCTGAGGGCATAGGTTTGGCTTCTGAAGGTGATGATGTTTGTGGTGTAGCAATATGGGACCAGAGCTGTGATTCATCACTAGGGAAGAGCAGTAGAGGATGTAGGAAAGGGGACCATGTCCCATGTCAGCCATCACACTCCTTTTCCAGTGCAGAGCACGTTGCAGTGGGAGATTACCAACATCTCACTGGCACTTCTGAAAGAAGCACTAGGAGCTTATCACTCCTGCATTTTATAGTAAATAATACATGTTCTGTACAGCACAAGAAAGCGCTGAAACTCACCCCAGCTCCTGCCATGGCAGCATCTACCCAGGATGAATCAGGAAAGTGACAGCTGCTGAATGCCAGCACTTGCCAGGCCAAATCCACCAGCATAATGGTCATAGAATCATAGAAGGGGTTGGAAGGAACCCCTAGAGCTCACCAAGCCCAACTCCCTGCTACAGCAGGTTCCCCTTGATCAGGGGGCACAGGAACAGGTCCAGGTGGGCTTGCAAACCCCCAGAGAAGGAGCCTCCACACCCTCCCTGGGTAGCCTGGGCCAAGGCTCCCTCACCCTTGCAGTAAAGTAGCTTTTCCTTATGTTTAAGTGAAACTTTTTGTGTTCCAGCTTGTGTCCATTACCTCCAGCCCTGATGACAAACATGTGTTTAGCTATCGTACTTATTAACTGTCTTGTTCCTCCTCTGCATTGCTGCTCCAGGTCCTGGAGTGGGACCTCCTAGTGATGGCTGTTTGTCTTCTTCCCTCTGCAGCAAAATATCACAGATGTGGCAGAGGCCTTTGGGTACACCATTTACAGCCAGCTGCTGCAGGTGAGTGCCCAGCCTCCTGCTGCTCTGTGGGGAGGGGGGTGGCGTGTACATGTGCATGTTCAGTTTGGGCTTGTGGCTTTTTCTTTGTATCCCCTCTTCTCTTGGACAGGATGCGGAGCTGCTGCCCCTGATTAGTGACCCCCTGCACAGACCCTTCACCATGCTGTGGCCCACAGATGCTGCATTTAATGCCCTCCCAGAAGAAAGGCAGAAGTGGCTGTACCGCAGGGAGCACCGGGACGTGCTGGCCTCCTACCTCAAAGCACACATGATCAGGGACACAAAGGTAAATGTGACTCCTGAGGCCACACGTGGTGCCTGTGGTTACTTACCCGATGTCTCGCTGCTGCAGAACACACAGTGCATTAGATGTCTTGAGAAGACCCAAAGCTGTTTGAAAGTTTGAGGCAACTACTGCTTCATCATGAACCTCTGGTGCAACGTGGCTGAGCTGAAACCTTCTGTTGGCAGCTTCTTCAGGAGACCACGTCCCCCCATAGTCTCACACAAGGCTCACAAACAGGCTCTTGGCTGTAGGAGGGATGAAAAAGGGAAGAGTCCAGCTGAGCAAAACCAGGAGCTACTTACAGACGTTGGTCTCTGTTGTTCTTTCTCCCTCTTAGATTGTTGCTGGCAATGTGCCCCAAGTCAAATCCATACGGACCATGCACGGCTCCATTGTCTCGTTCAGCTGCAGCAAAACCCACGTGGTGAGTGATGGCCATGCTGAGCTCTGATTTCCACTGAGCACTTGTCCCTGGGCATAGCTACAGGCCAACCGATGCTCCATATTGGTCACCAGCAAGGAGTGAATAGAGTCATTAGGGTGCTTTTGCAGGCTGGGACATCTCATTCCCTGGCCATAGTTGAGCCTGTAGGGAGACTTGAGACTCTGTGACCAGGCAAATGCAGAGGCATGTGATACCTGCACGTGCACTTCACAATGACCAGGTTGCAAAGCCAACCACATTTACAGAGCATGTGTCACTTGGACAGAGGCCATGAAAAGTGGCAACTGGGAGGGATGGTCAAGGACACAAGGGGTGATTGAGAAGTCACAGCAGCAGAAAAGAATGACCTTTGGGTAGTGTGACGAGGGTATGTGCCAGCATCACAAGTTGCTTTCTTCCTCTGGTAGGGGGAGCTTCTGGTGGGGAACAGCGATGCCACCATCATTGAGAGGCACATGGAATTCAATGGGGGCATTGCCCATGGCATTGACAGGCTGTTGGAGCCACCGGATCTGGGCTCTCGGTGTGATGAGTTAATCTTTGCAGAGCTGCAGGTAAGCACTTGCAATGAGGATCTGTGCCACTGTTGAGCCTTCACGTCTAGGAAGAGGGACGTGGGGAGGTGTTGCTGCTCTTCCTCGGCCAAGCTCCGAGCAGCCGAGAGGCTGAAGCCCGTATCAAGTTGTTGTGAGGTTTCTTTTTCCCCTCCACAGAGATCTTCAGCAAGCTGCGGACTCTGTGGTTTCGAGCCACCCTGCCCTGCTGGCTCCGTTCAACGGGTAAAGCTCACAGCTTTGTCACCAAGGAGGGCTGTTAGGGAGCTGATGACAATACCCACGGGTCCCTCAGGTTTTAGCAGCAGAATGAAGGCTCAGCTGCACGTGGCACGTCTCTTAGCTCGGCTGCTTTGCACGTGCCTTGCCCCAAGTCACACAGTTCCATGGGGCAGGAGCTGGGCTGAGCAACAAGGGGTCAAGAGCTCCAGTGGTCCTTGCTTGGTCAGTCCCTATATGGGTGACAGGGGCTGCAGTACTTTGCAGTACCATCGAGGCTTCTCTGGGTGCTTTATGGCAAAAGAGCTCAGCCTGGCCAGCGAGCATGGATGTTCATCATCATCACATCATGGGTGATGAGCAGCCTGGGGGGTGGTGGGGGTACCCTGCTCTCACTGTATCAGCCATTGTCTCTCTATGCTGGGCTTCTGCCACGTCCCTAAGCTACATCTGTGGCTCCTCTGCCACCAGCCCTATCGCATGTCAGGAAGCCACTCTTAAAACAAGAAAAGCCAAGGTGAGATGTCCATGACCAACATGGCAAATGTGCCTATTCCCTTGCAGGGGGAATCCAAGAGCTGCCACTACCACGGAAACCAGCTGCTGAGAAACACTTTCCTGCTTCACCGCAACTCCCTGTTGCGGCCGTCCTGGCCACCCTCCCCCTGGGACTCCCTCAGGAGACAATTCTCTTCCAGAGGGCCTCCGAGACGAGGCTGCAAGAGGAGCTGCTTCTCGGCCCAATGGGTCCCTCAGTGCTGTGCCAACCACTATGGCCGCGACTGCCAGGGTAAGGAGCCACATGAGCCTGTCCCACCCTGGCCTGGCCCTGTAGGAAGGTGGTAGTACTGGTTCAGCACAGAGTTCTGGTGCCTGTGAATGGGCTTCCCTGGAGAAGGAAGGATCAAACCCCCAGACAGGGAGCCCCCAGTCTGTGGAGAGTGCAGGGCACAATTCCCTGGGGGTGCACGTGGATTGTATTACACCAGGGAATTCCTGCACCCGCTTGTCCCCGTGGAGAGCTCTGGGCTGCTGAGGGTGGCTGTCAGCTGTGTCACCCCCTCCAAGAGGCTGCCAGTGTTCAGCTGTTCCCTGTCATCTGCCCTCTTCACTCTGTGCATGGGCAGCTTTCACATCCCTGGAGGAGTCTGCTGCCAGCTTACCATGGGGCAGGCCGGCACAGACACAGGACATTGCAGCAGAGGGTCCACAAACCATGCCCAACTTGTCCCCCTCACCCCTCTTCCTAAGGTTTCTTGTCACGGGGTGTCCCCAGCACTCCTTCTGCAGCTCTGTGAGCCACAGCTCCCATGGCTCTGCCTCCCCTCCAGCTCAGGGTCACTTTGCCACTGCATCCTCACTAAGGTGCGCACACACACACACACATTTGCAGCGTGCCCAGGAGGGCTGGAGGCACCATGCAGCAACCGTGGCACCTGCGACGACAGAGTGGGCGGCACGGGGACGTGCAACTGCAGCCAGGCCTTCATCGGGACGAGCTGCGAGCTGTGTGCGCCCGGCAGGTACGGGCCCCACTGCCGAGGTGAGTGACGGGGGCTACGGGGAGCTGGCAGCATGGGAGGGGGGCTGCGTGGGAGTGGCTGTGGCTCGTGGGGCTGCTTGGAGAAGGGGTCAGTGCTGAGCTGACCTCTGACGGTCCCCAAAGCCTCAGGCCAGGCCTCGGGGGCTGGGGACTGCCCTCCCAGGGCTCTGGGCTGGCAGCTGTTAGTGCAGCACGTGCCAGGGGCTGCACGCCACAGCCACGCTGCTGATGGCCTCGCCTTTGTGCCAAAGACCCCTGAAAGCCCTAGTCTGGCAAAATAAGTATTAGGATGTACTGTGAGACATAACTAATATGAAGATGTATTCTGGGGGATAAATCCATCAATTGTGCTGAGCCCTGCACAGGAGTGAGCATCTCCTGGGACATTGCTCAGCACGGACCTGTGGCCTTGTGAGGCAAAGGAAAAGGGAGTTCCCCGTCTTTCCATCCACAGCCAGGCCTCACAGGGTCTCCAAGAATGTTTCAGAGTGAAAAACACACCTCTAGAAATGCCATGGCGAGGACACTATGAGGGTCTGTGGATGCAGAGAGCCTTCCCCTCCTCCAGGCAGGGCACGTGCTGCAGAGCAGGAGCCCAGTGCTGGCAACGACGGGAGCAAACTGCCCTGCCACATTTCTGCCATGAGCTTGGCCCTCCACTGCCACCGAGGCAGATGCTGTGACAGTGTTCTTATCTGACCCTCACAGAGTGTAACTGCACCGAGAACGGGGTCTGCAATGGAGGGCTGCATGGAGATGGCTTCTGCTTCTGTGCAGAGGGCTGGACTGGAGACCGCTGCGAAACCAGGCTGGGTGAGCAATGCCAGACCCCAGCACCCGCTGGGACACTGTGCCATGAGGCTACTCTTCCAGGAGCTGGACTTGTTCAAGCAGCCGGTCAGGATCGGCTCCAAAAAGCAGCTCTCAGCCATGGGGCACATTCTGAGGTCTCGTCTGTGCTGAGGGTTGGGGTGGTGAGGGGGAGGAGGAAGAGGAAAGCTCTGTTGGACCATGAACAAGTCCCTGAGCTAAGAGCCAGAAGGCCCGAGATGTATCTGATAGAGTAACTGTCATAGAATCCCAGAATGGTAGGGGTTGGAGGGGTCTCCTAGAGGTCATCTACTCCAACCCCCTCTGCCCTGGGGTAAGGCATCTGCAGAAGAGCACAGGGGGAGAGAGGAGGGAGCGTGGGGCTGGGGGCCTGAGGCAGAGGCAGCCGTGCCCATGCTGTAGCCCCTTGGATCATTGTAACCCGCTTCTGTTCTGGTTTCAGTGCTGACACCCACGTGCTCTCCCCCGTGCCACCCCCAGGCCGTGTGTCGCGCCGGCAACCTCTGCGAGTGCAGCCTGCACTACGAGGGGGACGGGAGGACATGCTCAGGTGCGGGGGGACACGGGGGAGCGAGGGGACAGGGCCACAGACACCTGCCGGTGGGACCCCCAAGCAAGGACGGTCGGTCTCCTTTAACCCTTCGA
>WBNH01002262.1:480659-654134 GCA_013401255.1 Urocolius indicus | reverse complement strand
TACCATTCTATAATTCTATGAAGCACTAGATCCTCCAATGGCATCTTGGATTAAACACCCAACATACTCTCCAAAAAGTATGAAACGTAGGTGTACAGTATGTGAGCTTTACTAATATGTTCCATTCCACTGTTATTATCAAAAAGGAAATGATCAACACTTAAAGCACTTTTCATTTGTTTCCCATACTGTTCTTCACTCTCAGAAGTGATTTGCTCAAACCATCTTCACAGCCCACACACACCTACCTTGCAAAAAAAAAAAACCACCCAAAAAAGCAAGAACCCAGATTTGACCCGTTGGACTCACTTCTATTATTTGTAGTGACACTTCTTTATTTTTGGACTGTGGCTTTTAAATTTGAGGCTAAAAACAGAAGCCACCCCCAGAGTACTGTTTGCGTAGGGGGAGTGTTTTGTACACAAAACTGTCTATATCCCTTCCTCATATCACTCACACACTGCCTACACCTCCTGTCCTCAAAGACAATCTTCTGTGAAGATTAGTGAGGCGTATAAAGCAGAAGCCTTGCTCTTGGTTAGTAGCATCAACATGAGGAAGTTCAGTCAAGCATATTAGCTTATGACTATCTGTTTCACATTGCAAATAACAGGACAGTACTTTACAGCAGTTCGGCTCTGTCCTGGAAATAGGTATGCAAGCTAACACTTGGTTCAACAACATTATCTACATCAAAAGAGTTGTACATATAGTTATATCGGAATGTCCTGACTACACCATACGAATTTTCCATTAAGTTCTCTAGCAGTGCTCAGTGTTAAATACAGCTGAGAAAGGTGCAACAAACCATCAGATGGAAAAACAAAGAATAACTTCCCCCCATAGGTCAGATTTTCATTGCTATATACTTCTTTTGTGCTCTGAAGTATATGTGTATCTCTGAAAAAAAAATCTCATCTAACATCATGGCATTTGTTTTCAGCACTGTGGATTCTGAGCACTGCTGCTCTCTTGGCCTCAGTGAAATCTTGAGGCAGGTACAAACACATAAACCTGCAAATGCATCATTTTGATAACCTGGCATGTCACCTGCTCTATGCTACTTGCCTGTGTGCACCATCCCTGCAAATAAGAATTTCTATTGCTTGCTTTATAGGTCTCTCTATATCTTGAATTCTTTAAAAATGACTAATCCATGAAGTATATGCCGGTTGAAGCCATTCCCTTGACTGTGGCACTGTATTTTTCCATCGTTTTATGCATCCAAGTATTTAGAAAATGTTTCTGGCTACTGCTCTATACTCAGATAGTATCTTCTATAGTCAGCCTAGGGTTACATCTAAAGTTTATTAGCAGGTGATGACAATGACAATAAGAAGTAATGGGACAAATCAATAGTTTAAGTTATTCTTTCCCCCATGATAACCTGAAAATCTCTTTGCCCGTTGCACAGCCCATCCATCTTGATGAGCTGGGTTCCTCTACAGTTCTCCCCAGCACTCAGAATTCTATTTCATCTAAATGATATACTTTTGCCACTTTAGTTAATGTTTCTTTTCCTAAACTACCACAAAAGAGAAAGCTAAAGATCCTGATCCATCTGAGCTGTGCTTAGTGCAATATTACTGCAGAAGAGACTCTCTTTTATGATCTCACAGCATACCTGAATTGTAGAGTATCCACAGAGGAAGCATCTCCTACATTGCAAGAAGCATTAGCTAAACACATCAAAAAGGTTCTCCATGAAAGAAGGATGCCATGATAGCTGCTGATCCACCTGAGATTAAGTAAGGAGATACTTCAGAAACACCTAGACTGATACTCCTCACTGATGGTCAAAAAAAAATTGTGTTTTTTTTCCAGTATCTTTGGTTATATGTGAAATAGCGATCAAGGGATGTTCACAGCAAACTAACAAGGATTGTTTTCTTGGGGAAAAGCAATGTTTCACTATGATAACAAGAGTATTATTTCCCCCTTCATTCTCTCTCTTAAAAAACCTCAAACTCACCTCTGCCACTTTGTTTTCCATCTTGTTGGAGAAGAAAAAGTTTGTGTTTTCTTTTAGTCCTGCTCCTGTTTTCTGTAACATCTTGCATCTCATTCTTTGGTCCCCAACAAATTTGAATTCATGTGAATGTTACTTCTAGTTGGGAAAGATGAGCATTGGTTTTCCAATAGCTGTTTAAAATTTTTAGCCATGCCTCTTGTTGATGCAGGATATGGATTACTAGAAGGAAGAAAACTGATACATTTCATTCTTGAGAAAAATGATACAACTTTACTAATTTTTCAATGAGAGCTCACACTGTCAGCTCAAAATAATTGCTATTGAGAAAAAGAACCTGAGCTGTGTATCAAAATGTCCATGTGTGTCATACATAAATAAACACTGCTCTTACACATTAAACAGCATCTGGCAGTGGAAATAGGATCCACTCTGTTCCTAAAGCTGTTTGGTTTGAATTTTTCAGACATAAAGCCTCTCAGCTGGAGTTTCACCAACTGCCAAATGCTGTCATTACACACAGGCCATCTTGCTATCTGTATATCCTGGGTAAATGGCTAAACCTGTACAGTTATTCCTCCCTGAACTTGCTAGCTCTATGTCCTCACATCCCCTAGTGCTCATGAGGAGCTCAGTTCCTCAGGAACAGCAGTGTACTAATATGCACACATCGATTTATCTGGCTGGGCCTTGAGGCACTACTGCTGAATGGAACCGCTCCGTGGGAGCAAATAAAATCTGTTATAATTGTGCTGGCTCTGTATAATGAATACTTCTTGGCTTAAGATCATTATTTCAGCCACAGAACTAGATCAAAAGTAGGGCTGGCAAGAGTCACAGTTTGGATAAGACAAAGGTTTAAGGTTCAGGTTGACAAGGGCTATGATATAGGGTTAAGGGTGGATTTTCAAGGCTTTACTAAAGTAATGCTGGGGCTTGTGCAAGTATTACATCCCTACCTAATTTTAGGTGTTCATTTTACAGAAGCTTGGATGTTAAGATTAATTCTAAGATTTTTTTTTGTCAGGAAAAAGTTTAGTCCAGCAGAGGCAGACGAAGAAAGATCAATACTGGACTAAGATAAAAGCCTTGTTAAATTTAAGGCTGCTGCACCAAGGCGAGGCCACAACGATTATCAAATTTTGCAACACTTATCAGATTCAGAACTAAGCAAAACTTATTGACCTTGCTTGCCTGTGCTCTCTTCCATCACTTAAACCTGAAGACCAACTCTCTTCCAGCAGCCTCAGCCCTCCCTAGTCATTCCCAGACCCAAACTCAGTTCCCTCTGGGTGGCAAATTCAACTCCAGGACTTTTTTTTTTTTTCACTCCCATTCTGAATTATAACCATGCTTGTGATCCATAAAACAATTTCAGTTAGAGCTAAACTTGATCTTACTGCTTCTTGACAGCCTCAATTCACAATATTAAGAACAGTTAATATATTAGATTTAGCACAGTGTCTGAAAACAATTGAGGATTTGATCCAGGGTTGGTGTTAAAACTAAAATTTTGGGCAGTAAAGACCAAGGACTTCAGTTTGTGGCTGTCTCCAACAAAAATCTGGCTGCAATCATCACAGGTCACATCACTAATTTCAGATCTGGGGCTGGAAAAGGTCATTAGATTATAACTGGCTGAAGAGTCTACAACTGCTAGAGTATCTCCTCTTCCAAAACCAGACAACAAGCTTTAGACATCATAAGTCTACATGTTTCTGAACATAAAAGGCCTCTTATGTGGTATTTGGTATTCAAACTTACATAAATAAACTTCACAGAGAGACAGCCTAGGGATAAAATCTAACTGACAGAATACGCCTTTTTAATAATGACTATGTTATTATTTCTAATTACTTAGGAAAACAGAAAGGTTATGAAGTCCAGGCCTCAAAGCTGGGGGGAAAAAAAGCGAAATCTAATTAATTATATCCATTAAGTGTATCAATACAAGTTTATTACAATTCAGCACTTAATTGCACAACAAGTGTTTTCACTTGTGTTACTGAATACACTGGGTGAATATTCCTCTTCAGTATGAGAAGAAATGTACCAGGGCTGGGCAGTTAATAACAGTATAATTAGTAGGGTCCATAACTTTGATGCTGAAAATAATGAAAAATGTCTAGTGAATGGGGAAAATTATTCCAGAAAGGAGAAATAAAAACATTCCAATTAAAGAAAACAGCGAAATTAAACACACAAAACACTGTGCTCACTTATCACAAATCTTCCAAATCCTTACACCAAAATGGTCATCTGACATTTCCTATCTCCAGATTAGAGAGTCTAGCTGTGGGTCGCAGAATCACAAAATCTTAAGGGTTGGAAGGGATCTCAAAAGACTATCTAGTCCAACCCCCCTGCCAGAGCAGGACCAGCTAGAGTAGGTCACACAGGAACTCATCCAGGTGGGTTTGGAATGTCTCCAGAGAAGAAGACTCCACAACCCATCTGAGCAGCCCTTTCCTGTGCTCCAGCACCCTCACAGTGATGTTTTTCCTCATGCTTCTTTGGAAAGGTCAAAGATAATAACACTACCTTAAATTCGCAAAAGTGTTACGAGGGTAATTTACTTTAACTGGTGAATCCAGATTAGATATCATGAAGACAGAAGCACAAGGACACTCTGCAAAGAACTACATCAATACTGAGCTAGATATATGGAGAAAAAGACCATTTGCAAGGGGAACATTGGAAGAAATACTGACACACTCTCATTCTGTGGGGAAAAATAGCAAATGAGAAAAAAATGTAAAGCATTCACCTATGTGCCTTTGTTCAGATATTCTGATACTGAAAAAAAAAAAAGAAGACCTAAAACTGTTCCAGGAAATATATAAAGAACATAAAAAATCCAGATGCCAAACTTAGCAACCAGTTACCCAAGCTCAACCAGAAAGGAAAATAAAAATAAAGCTCTGAGACCATCTTCATGCTTAAAATAAGAGAGGCTCACTTTTGTGTGCTGAATTTGGACCCGAATGAGGACTCAACGGAAATAAGAGAAGCTATTGCACATTTTCACACCGCAGTGACATCAGCACATACACTGATGACATGCTTCAGTGCCCTGCACTTGTAGCTTGGTTTGTCTCACTGAACCCGCTGGTCCAGGTCGATACACTCATGAAATCATGACATCATGAGCACTCTGGGTCACAATCCTTTCCAAAGTAATTTTCTTTGCAAACAAAAAGTGATCAAACAGGCACTTCAGTCACTCACATNTTTTTTTTTTTTTCACTCCCATTCTGAATTATAACCATGCTTGTGATCCATAAAACAATTTCAGTTAGAGCTAAACTTGATCTTACTGCTTCTTGACAGCCTCAATTCACAATATTAAGAACAGTTAATATATTAGATTTAGCACAGTGTCTGAAAACAATTGAGGATTTGATCCAGGGTTGGTGTTAAAACTAAAATTTTGGGCAGTAAAGACCAAGGACTTCAGTTTGTGGCTGTCTCCAACAAAAATCTGGCTGCAATCATCACAGGTCACATCACTAATTTCAGATCTGGGGCTGGAAAAGGTCATTAGATTATAACTGGCTGAAGAGTCTACAACTGCTAGAGTATCTCCTCTTCCAAAACCAGACAACAAGCTTTAGACATCATAAGTCTACATGTTTCTGAACATAAAAGGCCTCTTATGTGGTATTTGGTATTCAAACTTACATAAATAAACTTCACAGAGAGACAGCCTAGGGATAAAATCTAACTGACAGAATACGCCTTTTTAATAATGACTATGTTATTATTTCTAATTACTTAGGAAAACAGAAAGGTTATGAAGTCCAGGCCTCAAAGCTGGGGGGAAAAAAAGCGAAATCTAATTAATTATATCCATTAAGTGTATCAATACAAGTTTATTACAATTCAGCACTTAATTGCACAACAAGTGTTTTCACTTGTGTTACTGAATACACTGGGTGAATATTCCTCTTCAGTATGAGAAGAAATGTACCAGGGCTGGGCAGTTAATAACAGTATAATTAGTAGGGTCCATAACTTTGATGCTGAAAATAATGAAAAATGTCTAGTGAATGGGGAAAATTATTCCAGAAAGGAGAAATAAAAACATTCCAATTAAAGAAAACAGCGAAATTAAACACACAAAACACTGTGCTCACTTATCACAAATCTTCCAAATCCTTACACCAAAATGGTCATCTGACATTTCCTATCTCCAGATTAGAGAGTCTAGCTGTGGGTCGCAGAATCACAAAATCTTAAGGGTTGGAAGGGATCTCAAAAGACTATCTAGTCCAACCCCCCTGCCAGAGCAGGACCAGCTAGAGTAGGTCACACAGGAACTCATCCAGGTGGGTTTGGAATGTCTCCAGAGAAGAAGACTCCACAACCCATCTGAGCAGCCCTTTCCTGTGCTCCAGCACCCTCACAGTGATGTTTTTCCTCATGCTTCTTTGGAAAGGTCAAAGATAATAACACTACCTTAAATTCGCAAAAGTGTTACGAGGGTAATTTACTTTAACTGGTGAATCCAGATTAGATATCATGAAGACAGAAGCACAAGGACACTCTGCAAAGAACTACATCAATACTGAGCTAGATATATGGAGAAAAAGACCATTTGCAAGGGGAACATTGGAAGAAATACTGACACACTCTCAATCTGTGGGGGAAAATAGCAAATGAGAAAAAAATGTAAAGCATTCACCTATGTGCCTTTGTTCAGATATTCTGATACTGAAAAAAAAAAAAGAAGACCTAAAACTGTTCCAGGAAATATATAAAGAACATAAAAAATCCAGATGCCAAACTTAGCAACCAGTTACCCAAGCTCAACCAGAAAGGAAAATAAAAATAAAGCTCTGAGACCATCTTCATGCTTAAAATAAGAGAGGCTCACTTTTGTGTGCTGAATTTGGACCCGAATGAGGACTCAACGGAAATAAGAGAAGCTATTGCACATTTTCACACCGCAGTGACATCAGCACATACACTGATGACATGCTTCAGTGCCCTGCACTTGTAGCTTGGTTTGTCTCACTGAACCCGCTGGTCCAGGTCGATACACTCATGAAATCATGACATCATGAGCACTCTGGGTCACAATCCTTTCCAAAGTAATTTTCTTTGCAAACAAAAAGTGATCAAACAGGCACTTCAGTCACTCACATGGACATGCTTTATTGGTAATACTTATGAGAACAAGACCAGAAGCTACCATGTCTGATTTAAACAAGACTGAACTTCTCTGCTTCATGGTGAGGACAATATACATTGCCCCTAACCTTGAAAGTGGTTTTTGTAAGGACTAATTAACATGTGCTGTGTAACTGCCAAGACTGAGAAAATTGCTCAATAAAATTGAATTCCTGAGGGGTTTATGACTATGTTTTGCTCACTCGAGACTTTCCTTAAATAGTAACAAAAAAGCTACAGAACATGTTGGATATTAAAGCAGGCTCTAAGGAAGGACAGGTTCTGCAAAGTAAAGAATTGAGCATGGGTAGTAGTCGTGAAAAACACAGGGAGGGATGGCTTTCCAGCTGGGTCCAGAAACTGAAGCACTTGGGAGTGTATTAAAATTTTGTACTTTCTGTTTGTTACAAAGCAAAACAAAATGATAATTGCATAAATATTAAGTGTATCTGTGAGAAAAGCCACATTTTACATGGTTAGTTACTGTGATTAAACATGTTCTAGACACAGACAGCTTCTTCATCCTCCAGTCTAATATAAGGATGAGAGTTGTGTATAGTCCATGGAAAATTCTTTACTATAAATCTCACAGAAGCAGCCCTGTGGCCTCATGCACAGAGTGCTCTTGCAAATTCTTATGTTTGAGAGCATTCTCAGGCAAAAAGCTGTAGAAAGTTAGTATAGGGAAAATTTGTTAAGTTTTCTCCTCTGGAATAAGTCAAGTTGCTTTAGTCCTACCAAATACGCAGATTTGATAATTCTGACTCAGAAAACTGGATCTAACTTTCAGCAGCAACCCCACCCTAATATGTTCAAGAATAAGGTTCTTGAGCTCTCTTTCACAATGTACTTATCTGACTTTAGATTAAAAAATCAACATGGATGACAAACAAATCCTTTCATTCTTTAGCAGTAGTAGTACGGTAGCAAATCCCAAGGAACCTCATTTATAATCTTAGATGTCATTATTCTAGATGCTGCACAATCAAAAATAACGGTCCCTGCATCAAAGAGTTTTACGTGCAAGTGTAACATGAAATAGCAGAAAGATAAAGAGAGGAAATATGAGAAAATAAATAGGTAATTGGTGCAACAGCATTATCACACCAGTGTATTGACTGGTCTGCTCCTGGGAGGAGGCAGCACAGGATAGGAATGCTAATGACAAACCAGCAGGAAGATGATGATGTATCTTGGTAAGCAATTACAAGATGCAAAAAGGGTAGGCTAGACGAAAGCCACTGAGAAATCTAATGAGAAGGCAAAGGAGGCATCACAGGTCAGTTGAAAGGAAGAGTCAGTTACTCATTTTTTCCTGCCTTTACTTGACTCAGACAAAGCACACTTGTCAGGATTTCCAGAATGAGCTCAAGAGACTTAGTTTTAGATGTCTAGTTACAGACTCTTTAGAAGTCCTTGACTTTCAGGAAGTATGTATCTCATCTGTTTTGGAAAATCAGGTCTCTTTAGATGCCTTATTCTAGATATTGATAGACTCAGCTGTTCACTCAAAAATCTGAAGCCACTTCTGATATTCTTGGCCTGTATAACACTTCATTATTCTTATCCTTACGAAGGAAACAAAAATGATTACCTGAGTTGACCATTTCACTGCACTAGTTACTGAGTATGTGTGTCAAGTGATGAAAGAAAGGTGACCAAAAGGTGAACCATTATGAGTGTGTATAAAGCAGTGTTTGCAAAAGGCTGGTATACACTTCTAAATGGTTACACTGAGAAAGGTAATTAACATGGTAAGACTACACCAGATATATAGGCAAGTAAGGCCAATGCCATCTAAAGTATTAGGGTCAAGTGAAAATTAATCCAAAGATCACAAGTGGTAAACTTTCTAGCTATAGCTGAGATGTTGAATCTGTTTGTTTATCTCAAAACATATTGTTTCCCAGGGAATCAGAAAAGAATAGAGCTGCAATTCTCCCCTCACATCAGGAGAGAGAAGAGATACATACAACTGACAGAAGATTTGGGTTTTAAAGATCACTCTATCCTTGGAAGCCAGTTCCAGATGAACATGAAACAAGAAACTCTTTTCTATGCTATTTCTCTAGCTTGCTGTTAAACTAAATGTTAGAGGTAATTGCTGCACACTAGTTAAGTTTCTCATGTGAGTAATAATGGACCAATTATGCAAATTTACAACATTACCTAAGCAATCACAGCTAAATTTTTATTAATGACTATGACTAAGAACAATTCCACCATCTCGTCTGCTGTGAGAGCAGCTTACAAAGTCCGGCAACTGAGCACCCTGTAATCTGTCCACGAACTGATAAATCCTCAGACCCTGAAGGTGTATCTGCTGTCATGTCCATATGGTGAGGAGACCGAGTCCTCAAGTCTGGGACCTCCAGCTCAGGAAGGACCTGCCATCCCAAGTAGCTGAATGGATGGTGCTAGCAGAGCATTTCCCATCACACTGCAGACCTCATTATATACAGGACAGTACTGCTACTGTGATGTGATTCAGTGACTTGCAGTACAAGAACAGGCAGCTTTTGAGGCTGCAAGAAATGCTTCACTTGGTTGAACTCCACGTGGTATTTTGCTACCACATTTTCCAGGATTTTTAAGTCATGTGTTTTCATTTCAATAAACACATGCACTTGTTCAATGGCATAGATTCTAGTCTTTTTACAAGCACTGGGCATTTTCTCAAACAACAATGCTTATAGGAAAAGACTGGTACAAGAGGGAGTAAGGAATTAAAAACATAGCTAACTGCAGTCCATGAACTTCTTGCTCTTTAATCTCAGGAATTTCTTCAGCTTGCACCTGGGGTGACATTTACCTGAATTACCTTTTATAGAGAGAGGAGATGATGCATCAAACAGCCACTCACTCATAGCCACAGTGATTCAGTAAAATGTCAGCCTCATACCATACATAGGCAACATTCAGGCTTCATCCTACTGTTAATGAAGTCAACATCAAAAGTCCCATTGACTTCAAAGCGTCAGGGAAGAGGCTTTTACTTTAGGATGGTTAGCAATGTCTCATGAGATACCCAAACAACAACTCACCTATTGAAAGACAACTCTGCTGTAGCCATTAATAACAGAGACTGCTTATAATGTAATTTTCCTGCAAGTCTATAACTGTTGACATTTTGGTTATGGAGCTATATATGTGGTACAATATAGCAAGAGGTCCAAAAGGTCCTGGTAGTCTGCAGAAGGAGCTATAAAATGCCAAAGTAATGAAATAAATGGATCTGCTGACTTGATTTCATATAGCAGCACATTAAAACAAAGAGATTAGAAGGTATGGAAAGAACATTGTGTAACAAGGAGGGGTTTTTGGGTTTTTTGGTTTTTTTTTTTCCTTTCTTTCTCTTTAGCTATTCCAGCCTCTTTCTGCTGCTTGTGTAACACACTGCATGAATCTGTACACAGATCTTCCTTCCATCCCTCTGGCTGAATTGACTTGATCGTTATCTACAAGATGACATGCCTGTACCGACTATTAAGTCTAGCTGCAGGATCTGACATCAGTAATTAAAATACAGATGAGATAAAGGAAAACACCAGCAATTGCATCACTGTCTCTAGGAATGATGGCTCCGTTTGTAGAGCCATGAGTTGGGGATTTACCACTCTTATCGAGAGGTTTGGAGACGCTTACAATGAAATACAGACACGAGTAGTCCTCTTACCGATTCTGCCACCAAAACAGCGGTTATCTGTGAATGTTTCCGTGAACGTCATTAGCCCACGGAGAAATATCGCCCAAACACGTTTTTCAAGGCAATTGCACCACCTTCAGACTGCACTTGAAGTAACGGCGGAGCAGGCACGGAGCAGCTCCTGCCGTGGCTGTGCTGGGTGTGTGAGGTGGGCAGCAATGGAAGCAGCAGGCACCGTTACGGCTCTTCATTCCCTCCTGGTCTTAAAAATCCTCCATCTTAGCCCTACCAGACACAATCCTATCCCTTTCCCTGCCTTCCTAGATAATACTTCCCCACTCTTTCGGCCTTCTCAGTTGTTTCCCAGCCTTTCACGTCTGGTCCCTGCTCCTCTCCATCCTATTCATCCAGGTTAGGACACCATCCCCTCCCCAGCTGCCCCCTGCACCGTCCAACTAGGCAGCTGAAGGTGGAGGACCACAGGGTATAAACATGCTTCTCTCCCCTCTGTTTCCTTGTACTTTGTAAGGTACTTCTCAAGATCCAAACAGCTGAGAGCACGCCAGCCCGAGAAACCACCTGTTTATCAATTGAGCTGATTAAAAACTGAGTATTGTTCACTCAACCAATAAATAGCAAATTGATGATTAACAGCTGTAGACTGGTAACTGATAATTAGATTAGATTAGATCAAATAATTAGATTAAATACTCTCAACCCAGCAGCTGGACACACACTTAAGATAAAGCCTTTCTGGGTACAATATGAAAAATCAGTTTTCCTGCAGTTTGAAGGAAGAGAAGAACAAGCTTTGCATTACCCAACCAGCTTCCGCACTCCCAAACCACCTTTGCTTACAGCTTTTCTTCACTGTTGGTGCTTTCAAGGAATACAAATGCCAGACTATTTATTTTTAAAAAGATGTGTTATCACAAGCTTTACTGGGGTCAGGAGCCTACACTGTATGAGTATCTGAGAGAGATGAGCTAAAAGGAGAACAAGTGAACCTGGGTGAGATTTTTCTCCTTTTTTGAGACCTATCTTTGATAGTTTTTTTAATGTAGGGAGTAAAACTGTTACCAAACCCATGTGCTCTCTTCCCTACACACTCAGTTGCTGTCCTCTTTGCTCTTGAGCTGGACAGAGAGGGCTGGCCTTAGCTCCCACCATCTTCCTTCAGTCCTTCTTTCATCTGAGAATAACTGAGCGATAAATGACTCTTCCTGCTTTCCAGTTCTTTCCAACAAACATCCAAACAAATTTAAAGAAAACCTTATATGTAAAAGCTCTGGAAGGAAAAAGGAAGATGTGGTTCTGTCTGCTTCTATCATGTCATCAACACTAAAATAAAAAAGGAGGAAATGAAACAGTCACCAGCATTAGGACCCGTGCCTGGGCAATCGTTACTAGTTACCAGAAGAAAGGAATTCCATAGAAACAACAACTTTAGAAGCCAGAAGGAACTTGTGCAACTGTCAGTGGAGATGGCAATAGTTCTCCTAACAGAGCAGCAGCCTAGAGATGTGACCTGAGTAACAACATCTCATCAAGATGCATCTGAAACCTTGTTATTACAGCCCCTGGTAACCAGGGAAGCCCTCTGGGCTGCAGACAGCCAAACTGCATAATTACTAGGAATGTTATCAGAGTTGGTTTTTTTTTTTTGTAGTCATTAAAAGTTCTTAAAAAGGGTTAATAACCCTATGAAGAGGGTAATTACTATTTTCTCTACTTTACGAACCAGGAAAATGAGATATGGAAACTTTAACCGACATACACAAAACACTTCATGTTATAATTAAGAGATCAGAGCTCCTACCTTCAGGGTCAGGCTGTTGAATTACTTTATGTTTATATATTATGTAAATTGGATTATTTTTAAAGAAAGTTTAAAATGAGTCTTGAGTCCTGAATTTTCCTCCTGGTTCTGTCACTGGTCTATTTACTAAAATGCAAAAGGCATATGGACATGAAGCCACACCTGCTTCATGCTCATGATTGCAGCCTTTAATCAGTTAATGACTGTGAAGCTTTCTGAGTTGCTATGATGCAAGAATATTTTACAGCAAATATCATTGTCATTATACATACTTTTATACTTATGCAGAAGCATGAATGTCAAGATTTGGGAAGTTTACTCAGGAGTGACAAAGCAGAAGGAAATGGGCAAGGGACTTTACATAGTTTCTCACTCTGTTGAGATATGGTAAGAGTGGGAGATATGTTTCTGATTTTGCCTGGAAACAAAGCTCACCCTACTCCCTACACCTATTGCACTACAAGACTTGAAGCAAGAGCATTGGACATTTTATTCTACGAGAAGTAAGAGTTTTGGTTACCACATGCAGTAGGAAAGATTCACGCTGCTCTAAATGCAGTTGCAGCTCTGATCACATGATACTCATAGAATCATTCTCTTTTATATAAAGTATAGAATACATGGACTAATTTAATATGCTACTGTCTTCTGCAAGACCCTGACAAGTATCTGCCCTTTTGTACTTTGTTTTCTCATCTTTATTAGAAGAACAAAATGAAATTTGAGCTAACATATTCAGGACAGCTGTGAGAGAAATTGCTGTCAGATGGTTTTAATTCTTGAATGCATGATCCAAAGATCAAGAGCTTCTCAATAGACAGAAGTTCCATACTAGCCTTTTTTTTTTTTTTTTTTTTTGATCTGCCAGGTAATTAATTGGCCTCATACAGTCTGTCAGTACCTGTACATATTATGATGAATCTACAGCCTGTGTTTTTCACGGTTAGTGCTCCATCCAGCATGTTTGTGCATCCTGTGACCTAAGACCATCTACAGAATCTCCAGGTTTCTTACATAACTGTGAGCCTGGGTAGGATGCAGACCTAGAAAAAGTTGTGTGTCAGCTGAGTTGTGCACTGTGGGTAACCTGCTGGCTCCAGAGAGAGGGAGAGTTCTGGTGGACGAAAAACTAACCGTGAGCCAGCAATGTGCCCTCATGACAAAGAAGGCCAATGGCATCCTGAAGGGGCTGCACGTTGAGGGAGGTTATTCTTCTCTGCCCTAGTAGTGCCACACTAGGAGTACCGAGTGATAAAGAACTTCTGGAGACAGTCCAGCAAAGAGCTATCAAGATGATGAGGGGATTGGAATATCTCATGAGGAAAAGCAGTGAGACTTGGGGCTGTTTATCCCAGAGAAGAGACAACTGAGGGAGGACCCCATCAACACTTAAAAGTATCTAAAGGGTAGGTCTTGAGAAGATGGGGCCAGTTTTTTTTTTCTGCAGTGTCCAGTGATAGTACAAGGGGTAATAGGCACAAGCTGGAACACAGGAAGTTCTTCTCGAACGTGACGAGAAACTTTTTTGCTGTGAGGGAGAGGGAGCCCTGGCCCAGGCTGCCCAGGGAGGGTGTGGAGGCTTCTCCTCGTCAGGTTTTCCAAACCCACCTGGACACGTTACTGTGTGACCTGAGCAAGGGGAACCTGCTTTAGCAGGGAGCTGGACTGTATGATCTTTGGAGGTTTCTTCTAATACCCACCATTCTGTGATTCTGTGGTCAGAGGCAAAGTAAAACTTTATTTGACGTCTGACAAGCATAGCATATGGGTTTGGTTTTCAAATCTGACAAATCTGACATGCAGAGTCACATTAGCAGATGCTGAATCCCAGGACTGTACAGCATTAGCAAATGATTACTGCAGGAGTAAGCATTGGCTAACACCAAGCTTGTGTATGCTTATGAGCTTTTACAGAATCATAGAACCATTCCAGCTGAAAGAGACCTTTAAGATCCTCGAGTTCAGCCTTTGTCCCAGCCCTATCAACCACTAGACCATTTCCCTAAGTGCAACGTCCACCCGTCTCTTCAACACCTCCAGGGATGGTGACTCCACCCCCTCCATGGGCAGCCCGTTACAATGCCTGATAACCCTCTCAGGGTTCCAATGCCTGACAACCCCTCCTCATATCCAGTCTAAACCTCCCCTAGTGCAACTTGAGGTCATTTCCTCTTGTTCTATTGCTTGTTCCTAGGGAGAACAGACCGACCCCCACCTTGCTACACCTTCTGTTCAGGTAGCTGTAGGGAGCGATAAGTCTCCCCTGAGCCTTCTTTTCTCCAGGCTAAACAGCCTCAGCCATCCCTCATAGGAGGAGACGTGCTCCAAATCCTTTTTCAACTAGGGCAGAATGGTATTTCAGTATATCCACAGTCAAAGACACAAAATGACATGTAAGCAACTAGATACTTGGGGTGATTATTTCCCACCAATCAATCACCAAGACAAGGGTAAAGAGCCACTGCGTCCTAAGAAGGGAGCACCGTAACTGTGAGGTTTGTGGTGACACTTCTTACGTCCACAGACAGTCAGGGTGGGAAGCTCTGTTCTGATGATGATGACTCATGAGGAACTGAATTTTTCTTGCTGTGAGTTGGCTTAATGATAATGTAAAACTAAATATTCTGAAGACTAAGAAAGGCAACAAAAAGATTCTTGATCTCAGGTGAGAGTGTTTGAATATGATCAGCATCTCGATGAGGAATTCAAAGCTCTACAGACAAGGAATTCTTTATAGCAGAATAAAACATGAAACATCTTTTTTTTTTTTTTTTTGCCAGGTTTTCTGCCCTGTAGGCAATCTGCAAGGAATATGTAAGGATTGAGGGCCTTTCAACACTGGTGAGTAGATGGAGATTTCCTGTCAAAAGGTCTTCAAATGCAGTTGTGTTTCCCCTTGTTCTAGAACAAAAGACATGAGCAGCTTTTGGGTGGCACACACATCCTTTATCATACAAAATAAAATCTGCAAAAAAGCAATAAAAAAATGAAAAGAGCTACAGTAATCTCGCTGGAGAGAAGCTGAAATTAACTGCGGACTGAGATGCACTGTGGCTGGAGAATGTTCATGGCCCACGTTGGTGGTACAAAGCAGCTGAAGTGTGGGTAGCAGCTGCACATGTATTGTGGTGAGAGCTGAAGCCTCCCTCCTGAGTGACTGCATGTACCTATAGCCACGCTGTGAACTTGCATTTTCAGAAGAGAATGTGGTGGAGCAATAGCAACTCCTTTTTGGTGCTTAGTACAGTCCCAACAGAGCAACAATTCAAACTTTGTCTAAATTAGGGCCCACATTTCACAGTGACACAGAAATCAGCCCCCGTGTTGGCATAGGTACAGTGGTACAAAAGTGCTAAGATTTATTTCAGGGATTGAAACAGCATGGTATCAGCAAAAGCATTTTTACCTTTCTGTATGACCATCGATTGCTTCCTTCTGGACTGTTATCAGTGTGCAGGTAAAGCAGTATTTCCGTCACCTGCCTGCCTGTCACTAGAGGGCAATGAAGGCTTCAGACACAAAGGCTCGGCTTCCTCAGAACTCCAGTGTTTCTCGTTTAGTATGAGTCAGCCAGAACAGTCAAACAAATATGGGCATCTCCTTTAGATCCCATTGCGAAATGAGCTAAACGAGATGAAAGGGTGATTTCGCAGCGGGAAGCTGATGGAGCACAGCTATCTCCTCTTTCTCTGGCTGCACTCTTTGTACATAAAAACTCATCAAACTCTGTTCAGTTTGGCTTTCAGCCCTCAGATCCGTGTCCCTAGCCCTCCCCAGCATGTCTTCCAACACATATTCAAAGCAACACAAAATTTGTTGTAAGGGAAGAGGCAAGCAATATCCCCCTGGGTAAAGCTTTTGCTGCTTTGGTGTGATATAGGGCTGGGAAGCAGCAGCTATGCTTTAAGATCTAGGTAAATAATGTGAATCAGATTACGCTTGCTTTACAACCACCACTCACTGACAAAATGCAGCTGCTCACTTTTGACTTGCTGAGGAGGCATGAGTGAGCAGTGGGGTGGCAGGGGGGCTGTGGAAACGGGCTTGCATGAAACATGAGGCTGTGGGTACATCTCTTGCTTCCTTTGCTCTGCCATGTTGTGTGGAGATCTTCAAGGATCTTCACAGAATCATACAATTGTTTTGGTTGGAAAAGATCTTTAAGATCAAGCCCAACCTCTAACCTCACACTGCCAAAACACCACTAAACCATGTCCCTCAGCACCTCAGTTATGCTTCTTTTAAATACCTCCAGAGATGGGAACTCCACCACCTCCCTGGGCAGCCTGTGCCAGTGTCTAATAACCTTCTCATTGAAAAAGTTCTTCCTGATCTCCAATCTAAACATCCCCTGGCACAACTTGAGGCCATTTCCTCATGTCCTCTTGTTCATTACCGGAGAGAGAACACGAACATACATCGTGCTACAACCTCCTTTCAGGTAGTTATAGAGAGTGATCATGTCTCCTCTCAGCCTCCTTCAGGCTAAACATCACCAGCTCCCCCAGCCACTCCTCATCACACTTGTTCTCCAGACCCTTCACCAGATTTGTTGCCTATCTCTGGACATGTTCCAGCACCTCAATGTCCTTCTTATAGTAAGGGGCCCAGAACTGAATACGATATTCAAGGTGTGGCCTCACCAGTGCCAATCACTACCCTGGCCCTGCTGGTCACACTATTTCTGATACAAGCCAAGATGCCTTTGCCCTTCTTGGCCACCTGGACACCTTGCTGGCTCATATTCAGCCACTGTTAACACCGCCAGGTCCTTTTTCTCTGGGCAGCTTTCCAGCCACTCTGCCTCAAGCCTGGGGTTGTTGTGGCCCAAGTGCAGGACCCAGCACTTGGCCTTGTTTAACCTCATACAATTGGCCTCAGCCCATTGATCCAGCCTGTCCAGGTCTGACCCAGGATGGGAGATCCTTCCCAAGATCTTCCTTCCTCAGAAAGTGCCTCCAGGCCAGAATGACCTGTGGGTCTCAGCCTTGCGTTTTGACAGTGCCAAAACCCTAGGAAACAGTAAAATCCTAGAGATTACAATCCCCATCAAAAGACTGCAAGCCACAAGACAGAAAGGTCAGTTATGGACAGGCAAATTCACCATTAAGAGGAGGTTTGCCAGAGCCTTGTGGCACCTCCACCTCATCAGCACAGGACTCAATCTGTGACCTCCCTTCCCCTCAGCAGCAGCAGGGCTGAGGGCACAGCATCATCATTAGCATTTTTTTAGATAACAATCATGTCCCAGGAAAGTGTGGGACTCTGGCAAAGAGAAGGAAGGAAAATATCACTGTTGATTTATGAAATAAAGCTTTTGATGACAATTAGAACAGAGCAGGTTAGACGCATGGGAAACACCGGACTTAACATGCTTTCCCTTTTTCCAAATACATTATTTATTATTTTTCCCAAAGTATCACGGGAATGTAAGACTGAGGAAAGCATGTGATCATATCACCATCCAGTAACCTTCTGTACAAGCATGGGAAAAGAGTGGGAAACCTGTTATCCAAAAGATGGTAATTCTAGAGCAGTCTGCAGATCTTAATTTACTATCTGGACAGTTAAAGTTGAAAAGAATGTCTAGAAAACATTTTTTTTTTCTGTAAAAAATGCTCAATAGTGATGCTTTGGCTTTTTCTCATTTAAAATCCTCCTCCATTTTCATTTGCCCTTTTCTTTGTTCAGAGGTAACTGAAATATGATTTCATCAGTCTAAACAATGCCAGCACATATAATCAAGGCTTTATAATCTCACAACAAAAATTACTTACAGAAAACATAAAAATTATACTTCTGAGTAGCAAAAGTGATTTCAAATGGGCAAACAATACACAAACTGAAGTCTGTCTGTAATTTCTTGAGTCATGTTTGGCAGATTTATTCAACAGGGAAAGCCTCCACTGGACAGTAAAGAAGAAAATTGTTGAACAGGAGAAACTACTTTTTTCAGCAAATATAATGATTTGATCAGCCCTTTCAACTCTCCATTGTTGGGTTTATATTGTTTTACAATAGGACAAAGGCTTGAAGAGGAGGCACAGATCCAATTTCCATTGTACTCCAAGATCCTACAAGGGAAGATTCAGATGTTAAAAAGGACTAAATGGTGAATAAGTGAAGGAACGGAAGGGGATGGTAAGCCAGAGGACTAATTTGAAGTCAAATCACTGAACTTCAAAGTTCAAAATATCTAGCCTAAGAAGAAAGGCATGTGAGGTAAATACAATAAAATACCAGAATATCAGAAATCTGGGAGTATGTGAATCAAAGCACAGGGCTTATAGTAGCCTGAGTGGGTATAAAATATTCGAAAGTCACAAAAGGTGGCATTTTTTAGTGTATCTGCACTGAATTTTCTGTGAACACTTCAAACTTACTTTTTAATTTTATGTTAACTTCTTTGCTTTAAATTAAAAAGCTTTAGTTTGATTTAAAAATCAATTTTAAAAGAGTTCATTGAATCTCACCATAATGCAAAGCAATCTTAACCCAGAATCTTGTCCTCCAGCTACCTAATTCTTTTCACAATCCAACCAAACTTGCCAATTGCAGACTCTTGAGAAAACAAGGAGATAGATGATGTGAACTAACAGCTCACATTTAATGACGCCTGAGAAAATTGTATTGATGGTGACACTACACACTGATCATACAGTGCTTTCAACAGAAGTTTCAAGTCAGTGCAATCAAAACCAGAAAACACACCAATGGCTGCTGTGACACACAGACACACAGTGCATGCTACACTACATTTACGTAACACAGTACATGAAACTGCCCACACATTTCACACCAGGTCCTTCCAAGGACAACTCGGCATAAGGGGAAGCACCCACTTGATAGGGAAAAAATGACAGAAAAACTATGAGATGTTTCAGTGTAGAGCTGGGTCTCACAAAATACTCTAATGGTTAATAAACAAAATATTCTAGTGATTAATAAACCCCAACTTAAGACTGTCTGAATCCACTGCCACCTTCCATAGCCAGGCCAAGTTACCAGTTTTAGATAGTATGTCATCACAGCTATGGTTTCATGAAGATGAACCTTGGACACACTGTAGATTTAGACCAAAAATGTGCAATTGAATTGAAGGAAAACTTCAGTGTGTGAGTGCTCCAGCCAATTGACTCTGCTAATTGGGTAGGGATTGTTAGCTTATGAGGACTGGTGCTCTATGTCGAGTGCCAAAGGCAGCCCTCAGAAAACCACACTGCAGTACACACAAAATGTGGATGATGATGCTAACAAGAGCTCTGTAAGACAGGAAAAATCATACTGTCTTTACCATTACAGTTCTGGTGAATGTGTGGGAAAAGCAAAGAAAGCAAAATTCAAACATGCACATCCAGACTCACACATCCACTAAGCAGTCAGGAGCTAATGGCCACAGTCAGCTGTGTCACCTGGGTATGGCAGACTGACTGCAAAGGTAGCACCACAGATGCTCCCAGACATGTGGCTAGGAGGAGCATTACTCAAGAGGTTTATCTGCTATCAGGGCTGCTAGATCCACAAGTCCTTCAACAGAGCCAAATGCAGCACTTCATAGCTCTGAACTCTATGATTGCTTGATTATTAATACCAGCTGAAAGAGGGCTTTGGCTAGGTGATTGGTTTCTCCTGGTGGGATTGAACTGGGAGAGTTTAATGCAAGGAAAGGCTAATCAGCCTGAGCAGAGCGTTCATACACAAGATCAGGGACTCCTTTCAGAGAGTTGTAGAGAGTGATCATGTGTCGTCTCAGCCTCTTCTTCTCTAGGCTAAATACCCCCAGCTCCTTCAGCCACTACTCATCAGACTTGTTCTCCAGACTCTCCCAAAGCTATCTCCAGATAGCTTTGCTGCCTATCTCTGGAGACACTCTGACACCTCAGTTTCCTTCTTGTATTGAGGGGCCATGAACATGGTATTTGAGGTGTGGCCTCACCAGCACCAAATACAGGGGGAAAAGTAGAGAGTCCAAAACTTCCAGTTTCCCTGTGCTACAACCTGCTTCCACAACACCAAACAAGGAAAGCATGGAAACAGATAAAAATACAGAAAATATCTGATTGACCTCCTCAGTGTCAATCTACTGTTGTAAAGGCCATTTTATGAAAAATCTCACAGGTGCCATTTCATAATGCAGATGGTCATTGGCTGGTGATGGGAATGTATTGCTTCACTATGTGGTGTTAAGTATCCCACTGAAACTGATGAACAACCAAGGGGTTTTTTTTAACAGCATCACTTCTCAGCTTCTTCCATAATCCATTTTACTTCCCAGCAGTCAGATGGAGACTTTTTTCATTCTTTTTAAAGTAAATCAATATTAAATCTGGGTATACATCAACAGGCTTGGTAGTATCACAATCATAGAAGGAATGCGGCTGAGAGCTGAAAACGAAAGAGTTCAGGACAGAAACAGAAACCTGAGCAATTGTGGGAAAGGACATCAGGGCTATGATGCTCAGTCATCAGGGCTGTGAGTATAAACTCAGATGAATGATAACTTTACTTTCATTGGCCTTCCCATGGTAAGTATAAGTCAGCTGTTTCTGAAGCAGAGGTTAGACTTACTTGAAATGTCACGAGAAGAAATCTGTGAGAGGAAGAACGGAACCTCTGGTATAGAATTTGCCTCCTTCTCTAGAACAAAAAATGGACTTTTTTTCCTATATTGCCTACAGTAACTAGTATTACTAAAAACACAGCAGCTTTTACTGGTAGCAAAGAAGGAAACTGAGAGGCAGCGTGTAAAATGTAACATACATTATGGGAAAATGATGACAGAGGCTCATGAAAGAGCGTATTCTCCTACTGATGTGAAAGTGTTTATTGGCTTTGCGTTTTTCATTCACCTTTATCTTCTTTCTAGAGAAAATCACGTGGAACTAGTATGGAAAAATGAGTGGGGCTGTCAGAACTTGTTTATGAAACGGAACTGTGTTTCTTACGATGAATTAGGACAGATTTCATTTTGTCACATTATGTTCTTTCTGACACGTCTCACTCCCCAGTTTTAGATCTAGATTAAATTTCTCTGCTTGGGCTCCTTTATGTTTTAATATACCAGGTTTTCTCTGCTTATACTTGTCGCTTAATTCCTCTTCATCCAAGGCTTCCTATCACTAAAAGGGGAGTCAGAATACTTACTTACCTTTGTAAACTGTTTGAAAAGCAGAGGAAGAGTGCTAGGTAACATTATTCCTGCTAAGTAATAACACTTTGCAGTGTATTTCTGCTGAGCCAGATAAATATCCTCTATTTAGACAAATCAATAATTTGAGCAAATATTAATGTTTAAGGAATGTTACATGAAATCTGCTGCAGTTTCCTGGTAATAGACCAGTTATGATGAATGCTTTGCTTTATTCAATGTTTTATAAAGGGCTCTACTAAACACATTTGTTAATTAGCCAATAGAGATTCTTCTTCTTTCTTATACTGAATTAGACAATTAATGGGAGAGTATGGCTTCTACAAAGATGAGGCAAGTCAATTTATTAGCCTGGGGTGACAAACTTGGTAAACTGTGTGCACTTCCTTTTACTTTACTGAAAACCAAACATGTCACAGTCCCCTAAATAGATCACAAAAAGTACAAAAGTGAGATGGAGAAAAGGAACATTTAGTAATGAGGAAATGTTTACAAATCTTACTGTAAAATATGATTTGGACCTCTTTGTATTACAGATTTCATACAGCTGCATTAAGATGTAATAAACATGGAAAGAACATGTTTTGGGAAGGATGTCAGTTCAATAAAAGTCTATAGGTTACCAGAATTTGCTGGTTTCATTTCTTGAACCTCACTGAGAACTTTTCTCCATTAAGAACCACCACAGAAATGCTCCTGTAAATAATAAAATCCTGTTGACTGAAAATAAACCCCACAGGCTTGCTTTCTTGTGACTAACCTACTCTGAAGATTTTTCCATTGGTCATATTCCTGCTAACCTCTATAGTGATCTTCCTAGCTTTCTTGGTCTGGGAGGGGTTCTTGTGTACAGAGGGGCTTTTGTTTGTTTGTTTTGTTTTTAAATGGAGAAACATAACCAGAAAGTGATCTTGGAACTGATCCTAGGGTAAACTTTTTATCTTGGCTTCCAGCCACGTGAAGTTAGAACCTTGATCTATGTTGTCTGAGTTGGAGCCCTGATTTGTTATCAAACTACCTGGATACTACTGCAGTACAAAGTGATTAAAAAATACTAGTGGAGCAATTTCAGCTTCAATTTCTCTTCAGTGCAGTGACTTAGGATTTCTGAAGTAAATGGGTGCAATCCCTAATCATTTGGTAGGAAAACTGTTTCCAACAAGACTAGTTATTGAGAGGTTGAAATATATTGCCTTAGGTTGAGTTGTGATATACATGAAATAAACCTGACAGCTTAATAACTAAGTATTTAAGGTTCCAGAGTAACTCAGAAAATTCATTAGTACTCTTAACTGAATAAGGGACTCAGTTGATGCACTTTATCATCTCGATTTCTCCAGTATGTTGTATCAGTTTTGTATTGTATTTGCAAAGCTTTTACAGCTTCCACTGTGTGTGTGTCTACACATGCAGACAAGTTTGAACTAACTATAACCAGTTGCTAGGATTATAATATAATTTCTATTTCTATGTGATATTTTCTAATACCAAGTAAACCAAGTTTTCACTCTGGAATGTTTATATGAAAAGGTTTTCTTCTTTTAAGAGCTTCGTAATTAACTTCCAAGGAGGATTCATTTACATGGAAATGACACAAACAGGATCTTCTGTAGATTGTGACAACCCCAGTGGGTGCATTACTGCCTATGAAAGCTGCCCAAGATGGACAGATCAAAGGGAATACAAACTAACAACCTGTTCTCACAAAGGCCCCAAGTTACAGAAATACAGGGCTGGTATCGTCCTGGCAAACAGCACAGGAATAAGAAACGTCTGGGCCTCGGTGCCCTAGGAAATAATTGATCCCACAAAAAGGAAGAAGAAAAAACCAAAAAGCTGCAAATGAACTGTAAGTTCTCTCCACATTTCTTTTGACCTTGCTTTCTGTTTGCTGTTAGTTATGGGACAGAAGCACTAGGTGTTCCAGTGTTACTACCCAGCAGTGTTTTTCTGCACTCGACAGCTGCATCTGAGTAAGCGGAGCTATTTTTAACACCCATCGATCTCCTGCAGCACAGCCATAGCAAAACTGCAGAGTCATGCAGAGCACGGGGAACCACTGCCCCGGCTTTGCAGTGTCATACAAACGGGAAAGGCAAGCGAACAGCATCCTATACGTTTTCAAGAGTCTATGACTAAGTCTCAGTTTCAGACTCCGTCCTTACCCATACCAAAATGTTCTCTGAAATTTTCCTGCTGTTGCATCAACATGGTTCATTCCAGGTTCACTCTGATTTCTTTTGGGGCTGAGAAAATTTCAGAAAGCCACAAGTACAGCTGTGACAGGCACTTTCCTGGCTGACACATCAAGGACTGAATTGGGAACCTCCAGAACAAGAGATGACAGACTTGAGAACTGAACCCCAATAGCTCAAACTGTTACAACTTCTTTTTATCTTTTTCCTGGGTTGGCACACAGAATTTAATACTCTCTGGGCTTCATTACACACTGAAAGAAATCAAATACCACGTCCTACAGCTCTGTTGAGTCTCACTTTCCCAGCAAGCATCTAGAAAGTGAACCCGCTTCATTAAACAGTTGTTAAATAGCCTGACTGTTGTATGTAAATGACCATGAGACAAGAACAGATACTCAACTAAACATTAACATGACTCACAGCTTAATCATAGAACGGTAGAGTTGGAAGGGACCTTTAGAGATCATCTAGTCCAACCCCCCTGCAGAAGCAGGTTCACCTAGATCAGGTTGCATAGGAACGTGTCCAGGTGGGTCTTGAAGACCTCCAAGGAAGGAGACTCCACAAATATGAAAACTGAATGCATTCAAGTAGAGATGTTCTTCAGAGAGGTGTGCTAAGGGAGCCTGACATCATTTAAGGAAGAATCTCACTCATGGCAGGATGTCATTGCATATATTCTGATCTCCCAACATGAGTTTATTAATGTTTGACATCAGCTTTTAGGGTTTTAAATGGAAATACTAGAAAAGCAACAGTAACAAATGTCACTGATTTTCTCAGAATATATAAGCCAATTATTTTGAAGCCTATGGCAGATTTTGAACTTTCACTTCTCCCAAATACAATGCAGCACATAGATTTTAAACAAAAAGCAGCAGTAGACATGTGGCAAGTGACATAATCCAAGCTTTTCCTGAGGAAAATAAAATAAAGCAAATGCAATAAGGTCATTTTGGTTACTCTGTGCTATTAGCAGCAGCTCAAATACTATGATAAGCAAGCTCCTTACAAAGATTTGGGGATTCATTCCATTTTGGTTTCCTCCCGCACCCTGATCCCCCAGTTATCCAGTCTGCTTCTGTGTTAGCACACTTCTGAGTGTCTTTTGGGGATGAAATTACTACATCTTTAAGAGCACAGTTCAGGGGAATATTTGCTCAATAGTCTGACAACATGCACAGGACTCTACTAATGTTCTTCTTCCCGTAGCCTTACTAGCAGCCTCCAATGAAGGAGTGTGCTGAAAGGAGTTATATGCCCCAAACCATGTGCCACAGCACGTGCTATGTGCCTCAGGTTATAAACACAGAAATATGGAGGATATAAAGCAGCACTTAACAGTATTTTGGACACATTAATGAAACGAACAATACTCCACCCTCAGCAACTCAAGGCTGTAGGGCAAGCTCTGAATCCTAGTATGAATCCTAATATGATACCATTCTTAATACACCTAAAGGTGTTCAACAGCAGGGAGCTTTAAAGGTCTCTGGCTTGTTCATCCCAGTTCACTAACAGGAGGCTGCCTGAACACAGTGCTCTGGGTGTCAGAGAGCAGCAAGTGTGGGCTGCTGCACAAGAGAAGACAACCTGGGAACCAAGTGAGACAGCAAGGCAGACAGGGGTGGCATCCTTACCCACAACAGCCATGGTCCCACATGACCCAAGGCAGAAACACAGAGGAACCAGAGAGCCAACAGTTGAGTGTTTGCTGGATGAGTGTCTAGTGAGGTAAGCAGGGTCAGCGAGGCAGGGTCAGTGAGGCCCATGCTTGGTGTACCAGGCATCCTTACAGTGCTGCTAAGGCAGGGACCAAGGCTGTTAGCCTGAGCTTAAAAGCAGCTTCTTCTGAAGAACTGGTGGCCTGAGCTTAAAAGCAGCTCCTGCTTGAAATAATAAAAAAAAGCTAATAGGTCCATGAATTAAAAACTAGAGATGTGAATCAGAAATTGTCCATGTACAGTCTTTAAGCTATGTCAGTTTAGTATGATCCACCCAATACCTGGCTGCTGTATCACGTGGCTTGGGAAGCAGGGCAGTCTGGCAGCCTGATTGCAGGGACGAAAGATGTGTGAAGGGGGCCCATTCTCAACCCTTTTTCTTACAACTCTCATCACTACAAGCCTCCAGTGTTGCCAGGTGGTTTTCTCTCCTTCATCAAAGAAGAACAAATATGTAAGCCCAGGGTTTTTTTTGAATGGTATGCCTCATATCAGTGGCAGGATGGCTTCTGCATATTAAGCAACAACATCACACTTTGGATCACCACCAGCCAAAAGTACATACTTGCATCAAATGCAAGAGGTGCAGCTATTTCCCAGTTTGCTTCCATAACAGTTGGTACATGCACACGTCTTCCCATCTTACCTGTTGTAAGGATCAAGTAATATTACATTACTTTCAAAATAGTGATGCACATGCTGGGAAAAGGAAGTACATCTTTCACGCAGATTTGAAAGCAAGAACCATAAATGGCACACATTTATTCAAATTACTCAGCATCACCCTTCTGAAGTAACAGTAACAATCCACTGCTGCCAGTTCCGATCATACTGAGTGTGCTGTGCTTTGAGAAAAGTATCACTTCCCCATTCTACCACTTTACTCCACATCTCAGGATGTGTTTAGGCAAAGCTATCCAGACTGCGGACAAGCCAAACATCACATAGTCACTGCAAGGCTGATGCTCTCAGAGGGTTGGGGAGGACAGTGGACATGATCCATTTCCACACATTGGGAAGCCTCTGTACACAAAGACTGGAGCAGAGGGATTTGGAGAGACTGGAAGAGCCCTTTTCTGCTGTATCCCCTCCTAGAACCTGAAGACTTCAAGTTTCTTTGTAAAACTAAGCCCATAGACAGACAGATACAGAGTAAACCAGCATCAGGCTGACTCCTCTGGCACAGGTCACAGCATTTGGGCACTAGTGAGTAACAGCCTATGAAATTCCAGGTAGTCCCTGTAGCACCCCAGGGCAGATCAACTCCACACTGAAACAGCAGCATTGGGTTCATAAGCTGCACAGCAAGAAGGGACAGCACTTCACTGCTCCATGCAAAAGCATCTCTTCTTTCCAACGAGGCACCTGAAGGAGCACAAGCCTCTCAAACCACTCCCCATATAGAGCTGCCAGTGGTTCATACAAGGCATATGAAGGTCGGTTTCTCAGTTCCACTTGCCTCTGCTCAAGCTTCTTAGATCCTCCTTCTGCAGCCCTACATATAGGCTGCTACAGGAATAAGTACATAGGGATCACCCTGGGGATAACAGCACTTTGAATGTCATGTGCTCTGTCAGAAAAGCTATAGAAAAACACAAGTATCATGGTTTCCTTGTGGCAGAAATACCATGCAGTTGTTGTGGAGATATGCTGGTAAATTTTGAAGGTGCTGCTCTGGCAGATACCGGTTCCATTTGGTTTGCATAGCTCTGCAGGAAATGTGAGACGTTTTCCGAGGCTGGGGACATTATGAATGAAGAAGGGAAAATGAGGGGCTACAAAACATCTTTCAAGTATAACCTTCTAGTACAGATTGACATTAATCCATGAGTGAACCTGGAAAAGACACCAGGGAAGATGTCTATTCTAACGACCATTTCTTCTATTAGCAGTGGTCATAAATGCATTCTGATCCTATTATTATCAGACATCACATCTATAAAATTGCCTGTGTATTTGTACTATTTTCTGAAGTCTTTCCAATGTTTTGTAGCTCAAGCATTTTATGCTCCTTCTGCTCATAGTCTTTTGATGCTCTATGCATCATTGCAAAACAGAGAAAAAAAATCCTTGCCTGGTTCTATTAAACGAAAGTTTGCAAGAGCCATGTAAATGCTACGAAATACTGGCGCCCTTCCCAGCTTCTTTTTTGGAGTAACACTTTGCCACTTGCTTCTTATACTGGATCTGGTTGGCATGGAGATAGTTTTCTTCACAGCAGCCCATATGGTGCTATGTTTCAGATTTGTGATCAAAACAGTGCTGATAGCAGACCAGTGTTTGAACTGCTGCTGGACTGAGCTTGCACAGCATCAAGGCCTTCTCCACTTCTCACTCTGCACACCCAAGGAAGAGGCTGGGAGTGAGCAGGAGGTGGGGGTAGATACAGCCAAGACAGCTGACCCAAACTCACCCAAGAGATAGTCTATGCTATAAAACATCACACTCAGCAGTAAAGCTGGGGGTGACTGGCGTGTTAAAAGTAGCCATTGCAGAGGCCAGCTGGCTATTGGTCTGCTGGTGGGATGTGGTGAGTGATTGGGCCCTGGGACGGGCCATCTCAGTCACAGGTGATTGCAAAAACCATCTTGTTTGGGTACCTTTGCAGCTTGGGGTCCTCTGGGATGGGGGTTTGGGGGATGATGGAGAATTGAAGTATGATGCAAAAAGGGCATCATCCAGCCAGGCAGAGGAGGCTTGTGGCTGGGGGTGGGTGAGGTGCTTCGAGGCCTGTACTGCCATGACAGCACCCAAAAGCATCACTCCTGAGTGACTTGGCAGGGAAGATCTCTTGAAATATCTTGAAAAGATGCCCAGGTGAATAAAGGCATAAAATCAGCACCTTTTTAGCTGTATTTTAGTTTTCCTTTCTCCTCCCCTGCCCCACTCTGGGTCCCATTCTACTCCTGTTGGCTGCAGACCTGAAATATTTCCAACATTACAAGAAACTGTGAGCGTGAACTGGCTTGTTTGGGAAAATAACTGATTGCTCACTGGGTTCTGAGATTCATTTTGTTCGTTCCTGTTCACTTCAATTGCCCAGCAAGCTGCCAAGTGCATCCTTTCTTGAAAGGGGTTTGGAAAACCACCAAATTGGAGCTTCTGATGCTCAGAGGAGCGCAATCAAGAGGGAGGAGAGCTGATCCTCCTCACGTACATAAAATTGAATCAAACAAACTCCGAACAAGCTGTAAAACTGGATTAATAAGAACAATAATAAATAAATGCTCAATATGATATTGTTCCTTTTATCTCAGCTATATTGTAAGGGATCAAGGAAAGCTGGTTGTACACCCATCTCCACACTCAGGCTCCAGTCTCTCAGCACCAAAGAGTGATTGTGAGAAATTCCAGCAATATCCAAAACCCAGGTCTGAAAAGAAACAGCTTTTGTGACTTTGATAACATCAGAGACCCAAACCCACCCTGGCTGCTTTACATTCCCCAGTCCCCAGGGCTGTCACACTCTGTGAAGGACAGAAATGAGAAGTTTTAGTTAGGTAACAGAGAGGGAAGGAGTGAATCCCTAAGATCAGAGCTGGGATTTTACATTCTGAAGCACAGCTGCTGCCTCAGACAGTTCCCAGCCAGCCCAGGAGGGAGGACCTGGAGTTTGAGTATTCCTTTAACAAAATCCCTTTAAAATCCCCCCCAGGGGAATTTGTGGGCATGGGGAGATCAGTCTGAGTTGGTCGGGGCAGTGCTGCGCTGTGGGGCCAGCCAGGGGCTTCTGTTTGCCTTGCTGGTTCCAGAGCATGTCCCACAAGTGCTGGGATGCTGCCATGGGTCCTGCCANAATCAGCACCTTTTTAGCTGTATTTTAGTTTTCCTTTCTCCTCCCCTGCCCCACTCTGGGTCCCATTCTACTCCTGTTGGCTGCAGACCTGAAATATTTCCAACATTACAAGAAACTGTGAGCGTGAACTGGCTTGTTTGGGAAAATAACTGATTGCTCACTGGGTTCTGAGATTCATTTTGTTCGTTCCTGTTCACTTCAATTGCCCAGCAAGCTGCCAAGTGCATCCTTTCTTGAAAGGGGTTTGGAAAACCACCAAATTGGAGCTTCTGATGCTCAGAGGAGCGCAATCAAGAGGGAGGAGAGCTGATCCTCCTCACGTACATAAAATTGAATCAAACAAACTCCGAACAAGCTGTAAAACTGGATTAATAAGAACAATAATAAATAAATGCTCAATATGATATTGTTCCTTTTATCTCAGCTATATTGTAAGGGATCAAGGAAAGCTGGTTGTACACCCATCTCCACACTCAGGCTCCAGTCTCTCAGCACCAAAGAGTGATTGTGAGAAATTCCAGCAATATCCAAAACCCAGGTCTGAAAAGAAACAGCTTTTGTGACTTTGATAACATCAGAGACCCAAACCCACCCTGGCTGCTTTACATTCCCCAGTCCCCAGGGCTGTCACACTCTGTGAAGGACAGAAATGAGAAGTTTTAGTTAGGTAACAGAGAGGGAAGGAGTGAATCCCTAAGATCAGAGCTGGGATTTTACATTCTGAAGCACAGCTGCTGCCTCAGACAGTTCCCAGCCAGCCCAGGAGGGAGGACCTGGAGTTTGAGTATTCCTTTAACAAAATCCCTTTAAAATCCCCCCCAGGGGAATTTGTGGGCATGGGGAGATCAGTCTGAGTTGGTCGGGGCAGTGCTGCGCTGTGGGGCCAGCCAGGGGCTTCTGTTTGCCTTGCTGGTTCCAGAGCATGTCCCACAAGTGCTGGGATGCTGCCATGGGTCATGCCAGTGATTTTGGCAGCGAATCTGGGGAGATGAGGGTGTCTGGTTATGGTCCCTCAGTTTAGGAAGGAGGGGGAGCTGCTGGAAAGAGTTCAGCATGGGGCTGCAGAGATGGTGGAAGGAGCAGAGCATCTCCCTTCTGGTTAAAGGCTGAGGGAGCTGGGGCTCTTTGACTTGGAGAGGAGACTTGGGGGTGACCTCATTGATGTTTGCAGGTACATGGAGGGTAGGTGTCAGGAGGATGGAGCCGGACTGTTCTCAGTGATGGACAGTGGTGGGACAGGGGGCAGTGGGTGCAGGCTGGAATGGGAAGGCTTCTGGGAAAGCACGGGGGAAAAACTTCTTCAGTGTGAGAGTGATGGAGCGCTGGAACAGACTGCCCAGGTAGGTAGTGTAGTCTCCTTCTCTGGGGACATTCAAAACCCACCTGGGTGAGTTCCTGTGTGACCTACTCTAGGTCGTCCTGCTCTGGCAGGGGGTTTGGAATGGATGATCTTTTGAGGTCCTTTCCAGCCCTTGTCTTTGCATGACTTGTTTGGGTTTTTTTTTAACTCTTCCCTAATTAAACTGTCCTTATCTCAGCCCACAAGTTTTTCCTGCATCTGCCCTTCTGATTCCCCTGTCCTGCTGGGGGCTGGAGTGAGTAGGTGGCTGGGTGCAGGTTTACCTGCCAGCTGGAGTCAACCCACCACAATTCTCTGGCACCTCTGAAAAATCAGTCATGTCCAAAGTAGAGTTTTCTCCTCCACTACTAATCAATCATTTGGCTACTCTCATTATCACACAAGTGAACTCCTTCACTTCCTTTGAGTTTACAAGAAACCTATTAATTTTGCCCTCAGGAAAGAACCACGAACCAAAAGCCGGATTCAATATCTAGCAAATTCATAGCTTTTCTTTCATTCTGAGACACTTCCTGGAGAGCTCACAGGAAATAAGAGACGGGGGAGATTATGTTTCATTTTACAAAGCTGTTGGGTCAGCTAATGGCCATCACCATCGTTTCAGAAATCAGATTAAAAGGAAACTACTACGAGAAGCTGTTTCATCTACAAGTCACAGTAGTGATGGTGCAAATGTGATGGTCTACAGATAAAATAGAAGCAACAAAAGGTCTGTAGGGAGAAACAGACCAAATAACCTAAGGAAGTAGACATGGTCTCAAAAGGTCTTCATTTTTTTCCAGCTATATCAAAACCACTCTCCCTCCAAGCCATACCTCTCTTGTTTGTTAAAAAGGTCTAATTTCAGTAAATAGAAGTAAATAGAAGATGATGACAATATTTCAACCAATCCTCAAAGAAACAGCAATATTTTCTAAGTCAGTTACATGAAAACCATGACTTGAGTGGAAATCCTTAAAGTTCAAAACCATTTTCTGAAACTAATCCTTTTAAAGATGTCTGTGTATGTACACACACTTGGACTAGAATGTCACAATTACACTAAATATGACTTACTTAAGACTTGCTCCCAAAGAAGCTAATATGTGGAGTATCCCAGAGTGGAAATTACTTATTATCTTGTTTATGCGAGGCCTAACACAATTAACTTTCTCATAGCTGTGTTTTAAGTATTTCAGTCCTAAGTAGATAAGTGTATCAATAAAAACATCATAATGGGTCAGATACTCATTGCATGTTGTTAATCTCTTTTAAGCCAAAACCTTGAGATTTTGTCTAAAAATCAAGTCAAGATAAGTGAAAACTAAGTATGATCTTCATTCCATAGGCCACATACTTAATATCTGCAGCCTTTTTGCCTTTTAAGTCATCTGCAACACTATTTTCTTTAGTGCAAGGTTGAAACAGATGCTAAAACACTACAAACACTACAGGCACAAAGATGCTACAAAACTTACCCCAAGTCAAGACATAAGCCCAAGGCCAGACACTCTAGATATCAGTGTCGGATCCCAAACTATATTCTCAAACTCACATTATATGCTGGTTTCTCTATTTTTTTTTTCAGTTAAATACATTCATAGTTCTCATCAGAAACTTCAATGAAAACTGTACTTCTAGGATTACCCGTGGTCCTTCCTCTACAGCTTAGGGCAAAACCATAGTATAATACTCTTGCCAAAGAGCCATCTGCTCTAAAACTTACATTAACCCAGCAACAATCATAACACATTGCATAAACAAAATAGAATTAAATGAAGAAAGTATTTCATTTACAGCCAAAAAGATTTATTCCTGTCGAAACAGGCAAATATTTCACTGTACCCACAGCATAAATTCCTGTGCCACTTGGTGATATCTCAGACACACTTAGCCAAGAGAAACAGCAGCAGTGGCTTCTTTCAGGAGTTACCACTTTCAAGAAATATGATCTTTTTTTTCTTATGGTTTCCTGATTTAATCTTCTGTAAACCACTCATACCTGCATATCCATATCAGACTCATGTATTGTGCTGAAGCTGGACAGATACTGGTATGGACAGATACTGGTATGCAGACTTCTGGGAAAGACTATTTTTTCAAGTTCATTCTATTTGAGAACAGAAAGTGTCAAAGTCACAGAATCATAGAGTGGAATCACAGAATGGTAGGGTTGGAAGGGACCTCTAATGACCATCTAGTCCAAACTCCTTGCTCAAGCAGGTCCAACTAGATCAGGTCACACAGGAACATGTTCAGACAGGTTTTGAAAATCTTCAGACGAAGAGACTCCACTCCCTCCCTGGGCAGCCTGTGTCAGGGCTCCCTCACCTCAACAGTGAAATAATTTTTTCTTAAGTGGAACTTTTTGTGTTCCAGCTTTTGTCCTGCTGCTGAACACTACAGAAAAAAAAAGGGTTGCCCCACCCCCTTGACATACACCTCTCAAATAGTTTTAAGTATTAATGAGATCCCCCCTCAGTCTCCTCCAGGCTGAACAGCCCCAGTTCCCACAGTCTTTCCTCGTGAGAAAGATGTTCCAGTCCCCTTATCAGGTGGCCCTGTGCTGGACTCTCTCCAGCAGTTCCCTGTCCCTCTTGAGCTGAGGAGCCCAGAACTGGACACAGTACTCCAGATGAGACCTCACCAGGGCAGAGTAGAGGGGAAGCAGAACCTCCCTTGACCTGCTGGCCACACTCTTCTTGATGCATCCCTGGGTGCCATTGGCTTTCTTGGCCACGAGGGCACATTGCTGTGACTCATGTTTAGTATATTATCAACCAGGATTCCCAGGTCTCTCTCCACAGAGCTAAAATACTTGTCTGTTTTAAGTGTGATGGCCAAATAGTCCATAATTAAGAATATGATTGCTCTTGATTATAAAAAAAATGTATTCAAAGAAGAGCTGAAGTTCTCAGCAGTTGGTATCTGTATTACGTCTTCACTTCAGTCTACAAAAGACTGTATTAATTACTTGAATTCAAAGCTCTGATGAAAACTGCTTTTCCCCATTCTGACAGGATGACTGATGGATTTTCTGCTCCAGAGGAATATTACCAGGCTACTTCTTGCCCCTTAACCAGACATTAATCAGAATTTTGGTAAAAATGTTGTTACTTATGTGGAAATGGCATGGTGTGTGGGAGGAGGCTGAATGGTGTAGCAAGAACGATTCCACTTTCTTTGTCTGCTTCCTGAATTCCTCCCAGCCCTTCTCCAGCATCCTAATTCTGAAAACTGTTTCACTTTCTAGTGCCAATGACATGCTAAGAAGCCTCAAATATTTCTTTTTTCGTGATTTATTGTTGTGGTTTGACCCCAGACAGCAACTAAACACCACACAGTCACTCAGGCCTGACCCCAGCAGGATGGGGGAGCGAATAGGAAAAAAACTAAAACTTGGGGGTTGAGATAAAGACAGTTTAATAGGGCAGAAAAGGGAAATGTAATAATAATGGTAATAAATAAAAATATACATATTAGAATTTACTATATTAAAGTATAAAAAAAAGTGATGCACAATGCAATTACCATTTGCTACCTCATGGCCAGCCAGCTCCCAGGCAGTGCCCTTCAGACAGCTCTCCCCCAGTTTCTATACAGTGCATGATGCTCTATGGTATGGAATAGTCCTTTGCCTAGCTGGGGTCAGTTGCCTTGACCATGCTCCCTCCCAGCTTATTGTGCAGTCCTAGTCTTTTCTCTAGCAGAGCATGAGAAGCTGTGAAGTCCTCACCTTAGTACAACCTTATCAACAATTAAAAGACATCAGTGTTACCAACATTATTCTCATGCTAAATCCAAACCACAGCACTGCAGCAGCTACTAGGAAGAAAATTGACTCCATCTCAGACAAAACCAGGCCATTACATATAGAATTCCTATTCAGCCATGATTTCTTTTGACATCCCTGAAACTACTTTTCCCAATCACCCTTTTAAAACAAATAACTAAAGCATTTAAATCAAACTCTAGAGATCTGTTTGCTCTCTAGGTCAGAAAAGCTAAAGATCATTAACGTGTAAACTGATGTTTTTCTAGCTAGAATAAACAATCTGTATCAGAGACACCTTGAAACCTGCATTAGGAAGCTTCATTTCACAACATGAACGTATAAAACAAATCCACAAACAGTTCAGTTTTCTCCTGCAACCTTGTTTCCAGTCCTGCATAAATGTCTGGCATTTAGTGAAACTTAATAGTTTTAGCTTCAAAACTGCCTGGCCTTTGAGGAAAGGTGAACAACAGCAAAACCAGAAACCTCATCACACTCTGTATGAATCAAACCAGAAAATCCATAGAACATAGAACAGTAGGGGTTGGAAGGGATCTTTAGAGATCATCTAGTCCAACCCCCAATTCAATCAACCCCCAATTCAATCAGTGTAACACAGAATCCCCAAATAATCTGGATTATTCAATCAGTTAAGAATATCAGAGTTTGGGTTAGTTTCCTGCAACCCGGAAAAGGTTTGTCTGGGCTATTTCAAAGCATTAGTTTCTAGAACAAAACACCCTGTGATAAATACAAGGAAGCATATCCCGCACTGCCCACTGGGAACAGACACACATGGGCAAACCCCTAAGTTCTATAAATCACAAGCTCAAAGAAGTAGCTTGCTTTTAAGTAGTAGTAGCTGGACTGGTCTAATCCTATGAGTACGAAAACTGACTCCAGTTGTTGATAACTTGTGTTTAACAGAGTGCTTTTTACATTCCTGTGAATTAAATCACGCAGCTCAAACATCAGTTATGTCACGACAGAGTTTCCTAAAGGACCAAGTGTCAACTTCTGTGATCAGGAGACAGCATCAGCTACAGAAATAAATTCCAGTCTGCAAGGACGAACCCTTACTGGTCTCTAAGTAAGGTCTGCTATTGCACCACAGGGGAACAAATAAGAGAAACTGCAAAATGTCAAAATATACAGAAGAAACTAAAGCAGGGCCTGCAATAGCTAAATGCCTGGGGTGGGAATATCCAATACAGGACCAGTAAGCCTGCACAGAAAAGTGAATGCAGCAAAGATCTAAAGTATTCAAAAGTAACAGGCATAATAATAGAAGCCTGTAGCATGGATACCAAAAGACCTGTGAGAGATACATACAAGTGTATATATATCCTGCTATCTACCAACACCAATAGAGATGAGATCGAACCATTTCACTCCAGGTAAATGTGAAAGAAACACTTCTTAGAGAAAAGCAAGAGGACTGCTCTGGATCTGACCAATATCATGGCTCTTCATTCTGGTTATTTCAGGTCCTGGGACTCTGTCTGAAGCAGCAAAACACTTTTGGTCTTGGCACCCTCCAAAGTTTAAAAAAAAAAAAAAAAGCCACATAGGGAAAAGCTTACATTAGAAATAAATAAAAACCACTCAGTTTCTCCTAACTACACTAAATATTTTATGTGCTTAAATGGAAAACAAGACTGAAAGAGCAATATCCTGATACAAATCAGAGTCTGGTTGCAGAGATGACTCCATCTGTGTGTCATGGCAGTGAGCTCATCCCATTTCAGGAACCCTGACGGTCTTCCCAATTCACATCTCAATGAGTTTGTCATTCCAACTGTAAAATACGTAGAACATTACATTACCAGTATATCCAATGTAGTAACATATATAAAGGATGTTTACCTCTTCCCACCTAAGAAGTGTAAACATGGCTGCAAGCTTCTAATTATTGCTAATCTAGGAGTCACAGAAGCATGAACATTCTATTTGCTCAGTATGGAAAGCAATGTAGAGCCCTAAGGCAGGTATCTTTTACAGCAGATGGGATATCGGATGATTTAATTGGGGAAAACAAACTGTTACAGGTTTTTATTCCCTTTGGCACTGCACAAGCAACAGCAAAGGAGATGTGAACAGCTACTGATTTATTTTCAGCCTACAGCAGCAAGAGTATCACTTATTAATTTCTAATCAGTTCTGCTTGGAACATTTCACAAGTCTCATTAGGTCACAACTTACTCTCCAAGACAATTAGTGGTGACTTAAGACAAGGAAAACCACAGCTTGATTGGCTGAGCAACCTCTGGAGCTCACAAGTACAAAAATACAGTTTCTTGCAAACACCGTATGATAGTATTTGGATAATGACGGACCTCCCTATATGTTTTATAGCCATGTCCACACAGAATGATAGTTTTTAAATCATAGAATCATTGTGGAGTCTCCTTCCTTGGAGGTCTTCAAGACCCATCTGGACATCTTCCTGTGCGACCTGATCTAGGTGAACCTGCTTCTGCAGGGAGGTTGGACTGGATGATCTCTAAAGGTCCCTTCCAACCCTGCCATTCTGTGATTCTATGATCATCGATCCAACCACTAACCTCCAGGAGGATGGTTTCTCCAGGAGGATGCTGTGGGAGACTGTGTCAAAGGCCTTACTAAAGTCCAGGCAGATCACATCCGCAGCCTTTTCCTCATCCACTGAGTGGGTCACCTTGTCATAGAATGAGATCAGAGTGGTCAAACAGGACCTGCCTCTCATCAAATAGAGACTAATTCTTAAATTGTTTGCACTACCGTTAGACAGATGTAACTAGTGAGTTTACACGAATCTTTCTTATCAACTCTACAAATAACCCATGGCTTAAAATGAATTTTTAAATATATCTACATCTATACACAACCTCATTCAAGTACACCATTCACCTTTCCTTCTTCGTGGTCTCCTAAGATCTACTTTGTGTCCTTTTTGTTTCTGGGGAGTGTCTAATCGCTTCTGTGCATACACTGTATGACACTTCCCATGTTTTACAACAGCTGGTTGTGATGCACGTGGAACTACTTATTCTAAATAACTTTGTTAAGATTTCTCTAACAAAAGCTAATCTAAGGTTAAATTTTCCTGATGTAGCTTTAATATCCTGTTACAACCCAATAGTAAGAAAGAGTTAAAGTGAACTTCACTTTGTATTTCAAGTTGAGGCCTGTAAGGTATGGAAGATTAAGGTTTTTTCCTTACAGAAAGTAGTGCAGAACATACCTGCTGTTCATGCAGTCATCTGCTGACCAGAATTGCTGTACTTAATAAGCCTTAATTTGATTATCTAAACACCAAAAAAAGGGACAAATGTACCACTCACCAGACCAGCTGCCTTCTCAGCAAACCTGATGAATGGCACACAAGAAGCAACCCAGGAAAAGCCAGGTACAGTAAGAAATACGTCTTAAGATGTGACTCATTCTTTGGCACCAGCTTCTTTTACTGAATTCCCAGGAATTTTTCCTTATTTCAGAACTGCCAAAAGGAAACAGTCATCTAAGGGCATTCCCAAGAACATACGGGATTAGTTTCTTACTCAAAGCTTACGTGTGTCAAATTTCCCTTAGGTCAGCGGTGTTTTCCTCGGGCCAGGGCTGGCTTTAGCCAAAGCACTATTAATATCCAATTTTCAGTAATCAGATGCAATGCTGGATTTGAATATACCGACACAACACTACATATATAACCCTATTATAAAGTATCCTATTTGATAGCTAACTATATTCCCTGATGATTGGGGTAAGGACATCGCTGCCTCATCTGCTGACATGGGATTTCTGAGTGTCCTGGCAGCCTGCTGTTTGAACTGGCAGGAAACCAGATTTCTCTGTCACAAGGGCTTCCATCGTAAATTACTGCAAAATATACTGACAGTCAGCAAAAGCAATCTTACTCCAAACTTTTCACGTAGCTCTGACTGTGGCACAATGATGCTGAAAATATGAAAGTCTATGTGGTTTTCTGTTTCCTTACTAATGTATATGAAAACTATAAAGCACAGGCATTTTAAAGCAGGATCTTTCTTCACAGCAAAACCAGTGTCTTAAGGTTGTAGGATATAACTTTGCAAAAGTGAAAAGCCAAAAACTGTGCCCCCTCAACTTCCACACAGACTTTCCACTGCCCTAAACAATGGGGTTTTACATTATCTATAAAATGAAATACCAAATACATCACAGACCTGTACCTTAGGCCCAGCGTTTTACCCGTTACTGTCACACAGGACCTTCTACGTGCATAAAATTCAGCTGTGGATTTAGAAATAGCAAAGGTAATGGACCGGTTTTAATGTCTTACTCCTAATCTTTTGGATAATCCTTTCTAGCATAATTGAGGTGACAAAATAATTACTTCCCAGCTTGAAAATCTGAACCGAATCATGGGATAATTCATTATAGGTAGGACCTCAGGAGGTCTCCAGCCCAAACTCCTGCTCAGTGGAATTCCAATGTTTGGTTACCTTTACAGGGAAAGTTGTCCTTATATTTGACTACAATCTCTCTTTCCAACTTACACCCATTTGTCTTCCTGAAATACTCAAAAAATTTTGTCTTGTCTTTCATATGCAGCAGTATCATGAGACTTTCTGATCCATCACCAGTGGAAATGAGCACCTAGACTTTGAAATTCAGTATCTTCTGCCATCATGTACTGATTCCTGTAAATTCTTCCATACAATTCTTCCACAGTTCTTTTACCCTGACACCCATGAAGCTGGTGAAGGGCCTAGAGAACAAATTGGATCAGGAGCAGCTGAGGGAACTGGGTTTGTTTCGTCTGGAGAACAGGAAGCTGAGGGGACACCTTATGGCTTTCTATCACTACCTGAAAGCAGTTTGTAGAGAGGTGCTAGTCTCCTGTCACAAGTTAGAAGCATCAGGACAAGAGGAAACAGCCTCAAGTTGCAGGGGGGGAGGTTTAGAGTGGGTACTAGGAAAAAAAAAAATTCATCAAAAAGGTTATCTAGAGCTGGAACAGGCTGCCCAAAGCAGTGGTGGAGTCACCCTCTCTCAAAGTATTCAAAAAGACATCTTCCTCCCAAGCTGTTCTACCAGTATGGTGATGTTGATGTCACTAAATCAGTCAATAAAAATACTGTAAAGCAGTCCAGTTCATCATGCTCCCCTCATCCTATGAGAAACCCTACTACACCAACCCAACCTCTCCAACAGCTATGTCCTGGGGCAACAGGTTCGACTTCCATGCTGCCGATGAAAACTTGTCCACCACCGTGATGGCTGACAGGCACCTGTTTGTTCAGTTTGACACAGCTTGGTTTTACTCTCACCAGCTCTATCTCCGCGTGCAGTCCTGAGAGTGTAAACACTAGCATAAACGGATTTTTGATGACTGGAACATTCTGATCTCCTCGAGGTTTCTCCTGAAAGCCTGCAAAGCTGTGCAGCCTTTGGGGAGAGATGTGCTGCTCTGCCCGGGTCCAAAAGCCTTCCCTGCTGCTACCGATCCAGACTCGACACACTAAGGTGGGATTTTCCGTGCGTTTCTTGCCCGTTTGCAGCCGCCAGCAGAGGCAGCTCGGTGCTGACGGACGGGCAACGCACAGCGGCCGCCAGCCGCAGCCCGCGGCGCGTGCACCGGCCCGGCCGTGCCGCGGGAGCTCCGCGGGAGGCGGCGCGGGGCGAGCGGCCGTGCCGGGGGTCGCCGGCGGCAGGGAACGGCCAGTTCCCGGCCGGGAAATTCCCGCAGCGGCTCGTGCTGGGACGGCGCTGCGGCTCTTTCGCAAGGCCGGGGCCCGTCCCCTCCCCTCCCGCAGCCCTTCGAACGACCTTGGCTCCGCCGGGCCCCCTCGTCCCCCAGCTGCTCGCCGCTCCACCTCGTTCGGCTTAGAGCCCCCTCGGCAGCCCCTCGTCCTTCCCCGCCCTAACTTGCTCCGGCAGCCGCCTCTTCTTTCGCAGCCTCCCCGCTCTTTCAGCTCAGCCCCCCATTCCGCCCTTGCCCCTCCGCAAGCTCGCCCAGCCCCGGGCCGCGTCTTTAGCCCCCGGGTTTCAGCCCGCTCCCGCTCCCGTTGCCGCTGCTCCCGGCCCCTCGCAGCCCCCGGCTGCCTTTTCTCCTCCGGTGCCCCGCCGGCATTCCCCGGCAGCCTTGCCCCAGCCCTCCCCCGCGGCGGGGTTCCCCCTGCGCAGAGGCGGAGCGCGGCGCGGCTCGGCCCCGCTTGTGCCGTGCCGAAGCGGCGGGGAAGGGCAAGCGGGCGGGTCTCGAGAGTCCTTAAAGGAGAGCGGCCGCGCTCCTCCCCGGCACGGAAGGAGGAAGAGGAGCAGCAGCAGCAGCGAGAGCCCTGGCCCCGCCTGGCTCCTCTCCCGGTTTATATGCACCTGGCCGCGTTACTGCTCACGCTGGAGGAGAAGGGGCAGCAGCGCGAGCGCGGTTCGCCTTCCCCGGCCATGTGCTCGGTGAGCGAGGGCAGCAGCGCGGAGCCCTTGGTGACCCGCTTCAAGCAAGTGGAGGAGACGCTGGAGAAGCTGCACCGCGAAAACAGGAGCTTGAAGAACAAAGTGCCTCGGTACAACGCGCTCTGCACCTTGTACCACGAGTCCGCTCAGCAACTGAAGCACCTGCAGCTGCAGCTGGCAGCCAAGGAGGCGACGATCCGGGAGCTGCGGAGCAGCCTGGCCCGGCAGCAGCAGCCGCAGCCGGCGGCGGGCGGCGAGGCGGGGGCGGCAGGCGCGGAGCCGGCCCGCTCGCTGGTGGAGAGTCTGCTGGAGCAGCTGGGCCAGGCCCGGGAGCAGCTGCGGGACAGCGAGCGGCTGTCGGCGCGGAGAGTGGAAGCGCTGAGCCAGGTAAAACCGCGCCCCCGGGCCGCAGGCTCTGCGGAGCCCGAGCGGCGGCAGCGGCATTCACGACCACAGCTCTGCTTCGCGCTCCTCGCTAGAGAGAAAAAACCCAAACGAGTAGTTTAAGCTTAGTAAGTCCAGCGGTGGTTGTCTGCAGTGGAGGATTTTGCATTCAGACGTTTGCCTTTATGGAAGCAGATGGGGGTGCGCTCACACGTGTGTGTAAGTGCCGTGCCCGGGCTGGCACAGCAAGCTGGGGCTGGCCGAGCCCGGGCAAGAGAGCCATATTTTGATGCCTCTCCGTGCCATGCTGGTGCGTTTGACAGGACTTGCTCTAGCACTGTGCACTCTGGACTGTGGCCCAAGGCAACTCGGCTGTCTGTATCCACCAGTAGCTCCCACTGCCTTAAGTTCAAGAAGGTAAACCAATGAAATCACAAACTTGGCATGGCATGCCAAATCTTCATGCGAATGTTCTCACAAGGAGAAGGAAGAATAGTAAAAAACCCTCCTAAATTTGGAAGTTCCACATTACTTAACTGGAGACTTTCTTTATCAGATGCATCAGTTTTCAGTTAAACAACTGATGCCACCACTTTTTCTGTTGAAGTGGGTTTTTAACTGTGCTTAAAAATGAGGGGTTTTTGTCTTCACATTAAGGCAGCATGTTAATAGTTGGAGAACTAACTGGCAAATCTGGACTGTAAGGAGATAGGTTAGGGAAAGCTGTATCTTCTATGACACAAAAAGAAGTTCTCAAAACTGCCTCCCCTCTCACATGCCTCAAGGGCATGTTACTGTCATTAAGACTTTCTCACCTTCAGTCTGAAGTACCTAAAGCATTTTAAAGCATTTCTTTCTCTATGAAGCTGCATAAAGGAATTTCCAAACCAAGAAGCTGGACTTAAAATTGAAACAAGTGTTTTTGTCATACGTAATCTCTTGACCTAATGCTTATACAAAACATTTTCCATATATGACACTCGCCTGAAATGCATTTAAAGAAGTTCAGGTTTGGAAATTTCAAATAAGATATGATCTTACCGACACTTGGCAGACAGATGCCAGACCTGTGGTATCTGAACATATTTTGAAGTCTGATGCTGAAAATCTTTATAGCAAAAGGGAAATTCAGCATGATGCTGAAGAATTTAAACATCAGTAATAAGAACAAGTGCTATTTCTGTAAGCTGGATAGTAATTTTATTCTTTTTAAACGTATTTTATGTGGAAACAGTGTCACTAAAAAGAATAACAACGTGGAAAGAAGACAGGTAGTGATGTTAGAGGCCTATGTGCTGGCAGAGGGGAGTGCTCCCTGTGACTGACAGCTCCGTTAGCACTCCCCAAGATCTAGAAGTGTAGAGTCAGGCTTGTACCTGTCTCGTCATCCAGAGCATCAGTGATTCAGGAGGAGCAGTGCTGTGGAGGTTTCTGTCGCCAGCATCCGCTACTTTTTTGAGGCTATCAAGCACAAGCTGTTTCTGACAAAGTCAGAACTGGTGTCCTTCAGATGCATGGTGCTGCACAGTGGTTTATCCCAGTAAGAAAGCAAACTTCTTCCTTCTCAAAGCACCTGCAGAGATGTTAATGTAGTGTGGATGATCCCACAGTGTTTCCACTAGTTTGTAGCAACTAGCAGCAAGTAGACAGTTTCCCAAGTGTCTCAGCCCCACTCAAGTACCCTGGAGAGTCAGCTACAGCCAAAGAGTCGTTGCTGCCACACAGATTTATTAGCTGTTGCTTGTCCCTACCACTCATCCTCTCCTAGGTGGGAAAGTTGCTGTGTATGCTCCCTCTGCTTTGTCCTTGTGACAGTGACATGTGTTCATTGCCTGGCACTGGTTTTTTATAAGATTTTCCAGTTCCCTTTCTTTTCCAGGAAAAATGTCTACTATCTGGTAATTTAGAATGAGAGAGCATTAAGCATGTCCTACTGGCTACGAAGTGCTTCCACAGCTGTCCAAGCAGTTCTTGCCTTTGATTGATTGATCTGTTAGTTCCAAGGTCAAATGATTACCCAGATATTTGGTCTATTTTACTTTTTAAGTACTATGCAGTGAGTATAGGAGCAACGTGGAATTACTGCAATATGGAATCCAGTCTTAGACATATTTTGGCTTTTGAGTTCACTTTGCTTTGCAGTAACTTCCCCTCCCCCCTTATGTTTAGGAAGTACAGAAGTTGAATCAACAGCTAGAAGAGAAAAATGGAGAGATACAGCAGATGATAAATCAGCCTCCATATGAGAAGGAGAGAGAAATCTTACGCCTGCAGAAGAGCTTGGCAGAAAGAGAGAAGGCTCAGGCCACCAGTGACGTTCTGTGCCGTTCACTCACTGATGAAACTCACCAGCTTCAACGCAAATTAGCATCCACAGCAGAAATGTGTCAACATCTGGCAAAATGTCTAGAAGAGAAGCAAAGAAAAGAGAAGGGGAATTCAGATGACCAGATAGCTACTGAAAGACCTCATCAGGTATTCTTACTGTTACTGTGTTTCTTTAAAGACTTACTACCTTCTGAAGTGTTAATTACAACATGGCAATTGTAATCAGGAGTGGTGAGAAACATCTCTTCAAATAATGTCATGTAAGCTGACGAGACTACTATGGCAAGCTCTAAATAATGCCAAGTGCCAACAATTTAGGATGGAAGCAGTTGTCAGTCACTTGCATTTTGGCCATCTCATCATTGGAGGCATTTTTCTGGAGAGGACCTGGAGAGGTCTCTTCTAACCTCAGTGGATCCATAGTGGCTGTTCTTCCCTGCATATACAGGAGACAGTACCTTCTTCATTCCACAGCCTTCTTGTGTGCATCACTAGATGGTGCTGTGCTTTTGAAGGTGATAGCTCCTCATTAGGTGTTTAAACATCTGAATCACAAAACAGATCAGAGGTACTTTAAAGTAGTATTCATATTGAGAACTCTATACCACGTGCTCTTCTCAGGTCAGGATTTGGCTTTGCACACATAGTACAGACCTACAGAAAGCTGGTGAGGGAAAAACTGAGTCAAGGTGTCTTACATTCTTTTTGAGCTCTGGAGTTCCCCCCTGAACCTCCCAGTACAAGACAATGTTTCCCTCCAGCAGCAATGTTTAGGAAAGTTGCTTCAAGGTAGGAAGGTGGCAGGAATGCTACTGAGGGACACCAAGAAGCACGTGGATTTTGGCATATTTGCTAATGGCTTTGCCGCCTCATCACCTTGGCTGAAGTTTCTGAGTGTGGGGCAGAGGTAGATTGTGGTGTTCCATTGTTCCAGAAGCCATCACAGTTCAGAGTAGTTAGGTAATTCATGACAATACCATATGGAAATAATATTAGAGGTGCTGCCTTCAATAACAGATCAGAGCACTGAGTAGGATGCTACAGCCAATTCTGATAAAGCACAGTCTTTCTGTCTCATGCCCTTACTGCTGCATGGTGGTAATGCCATGTTTCACACAACCACTCAGCTGTATTTTTATGATGAACTCTATACATGCATACTTCTACTTTGTAAAACATCCCAGGAGCATTACCAAAGCAAACTTCTTCACGTTGAACTTACCTGTAAGAAACAGAGGTTGAAGAAGAAAAAAGGACTTTTTAAGGAACTTGAAGCATTTAGTATTAGCGTGTTCTACGTGTAATTGATAGACAGGAAACCTGATTGGTTTTGATGTATGTAGCTAACCTTGTACAGTGGGGACTTCCCACTTGAAGAAGAGAAATTTCAGATGCAATTAGTAGCTGATTCTAGGGAATTTTGTACAAAACTGTTCTATATTACTCACGTACACCAGGGTTTTTTTAAGCAGATGTCACAGCTGTAAAAAAGAGGTATCACTTTAGTCAATTATTTAGCAAGCAGGGTTGTTTTTCCCCTCAGTAATTTCTTCCTAGTACTAGCCAAAACTGACAGTAATAATAAAGCAAGAACAAAGACACATCTGTGTCTCCCATGCATTCCCTAACTCCAGACAAGTAGCTTCCACCAGGTTTGTGTGAAGGTTTAAGCTCCACTGTCATCAGTGCAGGCCCTCATGCATGTAAAACGTGTGGTATTTTTCTTGTTACCTTTAGTAGGCTCAGAATTTGGCAAGACAAGTGTGCTTTTGTCACCCTATTTATAAGCAATGCCCAAATGTTAGAAACCCGAGTACATTTTTGCATTCCTTATTAACAATAAAAGCTGTAGGCTACACTACTAGGATTTAGAAATAACACTGTATAGAAAGAAGTATTTGTTTCACTGATAGCAAATAGTTTTAGAGAGTTTAGATGACTTCCAGTTTAAAGGCATAGCTAAAGGAGCATTTGGGATTTTTATGTGAAAGTAACATTTCCTTTTTCTGAAAATTACAGCTTTTAGACAATGTGCCCTCACTTCAAGCTCTTATCTGCAACCTACAAGATGAAAACAGGATGTTAAAACAAAAAGTAGCTCACGTGAGTACTTTCATTCTGTACTAGGTTAAGATTTGATTGAGCATTTTGAGTTACAGTCAATTTGGAATAGGTGAGGCCCAGCTCATCTTACATTAAATGGCAACTTAACACGAGTCCACAATTCTTCTTGGTCATTTTAACGTGGCACATAGTCTTTGTTCCCCTATCTAACAACAACTTAGTACATTTTCAATGGATTGGGGTTTTTTTTGTTGTTAAAAATACACTGCAGAAGAACAGTTTCATGCTCCTTTCGTGCATCAGCATTCCACCCCAGGAAAAATGCTGTAGGCCTGCAGTGACCACCAGCCTCTCCCACCCCATATTGTTTCATACTGTCCCTCTGAAGAGCCTCCCCATGCAGAACCTGGATTATAGCACACTCCTGCTCTCCTGTGAGGTGGTTTATCCACGCTCAGTGTTTGAGTCAGCATATCATATTATATTTTAGAGAGTTTTAGTCCTGCAGATATAGTCTATGAAAGCGTGGAAGTTTGTGTCTTCATGTTCTTCATGAGTCTCCTGGGTAATCCTTCAGGTAGAAGACTTAAATGCTAAATGGCAGAAATACGATGCGAGTAGGGATGAGTACGTCAAACGACTTCACTTGCAGCTGAAAGAGATGAAGTCACAACTGGAGCAGCAGCACGGCCTGACCTCAGCACAAACGAATTCTGACCTGATGCACAAGGAGATATTCCGGTTAAACAAGCTGCTGGAAGAAAAGATGAACGAGTGCATAAACACAAAGAGAGAACTGGAAGATTTGAAGAAGGCTAGTGAAGGAGACAACGAGCGTATACAAATGCTGGAGCAACAGGTCAGTAACTCTCTTTCCTAGAAGTGGGAATTGACAGTTTCTCTCTGAAGTCCAAGGGGGAAAAATGAAATTACTTCTCTGGACATTTGCCACTTCTCTGGCCACATTTGGCTGCACAGATACTTAACAATGCAGGTGCAAAGAAAACTCACTGAAGAACTACACACAGTTCTGCTGGCTTCAATACAAAATATGAAAGATCTGAAAAAGAAACTCCTTTGAAGTATAAATGTGACAGAGAAGATAAAATTGAGATCATAGAATCATAGAATGGCAGGGTTGGAAGGGACCTTTAGAGATCAACTAGTCCAGCCACCCTGCAGAAGCAGGTTCACCTAGATCAGGTTGCACAGGAACATGCCCAGGCGGCTCTTGAAGACCTCCAAGGAAGGAGACTCCACACCCTCTGGGCAGCCTGTGCCAGGGCTCCCTCACCTCAACAGTGAAATAGTTTTTTCTTATATTTAAGTGGAACTTGTATTTACAAACAAAGGAATTGCAGCCTCAACTTTTTAATCTAACCTGACAGTGCTCTAATTTATAAAATAGTAACATACGAATTCTTTTTTAGGTTCTAGTATATAAAGATGATTTCACATCGGAGAGATCAGACAGAGAACGAGCACAAAGTAAAATACAAGAGCTTCAGGCAGAAGTTGCATGTCTACAACACCAGCTAGCAAGAAGACAGGTAAGAAAGCACCATGCTACTTTTTCAATAAGATTCAAGGCTAATATGTTTTTAAATGTTTAAAGAAAAATCATAGTTCTTATAAAACCATTTCAGCTCAGTGCAGCTATCAAAACCTTACTATTTCATAGTCAGTTCAGTGGAGAGGCTTCCCAGTACACATGTAATACCCCTTTCCAGGCTATTTTCTCTCTATTTTGGGAATTCTTTGGAAAAAGAGGAGGACAGCCATGGCTCTTGTAACAGTGGCATCTTTAAAGTAGCACACTGGTTATGTTCTGTGGTGTCTACAAGCCTTTCTTACAACTGTATTAATAAAGCTGAGAACAAAGGATGCATATTTTATTTACAAAAGCATGAGCAGTGTTTCAGCTGCAGGTGATAAAATATTCTGTTACAATACTACCTGTTTGCTGCATCTTTTTCAAGAGCTCTTCTTTCTCTTTGTAGGACTCGAGAGACACAAGTAGTCACTTCAGAGTTCACATGGGTAACCAAAATCACATGTACGTACAGACGAACGTGGAACATCTCCGAGGCAACAGTCCAGGGCAGCCAGGCACGAGGAGAACATCCCCACAGGCCGAACAGCCTCCTCCTCCTGGGGACAGTGGGAACTCCGGAGCCGAGGGCCGGGCCCAGGGTGAACTCAGATGCCCTCATTGTATGAGGTTTTTCAGCGATGAACTCAGTGAGGAATTCCTCAAGCATGTTGCTGAGTGTTGTCAGTGACCATGTGATGTGAAGCGTGTAAGTCAATCACTACTCTACAGACAATAAACCTTTGCTCTGTACGTATCTCCTACAGTCCTAACCCAGGGCTGGATCACGGTGAACGGACAGCTCTTAGGATTAGGATAATTCCTATTAGGAGGACGAACAGTATCTACCTCTTACTCAATGTCACCTTCTCTTGGACTGCATGAAACACTTCAAGATAAAGTGTTTTTTACGAAGATTTCTTTCTGACAACTCCCAGGAAGGCAACTGCAATGCAAATCCTGCTGCAGACTAAACTGAAGCTCCTGGTGGTAGTTGCCTTCGGAGTGCAGCTTGACTCAGATTCAAACCTGATGCTTTACAGCACCCTGAAGGCTTGTGAAAACAAACAGACAAATGACTGAAGTTGAAATTTTCCTCCTCTTACAAAAATGGAGGCTGATGAGCGGGGGAGGAGCAATTCGGCTGAGGATAGAAAAAAAAAACCTGTCACTGTGCTTTAATCTGGATTAAAAATGAAAGTATTTTCTTGTCTGTTGAGGCTGAACTTTCAGACAGCTCATCTGACAATCCTTGTGTGCTACCAAAATCAGAAGAAGTGAAGAGAACAAGAGAGGTGGTTATTGACTAAACCTCGTCTGTCTTTTTGCACAGAAACAATGTACAGGGATATTTATTTTTTTTCTGTGCCATAATTATTTTCCACATTTGTAAATGTGTATTGTGTCATTACTGGCTGTATTCCTATTTTACCTGAGGGTTATTTTTATAATAAAAGTGACTGTGCAGTTGCTTTACTACGTTAGTAAAGTGGTCAACAAGCTCTCTTTCAGTCCAAGTCCTTAAATGTGAAATAGTAAATATAGTAAGGGTTGATGGTTTCAGGTACCAGTTATTTGGTTACATCAGTGATCATCAGTGACTCAGGCTATCTTCAAATATGTTGGAAAAAAGTCACTCCTTATTCATGAGAGGAAGAATGATCTTTCAGAAGCACAAAACCATGTCACCGCCCTGCCCTGCCACACATCTGTGATAACACCAAGAACAGCTTACATTTATTTTCCTATCATCCCCGGAGACAACTTCAGCAACTGTCAGGGGATTCTACTGAGAAGAAGTATCAGAAGTTAAAGTGTATCAATATAACAGACACAGAAGGGTTTCTCAGCCTTGGCTCCAGATGTTTCTCAGCATGTGAGAGCTGGAGTTAAGGGTGGGATACAAAGGGAAGGCCTGGTGCAACTCTAACCTTTCACAATTAAAGACATTTGCTTTGTGTAACAACACTCCTGGCTTCTGCTTTGTTTCCTTCCTCATAGCCCACTATAGGAGGAGTGTGGATATTTCCTTTTCAGGATCTTGTTACAGCCCTAAAGGCAGAGGATGGGTTGTGCCAGTGTTGCCTGAGGTGGATAGTAGCAAAGAAGAAGCATGGGCCATTGCAGGCAGGGTGCAGGTGCCATGGCTCTTACTAATCTCATCTGTCAGCAAACCTGTGATTGATTACTGGTGTGTTTTTCCTCCAACACAACATGCAAAAACATGCAGAGATTTTTATTTCCCCCCCTTTTTTTTTTGCTTTAGTGATCATTTTATACATCTCCTTTTAAGGGCTTAAGAGATCAGATGCAGCCCACGGAATATAGGCTGAGAAACAGATGATTAAACTTCCTGTGGCATAAACTAATCTTACTATTTCTGCCTGCTCTCATTAGACAAGCCTTACTTACAGCTTCCATGTACACCGATAGTACATGGCCAGAAACTGACACAGCAGAAGATGGGCCTGGTTTTCAGTGATTCATGTTACAAGACAGTTAAAAACACAACGGTAAAGTGCTGGCTTTTTCTTTCAACAGCACTGAGGTGATCACTGCTTTAACAGACATCAGAAGCTCAAGTCTGCTGTAGGTTTCCATTCATGTTAATCCCTGCGGGTCTAGTTGGACAGTGACCTACACCTGTTGGAAACAGATGCAAGAATCAGATAGGACACTCTGCAATGCAGAGGAATTCAGTTACCTACTCTTGTGGATTTAAGACCTGTGAATTAGTCCCTGGTCAAAGCAGAGATTAGTACGAATCCTGGGAAAGAAGGGCACTTTGGTGCTGGGAAACTAGATATGCCTATGATGAGGGCTACACCAGGCCAATAGACACAATCAAGTGAGGGTACAGGTGAAGCACAGATTCCAGCTACCACCTAAAGCTGTGCAATAAACCATGACTGGAATTTGAATACCCGTGGCAAAAATGTAGGACAGAGCTGCTGTTTTTCAGTATAAAACCCCTCTCTTCAGAGCTATTTCACTTTACCATTTCCTACTGATTAGGGTTTTTTTCTGGCTAGTGGAAAGCCTCACCTATTTCTTTCTGGTTTTGGCTTAACCAACAAATCAGTTACACCACGAAGAACTACCAGTGTCTTACATGCAAATGTTTGTTGCAGATTATAGGGCATAAACTACTCTTACAGTAAAAGAAAAGTTGTCCATTGCCCAGTGCTTTAACTTTTACACTGAAGTCACTAGCAGATATCTTGAAGAAACACTATAAAATCTTTACTTACCCTCTCCTCACTAGGCAAAGGATACACATTAAGGCATCCCAAGTAACCATCACCTACTCTCACAATCCTCAGCTTGGAGACCAGAATGCACACATAAAACCTGTCAGCTCCACTAATCCAACAGCCATGAAAGCAGCCATGAGGTCCTAGCAACTTTTGAACCCTTTAAATTAAGGAAAGCTCTTTCTGGCCTCACACTGGTGTCCTCTGCCCCTTGGTGGCCATCCAAACAGTGCATGTCTTGGTTGGTTAATTAGTGAAAGTAACCCAGCTCCTTTCCCAAAGCAATAAAGGCGTGTGAGTAAGAAAGGAACTGCATGAAATGAAAGGAACTTCAGCAGCCTAAACTTTCTGAACTTTCATTATTCACTTGTACCACATTTGTTCACTGAAACACCCATCATCTGTACAACTGCAGAAACAAGTCCTCACACAAGAGACACTCTTGGAGCTGTACAGGAAAAACAATGTGACTGTATGGGACTTGGCTCCTTCACTGTGTCAGTAACAAAAGGCATACAAGATAACCAAACTCTGTTATCATATAAAGTAATGCCTCTTTAGGCTTCTGTAAACCTCTTTCACTTCCAAGCAGTGCCCACACTGGAGAGGCATGTCAATACTATAAGACAGAGAGAGGTACCTCTGTAGGTCCAGGGAGGATGGGAGAAGGAGCTGTCTCTTCCGGGACTTGCAGGAAGATGTCTTTACATTGTAAAAGCTGCCAAAATTTATTTGTCCAATTACCGTCATGATTAGTCCATCCTTTCCCCTAAAATTTCTCCCTCATTAGCTCATCTCCCTTAAGTTTTGCTCTCCAAACCAGTCTGAGTTCAGACCCAGGACGAGCTCAGAGCCCTTGAGCAGCTGTCTAGCCAACAACGAGGTTTTCAGACCACATATCCTCTGACTGACGACAAGCTCGTTCTCATTTCTCCTGGACCTAATTATAATGTATTCTGCATGGGATTTTGAAGCAAGTGCTGTTTACTAATAATTCTGCTGGTTGCCATGCAGAAGCAGGCCCTTTGCACACAACCGTGACAGCAGCTGGAGGCAAGACTGACTCATGGAATCTCAGAAAATACCACTGGGAGAGCCTCAGAAGGTGGTCACTACCCCAAAAGCCTCAAGAGGGAGATCAACAATAATGCTGTCTTCTGAAGCAGAGGCAGCACAGAGCTTAAAAAGCTGCTCTGCATCTCTTAAGGCAACGTCTGTTTTCCCGTCCAATGATTTAGGACAGCATATCTAGCATACAACAAGCCTTCAATGAAGCCTCAAGACTAAGTGCTCACTAATAAAAAAACTGACTACAAGAATAAAATTTGTTCAAGAATCAGACACCTATGTTCTATGGTATTTTTTTTTAAACTTCCATTTCCTGTGGCTTCGCTGCATTTGTATATATAGAAAGCAAGGGAAATTCCAAACAAGATGCCACACCGATGTACTCAGAACAGCAGTGCTTCTCATTCTAAAAAAGGGAAGTCTCAAATTCTTTTTCTACAAAATCTATGTGAATTCAAAGTATGCTGTAGTAATATTTCCTAGTACTGTGCTCCAGCAGCCATCAGCTCAGGGGGGTGAGGGTGCGGTTCAGCTGAAAACCTAAAGCTAAGAAACACAAAGCACTAGGGTCAGCCTGGCAGGACCTCAGCAGAGAGATGGGGCATCAGGTTAAGCACTCCTGCCTTCTCATCTCATGCCTCAATAGCTCACTAAGTGCACAGAGCAGCACAACACCCTCACTGAAGCTGTCCTAGCTGGAGGGTCGGGGCTCCAGCAAGGTCAGGTAGGGGTTTACAGGGTGTTGCAGCAATTGCTGAAAGGCACCTCCCCTCCCACTGCTGCTCTGTGCATTCTTCCCCTTTCTCTTTACTACACCCACTTTTGGCCTTTTTTTTTTTTTTTAAACATTGACTGGTAAGGAACTCTTCACCATACAGAATCACAGAATGGTGGGTATGGAAAGTGACCTCCAGAGCTCATCCAGTCCAACCCCCTGTGAAAGCAGGTTCCCCTCGATCAGGTCACACAGGAACATGTCCAAGTGGGTTTGGAAACCTCCAGTGAAGGAGACTCCACATCCTCCCTGAGCAGCCTGTGCCAGGGCTCCCTCACCCTTACAGAAGTTTGCCTTTGTGTTTAAGTGGAACTTTTTATGTTCCAGCTTTTGTCTCCTTGTCCTGTCACTAGAAGCAACAGCACCTCATTCTCCTGACATTCACCCTTTAAGTACTTGTGTTAATGAGGTCTCCCTTCAGTCTCCTCTTCCCCAGCCTAAACAGCCCCAGGTCTCACAGCCTTTCCTCATAAGAAAGATGATCCAAGATGCTCCACCATGCACTGGATGGATGGTGGCCATAGTGGCTGATACCTCCCTGAGGAACATGAGACATTTCTGCAGCACATGGAGCCCTGTTGCTAACAGCACCAAACCAGATACTGGGTTACAAGACAGCTTATCTCTAGAAGACACAAACCCACCCCATTTGAAGTATGCACTTGGCTTAACCATACTTGTTCCCCTGGCTGTCCTTCCCTGGGCCAGCCCTCCAGCACAGCCTCTGGAGCCCTGGCTGGTGGTGAGCAGGGCCACTCCAGCTGCCCGTGCTGATGCCCATCTCTGTCATGTCACATGCCTTGCCTCAGGCTTTCACACTGTAATTTCTCAAGGAGTGGGAGGGAGGAAAGAGCAGTGGGGCCCAGTTCTGCAGTGCTTGCAGATCCACCTCCGTCCCCTCCCTGTCACCACTGCAACCCTCTTTCTCCCCTCCTCCCCCATTCTGCACTCCCCCAATATCTTCTCAAATCTGTCTTCATACACAAATTGTTTGGTTTTTAAATTTAATTAATCACCTTCTTGATTACATGCAGATATCACAGGAGGGTTACATGCATTACCAGGCAAGCCTGATGTCTGCCCTGCCAGCTCTTTGGCCAGCACTAGCACACCATAAGCCTTGCTGAGCTTCTTGGTTCCTGCTGCAGCCAAACTTCCTCTAGCCACATCTCAAATCTCCCCAGCACGGCCCAGAAGTGACATGCTTGAATGGGACAGTGAGTTTCACAGCTCCATGTCGTGCTCTACAGCAGTCCCAGACTTGGGGCTACCTTTTGTGCTGAGACAGGAGCCCACACCCAAGGAATAGTACCTTGATGGCACAGAGGGCACATTGCCAACCTATGGCCTCCCTCCAAGCTGTGCCCACACAGCCCTCCCTGGGCTGGGCCAGCTGCAGCTCGTGCAAGCCAGCCACCTGCACCCAGCAGCTGGATCCCAGGCTGGAAGCTGAGCCACAGGCACATACGCCAGCCCTGGAAACAGCCCTGAGCTCACAAAGACCTGGAGTTTTTCCCAACCCTGTGAGAAACAGGAACCAGGTCTCAGACCATGCTACAGGGCAAGGACTCCAATTTTCTCAGGATATAGAGTAGGAGAGGTGAGAGAAGCTCAGATGTCTTTGGACTAACCAATCCCAGCTAATACAAAGGTGGAAAGGAGTAAAAAAGGAGCTCAGACACTGTCAGGGGAATCAGCCCTATTCTGACCATCACCACCACTTCTCAAGGAAGCTCAGGCATCCAGAGAGGCATGAAAAAGATCGATTGACACTCAAGAAGAGAATTGTCTACCAAGAAAAAGGAGGGCTTGGTGGGATGTGAAGTGACTCACACACACCACAGCTGAGCACAGTCTGAAAGAGCATCCTACTCCTCTGCCTCACCACCTGAGCTTGCCCTCGGTGATGCAGATCTAATTTAGTAGTTCTCAGTAAATAATCTGACCTCAGCATCTGCTCCACTTTCTGCAAGGCCTGTTCTTACCTCTCCAGGTGGAAGGACAGAGCTTTCCCATGTGCTGTCCCCAATGACAGTTGGCAGATGGGAACCAGATACCTCTATAGGGAAAGGGATCTTTGATCCTGGCTGCTGTGATAAGGGACCACTCTACCCTCTGCCAAAACCAGTCCTAATTTGAGCCCTAAACTTGAGCAGTGGTTTATCCCTACCAGCAGGAAAATATGTCACCCACAAGAAGTACCTACTGGGTGCATTTTTGGAACTGGTCTTTGAGCACTGGCTGCTCCTCACTGCAAAGAGCCAGAAGAGCAACAGCAGCACTGAGTGGGGCAGAAGTCTCCCAGCAGCCTGCATTTTCCAGACCTCTCCTGACTCCCAACACGGCACCACCCCTACACGCCATATTTTCCAAGCAGTTAAGCGAGGCACTGAAACTACCTGTCACACACACATGGTGGGCACAAGAAGGATGCATTTGTCAGAGGGCATCTTTCCTCCTATTTGGGTACCTTGGTGCAGGGCCCACTTATGCACAGCCATAAGGGAAGGTGGTCTTCTCAGTGACAGCTCTCCAACAACATGTCCTCTGTTACAAGGCCAACAAATCTTCACCTGGAAGGGACAAATACCTGTAGTTAAGGACCAAAGAGATGCCAACAGTAAATGTAGGTGAGATGATCCTTAGGATAAGGGATATGTCCCCTGTGGCAGCAGCAATGGAGCAGAAGTGTGCAGGAAGTCTATCTGCACTTCACTGCTGAACAAGGGCAGAGGAGGGGCATGACACCAAATGCAACTGCCTACAGAGAGTATGAGGTGTAAATGTTAAAAAACTTACACCTGTCAATAGCAGGAGTGGGAACACACAAGAGCCTTTTAATTAACTGCAATTGCAGTTACAGAATTCACTAATGAGGTCCATGGTGACTTACTCTAATGCTCTCAGAACAACAGCCTCCCAGTTACCAGCATTCATTTGTCCAAGATGCTCTTTGCTGGGTGAGCACATCAAGAGGGAAAGAGATGTGAGAGTCCAAAGTTTGTGATGATCCTACAGAACAGTGGCTACAGCAGGTGGGAAGAGCAAGAGAGATCCAAGAGACAAACTTTATTGCTACAGAGCCGCGTCCTCAGAGCAGATTTTAAACAGGAAGCTGGAACTCACAGCACCAGTAACTGCGAGGTCAGGCCTAAAGTTATCCATGAAAAGCAACCCTCCAGAGAGAAGCTGAGGGGATATAGGTCACCAGGATACAGCATCACCAGGGAGTGACTAAAGAATGCAGTGGTCTGCAGGGAACTGGAAACTTGGGTGTAGCAGGCAACAGGCATGCACATGCAGGTATGCTCACTTCTCTTTGTGCTAAAACAAAAACAATGCAAAATAAGCTCAGCCTCTGAGCTTCCACCTCTCTTTTTTATCAAGCAGAATTTTCACAGCTCCCTCATGACTCTAACAGAGCTTTAAAATCACAAGTAATCTTTTTTAATAGGACTGAGGAGGCCAGGCCCTTTCTCTTCTTATATCACAGAGCTCACTTTTGCCCTATTCCAAATCACACCCAAATGTAAAAACAGTTCTTGAGGCAGGACCCAAAGCCTTTAATCATCAAGACACACAGCTTGGCTCCAAAAGCACCACATGATCACCCTTCTTGCTTCAAGTACCTCTCGTATTACAGACTGGTCATCAAAAGAGATAACATCGCCACTTTCCCCTCGTGGCACCTGCAACGTTTTACACATCTTCAGGGCCAGTCTTCTTTCAAAAGAGATATTCCAAACCATACAGAACACAGATTGTACCCTGGGATGTGCTGGGACCCGTGGGATGTCTCTGGCAGCCCAGGACGTTTGTGCTGTGTTGTGCAAGCCAGGAATTCACGGAGAGGATGGCTCTGCAGCACTCACCACTGAGCAGAGAGGGTCTGGAAAGGGGAATGAAGTGAAATTTGTTTGAAAGAGACATGGAGACAAAGAGGTGGACTAGACTCGGGTGGTTTAGAAACAGTGTACTAAGTGTACTAAGTCATATTTTTAGACGAATCTCTATAGCCGAGACTAGGAGCCAGTGCGGGGTGCAGGCAGGCTTTCCCCTCCCACACAGGATTAATCCTTTGATAAACACTCACGGAATCCCCTAAACTCTCTGTAAGGTGACAGCTCCTGGGGAGGCACAACGTGCAGTGGAAAAAGTTGATAAGCACAACCACCTCGTTATCATCACCCCAAAGAACAGGTGACAACTTATTTTGTGAACTGTTTTGAGGCTCGATTTTGTTGCACCTACACACATCGGTCACATGGCACCGCGCCTCCTGCTGCTAAATGTCAAAGTCCACAGCTCCTGACAAGCACCATTGCAGGGGGAAAACAGCGTGTGTTGCCCAGTGTAACCCTTCTGCAGCCCGGTGTAACCCCTCTGCACTGGCCCTGCCTTTCTCCTCAATTCAAGGTTTGCACTCGCCTTGTCCCAAGTTTCCTCCTGGTGGCATCTCCTTAGGTAGGTAGTGGGCAAACATTCATTTTTACCTCTGTGGTTTCCAGGTGACTCTTCTCTCAGGGAAAGTTTACTGGAGTTCCTGAAATGGCAGTAAAACTGAATAACCACTTCCTCTTAGCACAGCTGAGCAACTTCAAACGTGCAGCGTTGCAAAAGAGAGTGAGGACACTCTCTCTCCTGCATTTGATGTACTCTCTTGCGTGCATTAATAATAGCTGTTGCACACACTGGGCAATAACAAGGTTGGGAAATACTTGAACAGTAAAAGCCATTTTTGCAGCCTGGAAAGGCAGGAAAGTACTACCTTTTACTCTTCCCTGCACTCAACTTGTACCTTGGTGTTCTTGGCAGCTACAAGCAACCTTGATCCCACAGCCAACAAGATTTTTTCCTAGACCTCTTTAGAGTCTGAGCAACTGAAGGATTTTGAGCCAAGCCCTCAAAGGATGCCTGCACTATATCAACTTGCAAGTATTCCTGTTTTGCTGCAATAGAGCAAAACCAAATAGTGAGAACACATAATAATTTGTAAGAGATTACCACAAAATTCATCTCTTAAGTTGCTTCCTTAAGCAGAGGGACACATAACGTGTCCCAGCATCTACAGAAAAGGACGCTGTAAGTAAGAAGCTGGGCTTGTGTACCTCTTCAGCAATTTTTCTGAATCTTTGAACAGTTTGTCTACAAGCTGATGTTAATATTGTTATAAGGCTTAAAGTGGCTAACATTTGATTGGGCTTTAGAAGTCAAGCTCCAGTCTTGAGGGAGACAGAGGGCTGCGACTCGTTTACAAGCTGTGCTTCCTGGCCCTGTCCACAGCACAGGGGCACTCCTGTCATTTTTCTAGAGATGGTGCTGACATAAACCACAACCAGCTTTGGGCAAACAGGGCAACTGTTTTGACTTTGTTTCAATGAGACAATCCTGGAATTTCATGGAGAAAGCCCTGCACTGCCTACGCTAAAAACCTCAGCCTCAGTTCACGTGTACCAGACATTTTGGCCACAGACTTCATAGGTGCTCTTCTTTGCATGGTTTTCATAGAATCATAGAATCATTTTGTCTGGAAAAGACCTTTAATATCATCAAGTCAAACCATTAACCTCACACTGCCAAGCCCATCACTAAACCATGTTCCTATGCACCACATCTACACATCTTTTACATACCTCCCTGGGCAGCCTGGGACAGTGTCCAGCAACCCTCTTGGTGAAGAATTTTTTCCTAATCTCCAATCTAAACCTCCCCTGGTGCAACCTGAGGCCATTTCCTCTTTTCTTGTCACTCTTTACTTGGGAAAAGAGACCAACTCCCACCTTGCTACAACCGCCTGTCAGTTAGTTGTAGAGAGTGATCTTGTCTCCCTTCAGCTTCTTCTTCTCCAGACTAAATATCCCCAGTTCTCTCAGGTGCTCCTCATCAAACTTAGACCCTTCAACAGCTTCATTGCTCATCTCTGGACAAGCTCCAGCACCTGAATATCCTTCTTGTAGCCCAGAACTGAACACAGTGTTTGAGGTATGGCCTCATCAGTGCTGAGAACAGCACATAATCATTGTCCTGCTGCTCACATTATTTCTGAAACAAGCCAGGATGCCATTGGCCTTCTTGGCCTCCTGGGCAAACTGCTGGTTCATGTTCAGCCACTGTCCATTAACAGCCCCAGATCCTTTTCTGCCAGACAGCTTTCCAGCCCCTCTGCCCCAAGTCTGTAGCACTGCCTATGGTTGTTGTGGCTCAAGTGCAGGACCCAGCACTTAGCCTTGCTGAACCTCAAACAATCGGCCTCAGCCCATTGCTGCAGCCTGTCCAGGTCTCTCTGAAGAGCCTTCCTGCCCTCTAGTACATCTATGCTCCTGACCAGCTTTGTGCCATCAGTGAACTTACTGAGGGTGCACTTGATGCATTTTATTTACACATTTTTCCTCCCTATGGCTGACAAAGAAGGAGTAAGCAGGCAGGCCTGGTTCTGCACCAGCGTTGCCCTCAGCTAGTTTTCACAAGGACCAACAGGTTGCATCTACCTGTGCTTTTAGGAAAGCACCCATTTGAAATGTCCAGGTTGAAGGGGTTGACTCTGAGGCCTGATGCACTGCTGTCATTTAAGGCTGTGTGCTCATTTTGGGGCTATGTATGTAAATAACCACAACGATCATGCAACTTTAAATGCATTAAAAACTAACAAACCACCTCTGAAAACTATACTGACTAAAAATCCCACCTACAGAACTATAAGCAAGCCTCCTGCATTTCTAACTCCATCCCCTTACTTCATGTCCAAGAGTCAGTTGTGGTTCAAAACTTGCTCTACTCAATATATCAACATATCAATGTGTTACTATCATTAACAGCTATTTCCAAACAGACATGGTTTGAAGAGTTTAAGTTCAGTTACTACATTTAGTGAGCACTTGCAGCAGCCAGTCAGGTCTTCAGTACACCAAACCAGTACAACCTGTAGCCACACAGTTGTTCATATTGTTGCAATTGCTTCAACCCTTGTTGCAATTGCTCATGAGTCAAGAAGAGTCTGAGCTACACACGAAGCTGACAGTGGAGGCAGGTAACCAACTCAGTCTCCAGTGTAAGCAGGATCTTCTGCATTTGGAAAGCCAGAATCTCTTTGAAGCAAGAGCTGTGGTCTACAGGTTCAGGAAGTGTCAACTCATGTTTGTACATCTGGTATTTGGGATTTCCACTCCAGCTCTTGGCAAGTGAGAGGTCAAATATGAAAGAGGATAATACAAGCACATCAAAAGGCTATAAATACTTACTGATCTGGAAGCCAAGAGTGACCATGAAGAAAGGTATTTTATGAAGTAAATAGTAGGATAGGTTTTAAGCATGCATTAAATCCATAATGGGAACTTCTGTATGCATGCAAGAGTACTGATAGGAATTAAATTTCACAGAAAAGGACATGGGCACGGAGCCAGTACCTTAAGGAAACACAGGAAGAAACTTATGAAGACAGCAGGTCTGGGCATGAGTTCTTTGTCTAAATCAAATTTATGACTGTCACAATCAATGGCAAGTTTGCAAAACTCACTGAATAGTTGAGCTTGAGAGGAAGGTCTGCAGACTGCCTAAGTCCAACCCCCTCCTGCTCAAAGCAGGGTCAGCTACAGCAGGCTGCCTGGGGCTGTGGTTCAGCCACCCCCATAGCAAGAATTCTGTTTTATTATGTTAAAATGGAATTTCATTTATTTCAATTTGTGCCCCATTTTCTCTTGTCCTGTCACTGAGAAAATTCTGCATCAATCTTCTGTGCTGTCTCGACATCAGGCATTTATACACATTGGGAAGATCTTCTTGAGCCTTTTCTTCTCAAGGCTGGACAGTCTAGCACTTACTTTTCCTTGTTTGACAGATGCACCAAAGCCTGAAACATCTTTGGGGCCCTTTGCTGGACTCTGTCCAGTAAGTTCACATCTCTCTTATACTGAGGAGCTCAGAACCAGACTCACCACTCCAAATGTGTCCCATCAGTGGTGAGCAGAGGTGAAGGATGACCTCTCTTGACCTGCTGGCAATGCTCTGCTGAAGGGCAGCCACCTTTAGTACAAGGGGCACACTGATGGTGCATGTTCAACTTGCCTACCAGAACCCTCAGGTTAATCTCAGCTGCAGCTGGATTCACAGGAACGCATCCAGGCGGGTCTTGAAGACCTCCAAGGACGGACACTCCACATTCTCCCTGGGCAGCCTGTGCCAGGGCTCCCTCACCTCAACAGTGAAATAGTTTTCTCTTATGTTTAAATGGAGCTTTTTATGTTCCAGCTTCATCCCATTACCCCTTGTACTCAAGATCCACAGGTAAATAAACACCCTATGGAAATACAGAGGACACAGCTGAAGCACTAGACAAAGATGTGACACACATCTCAGGATCCAGCACTCAGTATTCAGCAAAACAGCGTACTTGGCAAGGCTTCCAAAACAAACACCTCAAGTGTTTGTAAGAAAGACCACACAGTCCATTGTTGGCAGGGATGGAAGAGGAAGGAAAGAAACCTTCCACTTTTTTTTCTTGGCAGACTCTAGCAATTCCTCAATGCAAACGCACAAGCCTGTTCTGAAAACTCAGCTAACGGCCTTGTAGAAAGTGCGGGGGTCTGGAAATCCTGGGAGGTCTAACGCAGGTCTCTATAACTAGGCCCCTAAATCACAGCAAGTTAAATCTTGATGGCATGGTTTTATTATACACACATAAGACTTTCTCCCTCTCCTGCACTGATATTGATTAGTGCTATCCTTTCCTGACATCACAGTCGATGACCTTTGTATTGTATTGCAACTTGTGGAGGTTTAACAGTGAACCTCGGGTACAGCAGCTCCTTCTCTTCTTTCATTATATCTGATTTCCTCATGGCTCAATTGGATCAGATTTCTAATCCACTCTCTTTGTAGCTGCTCTTGCATTTTGTGAAGATGATGAATCACACCAGACCCTGTGCAAACTCGTGAGTGATCACATAGAATCCCTCACACTTCATGTCAGTGCCTGTGGCATTCACTCCCTCCTCTGTATCAAAACGCTGATGCACTCCACTGCTCAGAAAGGTGACAAAACAGCAGCCTTGACTACAACCAAGGGCATCATGAACGTGGCCTCTGCAACCTCTGTGCTTTCATAGAATCACAGAATTGTTTCAGCTGGAACAGATCTTTAAGATCATTGAGTCCAACCTTTGTCTTAGCCCTATTGACCACTAGATCATTTCCCTAAAGCTGCACAAAGGCAGCCCTGAGATACTGATCTCCAGCTAATGAAGAACTAGAGCAAGACCAAGCATAAAACACTTCCATTGTTTTCTAAGCCAGGAGATGAGTTGCTGGTACTTACCAAAAAAAGTGAAGGAAAGGTAATACAGCAGTGGACCTATTTTTATTAATTATACCAAACTTCAGCAAGTCCTTCTGCGTGCATACCACATTCAGGACCCTGACAGGGACCTTAGGGACCAAGGAAAAAGTTGGAGTCTAACTGAGAGAAAAGGACTGAAATCTGACAGAAGTGCAGGTCCTGCGTCTGTACAGAAGTTGGCTCTGACAGTGGTTAACACAAAGGCAAGTGATAACAAAGGAGCATGAAGATAAGCTAGGGATTCATTAGAAACACTAGGTATTTCCAAGTGACTGGGCTGCTGCCAACCATCACAAAGTTTATAATAACATTAAAAAAATTCATTGACTATTTTGAATTTTCAAAAGATTCCCAATCTTGTTTAGGAAGTCATGGAGGAAACTCCAGAAACCTGGAAAGGACAAACATCTTTAAAATGAAAACAAACTCCAGTCCTCCCTCAAAGGAACAAGCAGATGATTTTTAGGTGCCTACCTGACAGCAAGGAGGTGATTTATTCTTGACAAATCCATGTTGGCTGGTACTTATGATCAAAAGGATTGTTTTGTCCTTTATCAGGATCACAGCTCTTGAGGACAGAAGAAAAAATAAATTAGTAAATATTATGAAAGATACTGAGAGCTTCAATGCCAGTTTCACATGACATTTCAATAAGCAAACTCTGAAAAACCTTAGTTCTCAAGGGGTACAAAAACCAGTCTGGGGGTATATATCGGCAAGGCTCCTCAAAGATTGCTTCTGGACCTAACAATTAGGTATTTTCATTACTGTTTGGGGGATGAGAGAGAGAAGATGCATTGAAAACACACGTAGATGCCCAATGAAAAGAAGGTGCCAATGCATCAGTGAAAGGACTCTGCGTGGCTTTGGGAAACTGGGAAGGTGGTTGGGAAAACGCTGGCGATCAGCAGGGATAAATACGAAGATATATAATTTGAGGGCCAAGAATTGAACAAATATCTGATAAGGAATCATTAACAAGGCGATTCCTGTTAGTTTAGAGGTTGGATTCAGCCACAGGCTGCTGCGAATCAGCCAGCCAAAGTGCAGAGGATAAACACAAGAGCTGTCAGTTGGAGTGAAGCAATCCCTCTGTTCCCCGTGACGTTAATAAGATGCAGCTGAAGTACTGCTCCGGGCTTTGAAAGCTGTATGTCAAGAAAAACACCGAAAACATTTGGACAAAAGACCACAGGAGTTGGACAACAGATTTTAAAAATCTGACAAAGAGCAGAAGACTGAAAGAAGCCCAGCTCACCTCCTTGGAGAAGGCAAGGAAACCATGCAGCCTGCCTTTGCCAGTACAGAACATTCCTTAGTTTCCCTGACTGGATAACTCCATGCAGTGTCCACTTATCTCTATAAAAAGTTTACTCCCTTTTTTCTGCCACTCTGTTATGTGTTTCCCTCCTAGAAGGAGCCTTTGAGACTGTGCAGCCTGCTGCAGCTTGCTGGCAGCCCTGTCCTGCTCTGTGGGAGCATCTCCAGGCCCAGCACAGTCACTACCAGGGATGGAACAATCCCTCCCTCCTCAGCACTTAACTTGACCCTGAAGACCACAAGAATTACCAACCACCTCCTGCCATTCCCCCCTTTTCAGACATGATGTGCATCACACAGTACTTCTGCAAGCAACCTGAAAGTAAAAGACACCGTGCACCTCCTCCCACAGCTGCCTGCAATGAATCCCCTAAATCTGTGTGTGCACATAGCACAACAATGCCTGCTTGATTAAATCATGAGCATGTGTGCATTGACATCTGTTGACAGAGCAGGAACCCTTCCTGCCCTGCCCTCAGTTACAGCTTGTTCAGAGGTGCTTCTCCTGCTCCATTCTGCTGAAGTCTTTCCACCACTCATGCAAATGCTGACAAGGGCTCGGACTGTCTGGTAAGAGACCTGAACCTGATGCTCTGAGGCTCACTCCTCACCTCAGCCTTCTGGCTCATAAGGGCTCTTTCCTTCTGCATCTTCCCTGCAAGAGCCAACAGCTCAACTGAGGTCAAGTTTCATTTAAAGTTTTGGTTCTGCTAAGTTAACTTGCTCCAAAACTGAAAAAAAACCCAGCTTTTCAAAGCCTCCCAAGTATCTCCAGTTCTTTCAAATAGCTCACCCTATTTCCATCAGTTCCTCAAATACTGCAATTGGGAAATGACTCTGTTCCATGTTCTGCAAAGGGCATGTCTGGGAGCTGCATCATTTGCGCACTTCCTCCAATCCATGGACACCAAACACAGACAAATATTTTGCATCCCCACCACACTAGTCAGGACTAGACAAATCATAAAAGACAAGAGATTTTCCCCTTCCAGACTCCAAAAACCTTCAGCTATCCATATCCAAGTAATGTTTTTATGAAGCTGCATGTTTACAAGAAGCTGAATCCTCCTTGACAGCTCTTCAGTTCTCCTTTGAGCCCATCTCTTACCTCTTCCAGGGAGGCTTAACCTTTTGTTCCCCCTTTACTGGCTCTTGCACAAGCCTTTCCACTAACCACCCCCTACCCTGCCTTAGGGATGACTGATATACAGACATCTATTACACACATAGGGTCAGACTCCGTGATTGCCTCTATCAGTTTACACCTTGTTGTTCCTTGACACAGTCACCTTCATACATTAATCTGGGCTGGGCTTTAATCAGCACTGGTGATTAATGCAAGACAATTGGAGACTAGGAAGGGGGAAAACAACAAGAGTACACTCCCTGTGCCACTCCCCTAACAAAACCCCCTGGATTTCAGTGAACGAAGTTCCTTGATTTTTAATGCTTTGATCCAATTCGTCAGGCTCCTCTTTCCAGACCTCAGCCTCACAGCAGTGGGGCAGTCCTACTCTCACTAAATAAGTACCTGTAATGATTAAAGATCCTGCAGTCTCCTTAAAAACACAGCTGAGACTGGACTGACTTAACACCCAAGTGTGTGTCCAAGAAGCCCCTGCTGCCAGGGCCTGCTCAGGGCCTGTGAGGGATTGGGAAGGTGTGGGGCCCTCAGCACAGCAGCAAGGGGGTTTCTCTGCTTGGGGGAACAGGGGGCAGTGGGTCAGCACACAGGGGATGCAGCAGGCCTGCAGCAGGAGAACGCAGGCCAGCTTCACAGCTTCCCATCAACGTCAACTCATTCTGTTTGGCATTGCTAAAGAAGTGCCCAGCTGCCCCCCTGTGAAGGGGGACAGCACAGAACAGCACTACACTTACGTCTAAGATGACATCATGGTTTAAGCCCAGCCCACAATGGAACCCCACGCAGCCACTCACTCCCCCTTCCCCAGGAGGATGGGGAAGAGAATCAAGACAAATCAAAACTCTTGAGTTACAATAAGAACAAGTATAAGAACCAAAATAAAATACAACAACAGTAAGAAGAATAAAGTATAATAATGAGAGAAACAAAACCCAAGGCAAAAAAAAGCCAAGCCAAGTGATGCCCAGTGCGATTGCTCACCACTTGTTGACCCATGTCCCAGCAGTGACCAGCCCCTCCCCACCAACCCCCCTCCACAGGCACAATGTCCTACAGTATGTGATAGCCCTTTAGCTATTTGGGGTCAGTTCTCCTAGCCATGTTCCCTCCCAGCTTCTTGTGCACATGCTGGCCTTCTCTCCCCACCTCTCCCAGCCTACTATCTGGCAGGTGAGAAGCAGTAATAAATGGCCTTGGTGCTGTACAAGCCTTGCTCAGCAATAACCAAAACATCCCTGTGTTACCAGCATTCTCTTCAGCCTAACCCCAAAATATAGCTCTCTAGCAGCTACTAGGAAGAACGTTAACTATGCCAGCTAGAACCCAGAACAGATGATGATGAGTGGAAGGGCTGACATGGAAGAAATGCTGAGAAGGCAATCCTGTCTTGGTGAGAAGTGAACATCTGGCTTCACGTCCTGCCTCCCTGCAACATGCCCCTGTGCAGTGGAAGGTGGCTGTTGGAGCAGGGGGGAGGAAGGGAGCTATGACAGACCTGCTGCTACAGCTGCCTCCTAGCCCAGGGGAGGTGACTCTGGCTGCAGCTGGGTGCTCTGGCTTCTTAAGCAGAGGTATCACGTACCCAAAACCAAGAGACATCTGCCACAGGGCTGCCTCTTCTACTTGAAGGGAGAAGACTTGAGAGGGCTGAGAAAAGTAAATAAAAGGGGCTGGGGATCAAAACAAAAGGCAGGCAAACAAAGAGGTTTTTGTCTGGTAACGATGGGAGGAGTGTCAGGCAAAGTCATTCAGGAAAAGAAAAAAAATCAAGTCAAATAGAAGAAAACAGGATGCATACTTCATACTGGCTTTGCATCACAGCCCAAATACATCACAACTTCATCCAGAGACACAGTAGAGGGGGCAGAAGGTAGCCGAGTCCTGCAGAAATGGGAGCGAAACATTGCAGGCTAAGGCCTGATGTCATCTTTGATGTGCTTGTTACTTCACAACAAGAGTTCGTACAAAGAGAGGAGACAGTCTCTTCTCCCCAGTAATGAATGACAGAACAAGGGGAAATGGGCTCAAGCTGCACCAGGTGAGGTTTAGACTAGGCATTAGGAAGAACTTTTTCACTGAGAGGGTTGTTAACCATTGGAAGGGGCTGCCCAGGGAAGCGGTGAAGTCCTCATCTCTAGACATATTTAGAGGGCATATAAATGAGGTTCTGAGGGACATGAGTTTGTGGTTGCAGTGTGAGGTTGCTGGTTGGAGTTGATAAAGGCTTTTTCCAACTGAAATGATTCTATGATTCCATAATTCTATAAGATTATATCTTTCACTAGATCAATTAATACCTTATAAAAAGCACCTTAACACTCTATCTCACCTCGGTCTGAGATAGTATTACATCCTTCCCACATAATAAATGCAGCCTGTCCCATCTCTCTAGGACAGCAAGACTCCAGAATTGGCCTTACTTATAGTATGACTGAAAAGTTCTTCAAACTTGTTTTCTCTTTTTTTCCAAAAAGAAAAAGATTAACGTTTTCAGAATAGGACTAGAGCTTCAGAACTCAGTAAGATACTTAAAAAATGCATTAAAAGCTTCAACAATAATACTGGAGTAATTTTCTTGTCATGTTACCTCCCAGAGCTTCCTAACACATTTCTTACCATACATTTGGACCTTCCAGTACACTTGAACATATATACAGAAGAGACCTTATGCTTAAAGTCTTTGTAGGATCAAGGATGTATCAGCACATAATTGACATCCAGAGATTCATTATGCTTCTATTTCTGACAAAAACAAAAGGAGTTCAAAACTGTAAAGTCAATAACAAAAATTCCTCTGTTGCTGTAAAAACCACCACATTTTCCATCCCATAAGTCAGAGTTTGAGAAGGATTTTGAAATAGAATTCCTCACAAGCAGCACAGACCAGGCTATCAGGATCAGCTTCCTGTTTTCTTCTTAACTCTTCTTTTTATAATCAAAACAAGAAAGTGATTTGTTTTTGTAATCCTGAGAATTATGGGTATTCTTGGGTGTTTTCCTTTGGAATGAGAAAATGAACCAAAACAGTTTCAGGGAAGGTTTTCCTTTCCATTTCTCAGAGCTATGTCATTTGGAGGGGAGAAGACAGGAACGGCAGGAAAAAGGCAATAACTGTAACTTCTAACAACATAAAGCCACCTTCTCCCTCTCTAGCAGGTCAGCTTGTGTAAACATCAGATTCATGTCTTTCTTAACTCATGTGTATTGATACGTCCTTCCACAGAAAGTCTGAACTAGTGCTTATAGGCAGAGTAACTTTTCAGAGTCGTTCCAGAAACGTTACGTCCTTTGTCGTTTCAAGGTGAGTTTTGATCTCTCTGAACATACCAGGGCAGGGATCAGATACCACGACGAAAAAGCAGCTGAGAATTAGAAGATAAATTGAAGACATGGTGCAAACTTATACATCCATTTCTCATCCTGACTGTACAGCACGGGGCACCTTCTAAGCAATGAGATGCAGATAATACACAAAATATACAGAAAAGGGACCAGACAGAGAGAGGCTTCTGCAGAAGGAAAGATTCAGTAAGCTCAAACTTCTTAAGTAGCAAAAGAAATGACTGACATCTGAGGTTTATAAATCAGGAGTGAACAAAGTGGTAAACAGGGGAGAGCTGGTTCTCATAATGCAAGAATTCAGTATCAAGGGGGAAAATCCCCACCCAAACAACCCAGAAAGTTAGTGTGTAAAAAGTATAATCTTGGGAACTTTGGGAACTCACTGCTGTGGGATGTTTTGGATAAAACAGAAGGATGAACAGTTTCAAAAACAATCAGATGAATTGAAGGAAGAAAGGTCTCTTGGCTTTTAAGCATTTGGCTCAGGAAGTCTCTAAATCACCATCTGACAAAAGCCAGCAGGGAATCCTCCCGGAAATAAGGTTTGAAACAAAGCAAATATACAATCATTGCTATATGATTCATTGCTAGGATCAGCTCCTGGCAGAAGCCAGACCCTTTATCAAGGACTGCAGTTTTCACGTTCTTGTATTGGCACATACAGAAAGGGAACAAAGCTCTCTACTACTGCTTGTTTCTGAGAGAACCTTATAGAAAGCCCATCTTGGTCTGGGGGGTTTGATGATTGATTTTTAGCCCTGTTAATTCCAGTTGTCTCTGAGTATCTGGGAAATTAACATATGAGAGATAAGAAATCAGCTTACCAGACAATGTAATTCATTTTGATGTCTCTAAATTCAGCTGTCTGAACATGAGCCAGCAGTGTGCCCAGGTGGCCAAGAAGGCCAGTGGCATCATGGCTTGTATCAGAAATAGTGTGGGCAGCAGAATCAGGGCAGTGATTGTTCCCTTCTGCTCAGTGCTGGTGAGGCTGCACCTTGAATACTGTGTTTAGTTCAGGGCCACTCACTACAAGAAGGACATGCAAGTGCTGGAGTGTGTCCAGAGACATGCAACAAACTTGGTAAAGGGTCTGGAGAACAAGTCTGATGAGGAGTGGCTGAGGGAGCTAGGGATGTGTAGCCTAGAGAAGAGAGAGCTGAGAAGAGACATGATGACTCTCTGCAACTACATGAAGGGGAGTTTTAGTGAGATGGGGTCAGTCTCTTCTCTAGTAATGAATCATAGGACAGGAGGAAACGGGCTCGAGTTGTGCCAATCCAAGAGAGGTTTAGATTGGACGTTAGGAAGAACTTTTTCACTGAGAGGGTTGTTAACCATTGTAACGGGTTGCCCAGGGAGGTGGTGGAGTCACCATCACTGGAGATATTTAAAAGATGCACAGATGAGGTGCTGAGGGACATGGTTCAGTTTAGTGATGAGCCTGGCAGTATGAGGTTAGCGGTTGGACTTGATGATCTTAATTAAAGGTCTTTTCCAACTGTAATGATTCCATGTTTCTGTGAAATTATCTGCTGATGCACATGTAACACTACTACAGCAGAACTCCCTGAAGGACACATCAAACAAGGACAATCCAGGTAGCAACCCAAGTGAAAGGTTAGACATTCCTATGGTATGAAGCAAGCAGAAATTCTATTAGTTATTTAAAAAATACCCAAACAACCTTCAAGCCTAAAACATCACCAGTCTGATTCATTTGCAGACCACCTTCAGCTACTCCATTCAGCAAAAGAAGTAACAATTTGCTTAGTGTTTACCTTCAGTGACAGTGGTCCCTGGTAATATCAGCACAAAGCAAGCAGTCCAAAAACTCTAGTTTCCTGTTGCTGCTTTTAAAAAGGACCTGAGGAATCCATTTTAACAGCCTTACTATAAATGCATTATTTGGTGAAGGTACTTGGAAGTAGCACCCTTTACAAGAGGTACATCCAACTACAATGTGATCACACCTCTTGATACCACTAACAGAAGACAGAAGAGCTCTGAAAGGTATCTGAAAGGTATCGCTCTCCACCCACCTGGCAGATCTGTAAGTCTCTGAATGGACTAGAGGAACCTAAACTTGACATTTTTAGTGTCTTCCCCACATCCTCCATCCCCAGGATTTTTTCTCTGAATGCCCACTGAATAACCTGGAGGAAGATGCACGTATTGTGGTTTCTCAACTCGGCAGCAAAGTGAAATTCCCTTTGGTTAACCACTTGCAGGCTGTCTAACGTGGCATTTGCTTCAGGGTGAACCCTAACCAAAAGGCAGGCAGACACCACAGCTGCGTTCCTTTCACAAAACCCCACTGCTGGACATTTTCCCTTTGGAAAACCCAGGCATTTAGCATCTATTTGCTGGAGAAAAGGAGCTGCTTCCCACAGTTCTTTGAGGAACCCTCCCTCCCGATTTTAGCCGGGTGCTGTTGCCTGTGAGCACACAAGAGGACAGGACGTTCACTTCCTTCTCTGCCTCACTGAAATTCCCTGATTTCGCCACTTGCCGCGGCCCCAGGAGGCAGCACAGCAAGCCCAGACGCTCTGCTCGCCTCACAACCAGAGGCAGAGAGCAAAGCAGCTGCTTGGGAAAGCCTAACACAGCTTCACCTGCTTCAAACAAGTTTTGCAAGTAGCCCTGACCAGGAGGCACGTGCATGTGCATAGGAACACACAGAAGTGCTGAAACCTCAGGTGACAGCTGCAAGTGTTTCCTGTCACAAACTTATCCTACAACACTGTATTTTTGAACCACGCTGCAATAGGGAACACTCAGCACATCCAGCTTAACTGTTAGATGACCAGAGGTTTTCAAACCATCCCAGGAATGAAACAGCAGCATTAGAGTCCCATCAGTCACTGCAATACCACAATGCCTCTGTGTTACTTAGAGCAGGGCATATTTCATGCCTCTAATAAACAGATTAAAAAATCCTCCTAGAAGTTAAGAGAATTACCTCAGATAACCCATCTCAATACTGATCTGATAAAACTACCACTAACACCAGGAACCAAAATCCTGAAGTTAGGGCTGAGAAAACCTACTTTTCATTTCAACAACTTCAAAACACATCTGCATAGTGCGTAAGAGCAGGAGTGAGGCTTGAGGAGTCCACCTTTAAAGCAAACTACCAGCCATACAAAGCTTATACAGCAATGTCAACTGCTTGTGTTATTACCCTGCTACATATCACTGAGTAGCTCTGCTCAGGTCTGTTCAGAGCAATCAACAGCAAAGTCACAGCAGCATCACTGGAAACTGCAAACACAGAGTCATTTACAGCTCTTCATTCCTGGAAGACAAAGGCCATCTGTTAAAATGCTTCAAAGAGCACCTCTAAACACACAGGAAAACATGAGGTTGCAGGGGCAGCTTCATTCATTCAGAGAGCTAACCAAGCCCTCTCCTCTCCCCAGCCTTTGCTGACCATACAGGAACAGGAGAGGATTTCTCACATTTCCTGGACAGGAAGGTGAAAACCGTCACTCCAGTCCACTCCCGAGACAGGAGTGCTGATGTCCAAAATAAAGTCCCTGCCCGTTAAAGGCTGTTACAAAACCATCAGGGTTCAAGTTACCCCAAAGGGCTGGCGTCACTGTACAACCAAGAGGACTCAGAAGCAATGTGGAAATTCCATCCTTAAGTCATCGCCTGTGACATCCTCTGGCAGTTTTCATCACTGGTACCTCACGTCAAAAAAAAACACACGAACCAACTTTCATCTCACAGCGTGGCCTGTTTTATGGCTTCTTCAACTGTCACGCGTGCGTGTTTTTTCTGGTTCAGTGTGCAGTCAGAGGGCCAAGAGCTTTTTCTTTTTCAAGAAGATTTTTAAATTTTTCTGGGGTTTTCCCCCGTCTCCCCATCCAGCACTCAATTATGTACCTGCAGTCAGAGCTGCTGCATGTGACAGTCTCTCAGTCACGTGGCCAGTCTGTCATATCGAACAGCCATATGGGCTGTGTCACCTATCCTGAACAGGCTGCTTGTCCCCACTCTGTGACTAAGGGACTAGCTGTCAAAAATGCAGGACCACATGCAACAGAGCTATGAACGGCCTTCAGATGTTATCATGAACAGGTTCATGGTATGAGCCATGAAGCAGGAACAAGCTTCAGGTTATCCGAGTTCATCTTTGGATCATTTTTAGCCTCAGACAGAGATGTGAAGGCTTTAGAGATGTAGAACTGTGTTTAAGCAGAGCAAAAAAAAAAAAAGAACAAAAAGAAAGACCATGGCTGCTACATTCACTACCTGAAATTACCTCTCTCCCACACAAATCTCTTCTTTCCCCTAGCCTAGGATGCTACTCCTATTTTCAGACTATTTCCTTTTTCACTCTGGCACAAGCTGTCAGCCCGAGACAGATGTACATGGTAACAACCATGGAAGAAAAATAGGAAAGATGTGTTATCTTTCCTCACATGCATCATAGCACTTGAGCTTCTTCGTAAGTGTTAAATCCAACTGGTTTTGGTCCATTTCCTTGCCAGCAGAAGAGAGGATCAGCTTGTGGAAGATGCTGACGGATAACTGTGGTGGGCATCACAGAGAGGTATGACACATAGGTGAGCTCCTATCTGCAGTCATGATGACACAAGGGAGACGGGAGTCTGTAGGAGCTGCACGTAGCTAACATCCATATTCAAAACTGCTCAAGCCCTAAAACAGTGGTGGCTGAGAAAGCTCCTCAGTTTAGCAAGGTCTGCCATTGGGCTCATGGCTTACTACTGAGTAACTACCCCATCCAAGATTCTGCCTGCAACAAGCACCAGCAGGGCATCTGTAGGCAAGGCAGCTGTGCCATGCCATGCAGCTTTTTTTGCACCTCCTGCAATGAAAGGAAGAAAGTTGTGCTACAAGAAGATACAAACATAGAAAAGACATGAGAGGTGAGAAAAAAACAAATCTTTAAATATAATTTCTTCAGTATGCTACAAAAACAGACCTGAAGTGACCAGACCTGAAGAGACTACAAGAAAGGTACTACTTCTTATAGAAAAAGTAATTTCTTTATGTGGTCAACCAATACTAGCAGTAGAATTTGGCCTTCAACTATATTGTGGTTTAACCCCAGCCAGCAACTAAGCCCCACACAGTTGCTCGCTCACTCACTCACTCTTCAGTGGGATAGGGGAGAGAATCAGAAGGGTGAAAGTGAGAAAACTCATGGGCTGAGATAAAGACAGTTTAATAGGGAAAGCAAAAGCTGCATATGCAAACAAAGCAAACCAAGGAATTCATTCCCCACTTACCATGAGCAGGCAGGTGCTCAGCCATCTCCAGGACAGCCAGGCTCCAGCACATGTAACAGTGACTTGGGAAGATGAACACCTTCCCTCTGAATGTGTCTCACCCTTCTTGTGCAGCCCCAGCCCAATCGCTGGCAGGGCAGCGGGAGCAGCAGAGAAGTCCTTGATTCCATGCAAGCCCTGCTCAGCAAAAACAAAACATTCCTGTGTTATCAACACCATTTTCAGCACAAATCCAAAACACAGCCCTGTAACAGCTACTATGAGGAAAATTAATTCNAATAGGGAAAGCAAAAGCTGCATATGCAAACAAAGCAAACCAAGGAATTCATTCCCCACTTACCATGAGCAGGCAGGTGCTCAGCCATCTCCAGGACAGCCAGGCTCCAGCACATGTAACAGTGACTTGGGAAGATGAACACCTTCCCTCTGAATGTGTCTCACCCTTCTTGTGCAGCCCCAGCCCAATCGCTGGCAGGGCAGCGGGAGCAGCAGAGAAGTCCTTGATTCCATGCAAGCCCTGCTCAGCAAAAACAAAACATTCCTGTGTTATCAACACCATTTTCAGCACAAATCCAAAACACAGCCCTGTAACAGCTACTATGAGGAAAATTAATTCTATCCCAGCCAAAAGCAGCACACACAAACTTGTTACTATCTTGAGAATAAAGGAGAGAGGTACAATTAGTCCGTACTGTGAAAACTGAGTAAGACAGAGGAAAGCTGGAAAATGCAGATAAACTTGGCGATTCTGAGAAGACCAAATTAAACAAAAGGAATGGCATAGGAAGAAAGCCTTCCAATGAATGAGCTGGCGTGTCATGAAAACCCATGCCTTCTTATTTCATCTAATAGGCTTCAAAGTTTTATCAGAAAAAAAAAGTTGTGTTATTTTTCTGTGAGGATGTTCCAATTTCTGTGCAAATATTTCTAGATGTGAGAGAGAACAGGAACAGCTTCAGGTGCTCATTAGCTTCCGGACAAGACAAGGTAGAGATTTTCAACATGAATGCCAAGTTCCAGTTCTGAGTTGGTGCTAAACTTACTATGGTACCTCTTTTAGTTTTGTTCAGATGATTGCTTGTGCCATGAAAGGGAGCTAATGAGTGATTACCATCCTTTCACAGCCTGAATGGGTAACTGGCACACTCCCAAAGCAGGGCACCTCGAGTGTAAGGGAAGGAATCCACAATTCTGAAGTGATGGCAAAGGGAGCTTACATATTAGGAAAAATAAAAAGCCACCAGGTATGGGAAAGAAAAGGATCATGGCAGCAACAAACGGCAACTTCAAAAAGGTTCCAGCTAGTGCCTGAATTTTTGGCTCTTCTGGTCAAAAACCCAGTATCACCTCAACTTGTGACCTCTTCAGCACATGACAACCTGGAAAAGAACTGCTAGTTTGAAGTTTGCTGTGATGAAGGCAGAAGCAATGTCCTTCCTCCCCTCAACCCAGCAAAAAAACCCACTCCAAAACCCTAAGGGGAATTGATATGAGCTTAATGAGCACTGTCCCCTTGAGGCTGAGACAGTGGAACATCTTGGGATTTCCTACCCAACGTGTGCATTCCCACCGCAAAGCAGTGAAGTTCTTAGAGCTGGGAAACTGTGCCACCTATGTGATCTTTCAGACAGTTTTGGGGAGGGGTGGGGAGTGATAATTCTGTTGCTGTGGTTTGGTTAAAGATGGTTTCCTGTGAGGCTGGGCCTTTGGCATTTAAGTTTCAAAAGAGATAGAGAGAGGAAAAAAATAAAGGAGTGACAAGCAAGTTAGACGCAAGCTTAGACTCTCCAGGAAACCACAAAATAACCCCTCTGAGGACTGCAGAAAGTGCTATTTCTGTGTCTCTATCATCTTTCAAAGAGACAAGAATGGAGGAGGAAGGGCTAGACAGTTCAACACATGCTTAATGAATGTAGGCACAAAGGAAAGAACGACCGGGGAATGCCACACCTCACAGAAGTCAACGGGAATTTCACCAGCAGCTTCATGGAGCTGGGTCTGCACACACAGATGAAAATCCTTCCAGACAGGAACAAAGACAGACAGTTTCTGTCAGCACGGGAGCCCTGCTTGGGAATGCCCCTGCCGAGATGAGCAAGCTACTCACGAGCGGTGCACTGGAATTACCAATCTGGCTAGAGCTATTGCAAGGTTAAGCCACCACAACCAGACTGTGGTTAAGAGATGGTGGTATTTTAAGCAGGTCTTCTGCATAGCAGGGAAGACAAACATGAGGTGTGGAAATTGTTAGTGGGATAGCATTTGTGTATCATTAGCTGTATCGGCCTTCACCACAAGGGTTTGGAAACCTCATGGTCAAGAGCAGAGGTTAGCCTGAGTGTTGCTTGTAGCAGAGGTACTCCGTACTTGCTCCAAGCCAAAAGTAGTAATTGAGAAACACAGAGCTTGCAGAAACAAGATAGGAGTATGAGGCATCTGCTTCGTTTAGTTTTGACACAAAACTGGGCAAACATTTCAGAAAGATCAGCTAGAAGAGGAAAGGCAGATATATCAGAGTAATGGCTCTTAAATGGCAATGAACTGATCTTCCCCTCTGCCATGCCTCGTGGCTCAAACTGATTTTCTAGCAGTGAAAAGCCAGAACTCTGCATGGATTACACTGAACTCCAGCTTTGCACTACACTTGTACTGCTGGAAACCATAGGCACCCAACAAGCTTCCAAATATGATTGCTCTGCTGAGAACTAGAGCAGAATCATACACTAAAAATAGAGAGATATCAGTTAGATGAAACACCTTTATCTGACTAAGGCAAAACTGCAGGAAACTGTGTGAAAGCTTTTCCCCACTCGATCCCTTTTCAAAACATTGAAAAAAAGCTTACTTAAAACCCAACTATTAAGTCTTTAAGTCTAAGTAAGAGAAAAGTCTTCTGGAGCAAGTGGCAGATCTATCTTAAAAGAAATTAAGCACAGCGCATTTTTCAGCACAATTAACACAGTTCTTAGACAAGTATTTTGAACATTACAGTCCTTCCATCAGCTGTCAGATCCTGTTTGACGGTATTCACGTTTTGCATCTGAATTGTGGGAAGTTGTGGGCTTTTTTTAACTTCTACTTGCAACTGCATTACTGTAGCAAGGTAAAATTTTCTTTCTTTTTAAAAATAACCTTTTGTTGCCAGTGAAACAATATAGTTGTGGGGGGTGGGAAGTATGGAGAAGTACCTTTTCTTCTTGTAACAGGAAAAACCTTTTCAGGAATCATGATTCAGCCATACCAATGCACACACCTCCACTCCTTGCTAGCTTCATGTGTGAGCAACTTCTGTGTTTCACTGTTGCTACAGAATTATTTAGCCTGTATTTAAATGAGTGGCTGATTTGAACCAAAAGAAGATGCAATGGCCAAGACAGGGATGCCCTGACAGTGACTTGCTGTATTGCTTTCAGCAAGTCATTTAACTCCACAGTTTACCCTCCTGTTACCTTCTGAGTGTTACACATGCCCTCAGTATGAATGTGTATATGGAAAGTGCAATTTAGGCAGAAAATAATCTTATTGGAGTAGTTTTTTCTGTTTTTTTTTTTTAGCAGCATGAACTACAGTGAAAGGTTATTAGGGTTGCACATATAAGCATACTCAAAGTTAAGAAATTACTCTCTTTAGCATGCATCTACTAGTGTATCATCATAGAATCATAGAATGGCAGGGTTGGAAGGGACCTTTAGAGACCATCTAGTCTAACCCCCCTGCAGAAGCAGGTTCACCTAGATCAGGTCACACAGGAACATGTCCAGGTGGGTCTTGAAGACCTCCAAGGAAAGAGACTCCACAACTCCGCTGGGCAGCCTGTGCCAGGGCTCCCTCATCCTCACAGGAGACTTTTGCTTCACTGAAAGCTGAAATGGACTTAGCTGGGGCACAATTGCTGCAGTGAAGGAGAAACTGGTACACCAAGCACTCTCTACATGGTGTGATGCTGCACAGAAGTAAGAAATTCTAAGAAAAAAATCCTTCCTCCTTTTCTGCCACTCCCTACCTTTTACCTTCTCAAATACAGGAGGCTCTACATTTGCTTCCACTGAGAATGAGCTGAATTAAGGCTGAAGCTCAAGTGCATTGTTGCCTGCAGCAGAAAGGCCATCTGGGTTTGGGCTGCCTCTCTGTTCCTTCAGCCTCTCGCTGTTGCTCAGGTCTACTTTCCATGGCACAGGTATGTTCTCTGGTAGCTCTGTTTCCTTCCTCCCTGAAGAGGGGATCTTAAGACAGGACAAAGCATCAGTGCTGAGAAGCAAGGCCCTTCCTCTGTGCACCTCTGCAGACACCAATACGCCAGGAGTGGAGGTTGGCAGCTGATGCATTGGGGGCTCAGAGGGTGAAGCTGGCTTGGCAGTAGAGGGGGATAAAGCTTAACTTAACAGTGAGTGTGGAAGGGCAAACGTGCACAAGACTGAATGGAAGCAGAGCTTGCTTTGACAGGTGTTGGTGTTTAAAGTTATGTTGGACCAAATATCCTGTAAACACAATAAAATCACCAGTAACATACACAATGACTTGTAAGGTTATGTTTTAAGGATCCTACAAGTGGGAAGAAGCCAGAAGTTTGATGAAACAGATAAAAAAGTACTTATCAAAAAAGAGGAAAGGAAACAACAAGTTGATTGTGTGTAAAGTCTCACTGTCAGTATTGAACACGGGACAAGATGACAAGGACAGAGAGGGTATTACACCACAGATCAGAAAATGAAACGAACCAAACCAGTATTCTGGTAATCTTTAACAACAGAAACAAGAAAAGCATGTTCTTATGGTTTCATCAAAACAATGCATGCCCTTGGGTAAGTGGTAAGCTGAGAAAGTTACAGTAAGATATTCTTGCACTGTCAAAGCACGTGGAAAGGTCTGCTCCTTTTGAGAAGGATTCCATTTCCACCTTCACATCTGCCTAGTGACAGGCTGCATGCATAAAGTGACAGAGCGAGGTACTTCACTGCAAGGTTTTACAGCTGCCATCAGTCTCTAGTCCACTTTATTGCAGTGTTTTTGCCACAATCAAGCCTGCAAGACACACTCTCCTGCATATAGGCAGGCACAGTGAAGGAGAGCATAAAACTGTCTGTTCACAGTAGCTGTACAGCACAGGGTACACAGCACTGCTATAGGTTCAACAAAGTAGACAACTACTATGCAATACAAGCACAGAGTTCAAAATGTGTTACAGAACAGAGACATCTCTGAATTCCAACCAGCATGAGAGAAATCTGTTTGACAGCGGACAAAACTTACTTTTTGAGGGGATAGACAAATACATGATACCACAACTGCTAGTTTCTCTTCTGAAAGAGTCCCTCCAATTATGTACAGTAGAAACCCCTTAAAGAGAAAGGCCAAAGAGAAGTTACTAACACACTATAGCCACTGAGCACATTGTAACTTCCACAGCTATGGAGAAGTGCTCAGGGGAAGTGTGCACTGAGCTCCTAACAATTGTTCTAGGACAGTTCCTCTTCAAATAGCCAGGGCACAGTTAAGGAGCTACCACAGCCTGAGTGGAATTCACCTGAAGAATCCTGGACATGAAAAAAAAATGACTTCTAATCACTAACAGTTGCACGCATCTAAGTAAAGATGAGGATGTGGGAGGAGGGAACTGCAGTGTTCCAGCTTCTGAAAAGATGAGGAGGAGGAAGTACGGGGCCAATGCCAGCTGATTCTGCTCCCTTACACTGGAGAAAGGAAGAAAAGTTTTCCTCTCTCCTCCCTCATTGGGTACTAAATCTCAAACTCACTGTGGGATAGAATCCACCACAGGGGGAAAAAAAAAAAAAACTAAAGTCAAATCTGCCTCAAGAAGGCTGACCAGAAGTTATCACAGACAGATTACACACATGTGTTTGTGCAAGTGTGTTACATCAGTGAAAGAATGCATGAGAAGTAAATCATCTGGGGTTTAGCATATTTGCAAACTATCTTAAAGAGTGACCAATCTGTAAGAGGTAGACCAGAATCATTCTGCAGGTACACAAACCCACCCTGTGTCACAGAAGTTGCATATGCAAGAAGCAAATGAGAAATGCCTGTACTTTCTCCTGTGTGCTCACTCACTGGAGCCTACAAAAGGCATTACAGAAGCTTTTTTCTTAGGATGTAACAGTAACAGGAGCAATGTTCCTGCCATTTTCTATACAGGTGGAGCAGCTCTTTTCCAGCACCAGCAGATTAACACTGATATCAGAACCAGTTCCCTGGAAAAGGAAATTAAGGAACAACTAGCAGCCAGTGTCTCAGCATGGCGCTGTGCTCTACGCAAAGAACCGACCTGAATGTGCAGAGCTCAGCAAAGCAACAGATGACAGACTGGTCAAGAGTTTATGTGTCAGGATGAGAGAGGGGGCCAGCAAGCGTAACAGTGTGATGAGCGTCTGTTACAAGCCACTAAAACCAAGAGGAAGTGGATGAAACCAACCAAAAATCAGCTGTGAGGTGGCTTTTGATTGCAGGCTCTGCTTCTCCCTGGGAATTTTTACCACTCCAGTATTTGTTGAGAGGGCAACGAGGCAGGGTGCAAGCAACCTGACAGAGCAATTTTGGGGGATAGTTTCTTAAAAAAAAATGTTCGACAAGTGAGGAGAAATTTTTACTCATTAATCAAGACCAACTAGTTAAAGCTGTGAAGGCTAATCACAGCCTCAGCTGCAGCAATCCTAAGATGGTGATATAAAGAATGGTGAGGCAGACAGGTAGTGGAAAGCTTTGAACTTTGGAAGTGCAGGTTTAGGCTTGTTCAGGGCACTGGTGGGCATGATCCTTGGAGGGTGAGGCAAGGGGGCCTAGGAGGGCCTGTTCATATCCAAGAGCAACCAACCACTCAAAGCAGAACAGCCTGTTCTGATGTGCAGGAAGTCAAGCAAACATGGCAGGGAGCCAGCTCTGCCTGAAGGGGAACTCCTGACTGAGATCAAACACTAAAAGGAAGTGTACAGGAGGTGGAAGTGGAGAAGGGCTGTTTAAGAGGAATATGGAGACACCCCCTGAGCACATAGGCAGATAAGAAAGTAAAAGCTTGGCTGCAGTTGAAACGTGGCAGGGATGCAGAAAGCAACAAGAAGCATCTCAGTAGCAAGGTCCATAGATAAAGGGCACAAAAAAGGCCAAGGTATAAAATGTCAGCTTGTCTGGGAAGGTCTGCTCTCAGGCCTCTCTGAAGCTAGTGGCAGAGGAAGGGTGGATTAGCAGCCACCCCTGCAATTGAGACATCATGAAAGACAGAAGGAGGCTGAACTCCATGACCTGCGAAGATCCCTTCTAACCTCAATTAGTCCTGACTATAAATTCCCAGTGATCACCTTAAACTCTTTTGCTAGCTAAAGAAAGTAGAAGCATCATATAATCATAGAATGGTAGGGTTGGAAGGGACCTCCACAGATCATCTAGTCCAACCCCCCTGCAGAAGCAGGTCAACCTAGATAATCTCAGCCTATCCTCTTAACCACAGCTGTAAAAAAGCTGAAAAGCTGCTATATTTAAAGACAAAAGACATAATAATGTATTTCAAAAATTGCTATTTTAAGTTCACTACCGTCTCTTACCACCCATAAGCACTACACTGACATCACTAGAGTTATGTTTTCAGACACCATTGTCTCAGCTGAGAACAAGATGAGGTGAAACATCATGCTGCCTCCTAAATCACATCAGAAAAGCTGTTAAAATCATTGCTTCCCTCTGTTACCAAGGACTTGACATCACAGATTTTCTGGCTAACTATTTAATCCCATAATACTCTAATATTAAAAAGCCCCCAAGCCCTTAGAGCAAGCAAGTGCATTGCTTCACAAGTACAGTAAATTCATTTAGGATGGAAAAGGCAGTAAGAACTTCCATGTGGAAGATGCCCTATTGTGCTGTTTATGTTTGCCAACTTCTCCGAAATCAATCTGAGCTCTCTTTAAGTTTGGTCTGTAGGATGCAATTACTAATGTATTACAAAACTCTTCCCAGAGGTTATCAACATCCCACTGCATTGTCAACGGACATTATTTTGATGTAATGTCAAAGCAACCCTTAGGGCCAAACAGGGAAAAAGCCACTACAGGTCCACCTTCCAGAACTACTTGGATCACAGTGTTAAGCAAGTTGAAGGAGCTAATTTACCAAAAGAGACATGGATATTAGCCCTGCAAAGAGAACAAACCAGATGAATACCAGAAAAATGAGTACAACATGAATGCAAGTTGTCGGTTCTCTAGAAGTCCCTTCACTGTACCATTAGCCAGGTAACTTCTTATGTGCTCCAAATTCATCATTACCTTGCAAACACAGAAAGCAATAGTTTTAATTATTTTGATTTCTAAATACTGTCAAGGATTAAAGCAACAATCAAATAGCATCTACACGTGTAGGCCCAGTGCTACAACAGGAGGGGGGATGAGCTATAACAGCCTGTGCCTTCAGACAATGGAAGCTTTTACAGCTCAAGCCCTTTTCAGACCCTTTGTAGAGGCTGAAACACTCGCAGCTGAGGACATACCCTCATAGATGCTTGCTTTAATGAACTGAAAGTGTCAGCTTCCCATTGGTGCGTCAGATGGACTTTTTCTCAAGCAGTGGAAAGAACTGTCTAGGCAGCACTTGTGTGGGGGCTGCAGACACCACTGAGCTGAAGTACATTTTATAATAAAATTGAAACTACAGTGAGAGACCATTCATTCTTTACCTCTGAATCAGGAAGTCCACTCATTCAAGCAATCGTTAACTCATGTAGCAAAACACATAACATTCACACCATCCCCACCACTCCTCCTCCAAACATTAACTCACAAAATGCCACTCAGAGGCTTCCTCAAGCCCACCAGGAAAATCAGCGGGGGCTTTTCTTATATGTAGCTTATGGTAGTCTAAGGTCAACAGCTAATTTCAGCCAGGGAAAGCCCATTGCCATTTCTTTTTTATTTCCTTAATGTAACTGACAGAACGAGTAGGTTAAAAAGGGAAAGGCCTGAGATAACCATGATGTAGCCAAAATGAAACCAGGCTTGTCCTCAACAACCCAGCCTCATTATTAACAAACAGATCACATGGCATGCCAGCTTTAATACACCACAAACAAACAGTACAACTGCAAAGCCCACACCGTTATTGGCACATAGTGGAAAAACCTGCTACAAGAACATGATCTCTGCCTCAAGGCTGACGTAAAGCAGATGCTTCGCCATCCAATGTTCAACATGTGAAACACATTATATGAATACCAATTTTCATGAAAAGCACCTTAGTGCAGTACCTAGAAACACGAGATCTGGATCCTGTTCTTATGTCATTGCCTCCACCCTTCAGTTCCTCAGGAACCGAGGTAACTCCTAGCTTACTAGAAGTAGCATCAAACTGAGATACTTAAAGGTACTACAAAGCTCCTAGCAGCAGCCCAAGATACCTGAAAAATCAGAGTGCTCCCTCCTCTACCACTGTAACAGGTGTAAGAGGGAAATGATGTGAGGAGGAAAAAGCAGGAGTTATCATGGGGGTTTAACTAAAGGGAGCAAACATGGTTAGAGAAAATGGAAAACTGGGAATGGCAATGCTGTTTCACTTTCAAATTGCTGAAATGCAGGGGTTCATCTCCACTCTTTCCCCAGAACTTGCTTACAAGCCATGAGACTGCTTTTATAAACACGGAAAGCTTAGAGACATGAAAGATGAATCTAAAGGGTAGAAAATATGTGAACAATAATAATAATAATAAACACTGTGCCAATTTATTACAACCAATGAATTAATGAACAGATTGCCCAGAGAGGTTGCACTCTGTCTTAAAATGTTTTCAAGGCCAAAACAGATAAAGACCCAAGTAACCCAATCTGATTTCAAAGCTGACTCTGCTTAGAGCAGGAGGTCAGACTGAAGGCTTTCGTAAGCCTCTTCCAACCTGAATTGTTCTGCCCTGCACTCCTGTTCTGCAGCCTTCCTGGGTGCAGCCTCTTGACTACCAAACTCCTCAAGCCTTGAAATGCAGACACATTCATGTGCAGCCTTCAGAACTATAAGTCCCCTTGGAGGGTTTTCAGCCTTCAAATATTTAAGTGAGGAAGTCATTCATCCTCCTGCCCAATGCAATGGAGCCATCAGCTCCATGATCATCTACTGCCAAGTAGGACAGCAGCTTTGGAGGGCATCAGATAGCTGGGCAATAACTCTTGAGGTAGCACAGGGAAGGTAGTAGACAGCATCTAGAAGGATGCCCAGGCTGTAAAGCGTGTGTTAGACTTCACTACCCTGTCAGATTTCAGGGCTCATTAGAAACCAAAACCACCGTGAAAACTGCTGCCCACACTTGATGTCTGTAACTAGGCTGGCGCATGAGCGCAGCAGCCAGGGTGGCAGGGAGGTGGCAGCTTGCACAGGCACGGCCCGAGTCTGTCTCTTTGAAGTGTCAAACCAGGCTAAGTCATACAGAATTAAGTTCAAAATTTGAAAGAGAAGCCAAAATCCCTGCAAAATGCCCATTTCCTGATTATGGGTGGCCAGCCCTCCTCTGGGTGCAGGCCTTCCCTGACCACCACCTTGTGTTATCTAAAAGCACTGCTTGCGGCACCAGGATGGTGCATCAGGAGCCCTCTCCAAAGCACACTACCACTGCTCACCCATCTGTGCTAAACGTTGGTTTATTTAATTAACAAAGAAAAACATGTAATTACAATCCCAAACTCATAAAACAGTCCTGTCGTATGTTTTTCTCATCTGTTCCCAGCTAGCAGCACCCCTGGGTAATTGCCTTAAGGAACCAGATAGAACTTACAGCTCTCTTTTTGGTGCCTTCTTGGTTGCCTCATTTATTTTGACAGTGATAGCATCAAACTGCATTCGCACCTTTATTGTTACCTGAAAATTCACTTCCTCGCTGCCCTGCTCCCTGAGAGCGCAGCTGCTGAATTCTGCTTGAAGAACTTCTTTGTCCCTCGAGTTATGTCCACTGAGACACCACACATGGGGTAACAGGGAAAAAGAACTGGAAATTATTTATAAAATTTGGATAAAATTGAAGACCTTCCTGATGCAGATTCCTTAACATGAAGATGCATCTAGTACAGTCAATGCAAAACAGCACAGGAAGATGGCAGTGACTATATTAAAGGAAGCTCACTTGGCCACAAAGCACATGAACTTCTGTACTGGCCACACCACTCTCACTATGGTCAAAGCATTTCCTTTCCTGGGAGGCTTCTCCCAACAAGGAACTTCCAGAATGCCACTATAACAGAGAGCAGTGGTATTTCAGCATTTCATCCTAAAGGAAAAGCAGGTCATAACTTCCACACTACGAAAGGACAGGACCCATACAAATTATTTCCGTTTCCAGCAGGTGAAATTCAGATCTACTATGGTTTGAAACCCAGGTTTCCAACGTAACCAAGCTTCTGCCTTGGTTACATAAGACAAAAGTAAACCAAACTACACCTAAGTGTAACCCAGAAAATGCACTTGAACCTATCAGGTTAACTTTTGGGTCTCTTCACCACTGAAAGAGTTCCAGCTTTTGCAATCCTGCCAAAAGCCACTTTATCTGAAGGACAGCAACTGATCTTTCCATTCTGCTGGAATAAAGCTATGTCATCAGATCAAGATGCTTAAACACACTTGTACAAGCTCTGCACATGTTAAGGTCTCCTTCCCCTGTGTCTGCACAATAATTTCAACTGCCTCTACGCTTCTCAGTGCTAAATGGCACATTTAGTAGCTGAATTAGATGAACCCACTCTGAGCTGATCACTGGAAATTAGCTCACTCCCATGCAAATGAGTACCTCTGCCATGAGACATGGATCCTCACTCAATGCAAAACTTGCTGCTGCTGATGAAAGCTCTCAGTTTCTTTCTATTAGCAAAAGTAAGGTGAACAAAGTAAGTCATGTGCTTTCCTGGAAATTCATTTCTAGTGGGTAGAAACTATTGCCATTCACTGGTGGAGATCACATTTATACCATAGCTAAACTACATGAGGTCATGTATGTCAGCACTTAACATGTCAGACAGCTGATTCACTTCACTGCACATAGGATGCTGATGCTGCACCAGATAGCCAGTCCATGCAATGCTGATCTCTGAACGTAACCTAAACCATGAATCAGCCTTTAGTTCCCACAGCCTCTCTTAACAGTTGCTGGTAAACTTCCGCAGAACACCTCTGAGTTGAATATTCCCCCTAAATGTCTGTTCCACAGTCTAAACACCAAGCACCTTTCAGAGTTATAAAATAAACCTTTAATGACTAAGTCACCTTTCAGAACTACAAAGCTGGTACTGGGTTTTAGAGTCACTTCACAGTTCCTGTTCACACAAGGAAATGTGACCACATGCAACAGAAAAACAGCAAGCAGTTTAACTTAATACCCAACATGGCAAGACAGAAGACAAATCTACCAAAGCCAGGAGCAAGAAGAGAAACCAACCCATAGAAAACTGAGCACTAAGGGTCTGGACTGCAATTGGGCCACAACTGTGATGTACATGTTTCTTGATTTATGAGGATCTACCAAAAGATATTACAACAGATCAGGAAACCCACAGCTCCTATCCATCCTAGCAACTGCCTTTTTCAACATGGGACATGCCATTTCTATACCAAGAAAGAAACACCAGACCCATCCTCTTTCATACAATGCTTTTCAGAAAACCACTAGGATTTTTACTGCATTCTGACACTACTAAGCTTACTGGCAAGAGAGCCAGGCAGCTGTCCACATAGGATAACAAATGCTACAGAGTGATGGTGGTGTGCATGACGTAACAGTTCAAATGACAAACTAAACCCCTTAGTATTAATTCCTCGGTTCTGCTGTCAGGAAGCCTCAGGGGCCCATTACCACTTACATAATCCAGTCATGCCTCGGGTATTTCCAGGGAATCTCAGCCATGTAGGAGGAAGGAGGTTGATAAGATGGTCTGGAAGGTGAATAAATGGATAAGGAAGAGAACATTTATTGCAAAACTCACCATGAATCAAGAGGCTAATGCTTCACACAATGTTTCTCTTATTTATTTTTTTTTAAATCCAGGGATAGTTCTTGTATAAATCCTCACGATTTAAAACAAACTTGTATTTTACACACAGGTTCAGGTTTTGGGTTCAGCTTCCAACTCTGTTTCAGACTTGCACTGTAGCTGAGGCAAAGCTGCTTCATCTCTGCAGTGATGCTTCTTCTGTAAAATGGAGTAAAGCCATAGTTGCCTCACCCATTCTAGCCTCATCAATTCCAGTTGTACACTAGAGTGTGACACAAACGTCAGCTTGGAGACATTTTCACCACAGTTGAGATATCCATTAATAATCCTCCTAAGGAAAGAACCATTCTCAGTGCAGTGGTGAGCTACTGAATTGCATGGGTGGCAACAAGCCAGAAACACTCTCAGTAGGTTAATGCAAAAGCCATTTAAGAAACTAAGTGGATTAAATCAGATGCCTTTACCAAAAGAAAGTAACACATTTCCAAAGACTGGTAGGTCACAAAAACTTGCACTAAAGATTTGATAAGTACCTTTTTTTTATATGCTTTACAAAACAAGCTAAAATGCAGAAAGGAAATGCTAAAGACTCATTAAGATGAGGAAAAATATAACTGCTTTTTTCTTTAAAAAAAAAAAAAGTACTTAAAAATAGCTGTTTTTTTCCCCCCTTGATTTACCCACAGCTACCTAATTTTGGTTATCGCACTAGATCAATGACTGAAGTTGGGCAGAACACATCACTTGCTCAGCATGGCCATGAAATCACACAACTTGAAGATTGGGCCTACAAAAACGTTACCACAACCAAAAAAAAAAAAAATTAAAGAGGAAGTAGGATTTTAAGAAGTCATCTCTGTGCAACATTTAAAACAATATTACCTTTAAGACCAATACAATGTTGGACCATTGCTCATTAAAACAGGGCATCTGTATTTACGCACACAGCTGGATTAACATGTTTGGTTTTCATCCTTACGCTGCCTTAAATTCTGCAGCCTAACGCATGCATTCCAGCCTATACCCAAAAAGGTTTGTGTTGGTCTTTTTTTTTTTTTTCCCCAGTCATTTCAAAACACTACCACTTCCACAATTTCTCAACCAGCTGTGCTGTTTCCTCATTGGGCTCCTTTTGTTTGAGTGATTCTGTGTTACGGCAACATTCAAGATTGCTTAAGTTGCCAATGGCTAAATATTGTCAAGTGTCTATTGGCATCAAAACCTAACCTAGGGTATAAATGATCATCTCCCAGTTTAAATACTTAAGTGTTTCTGGGTTTAGAAGGAGTTTTGTTTGTTTGTTGTTTGTGTGTGTTTGTTTTTTAAAGAAAATGGGCAATAAGCAAAACCATCCAGCCAGCTTGGAGATTGTGACTGACAATTACATTTGGGTTCCTGCTGTTTTTAATAAATGTCTCCCAACGTCATGCTGATACACTGCTGGTACAGAGAAGGGAACTGGCAGCAAGTAACAGCTTCAACATTTTAAGACTTCTCTTCCAGGTTTAGTTTATTTGTATGCATCACACACACACACACTACTGTGTCCTAGCTCAAGGCATTCCCAAAGTCTACATCTCTGCCAACGCCTAAACTGTTCAAGCCTATGCCTAAGATGCTCCAAAGCATGTAGAGATGATGCCCACATTGTACAAGCTAGATTAGTGTCCAAAAAAGGTATCTGCATAAAGAGAGAAATAATCAGACTTTAACAAGTAAGAGTGATAAAAGCAAAAGACTGAAAGTTCAGAGTACACGAGAAGGTGATAGCTCTCTCCATTGGTCTTTATGTGGCCAGTCTGGATTACCTAACTGTTAATATGAGTTAAAAGTGGAGAGTAGTTACCATAATGATCACAACTGGTGGTGTTTGAACAAAAAGAAGAAATCTTTTTGAAGAGGGTTAAGAGTTCTGGTGTGACAAGATGATTATTTCTCACAATGCACAGTCAGTGCACCGACTTGCTTAATTCTTGCATTTCCACTCCATCACCTCACTATCCAGCATTACGTCCCCAGATGCAGCTCAGCAGAGATTTTCAGAAACATCTGAAACCTCTCATGATTTCACACACGTGTTTTCATTGCTCTTTCACCAGCACTCAACTACCAGTTATGGTTTTGTACCACTTTACAAAGCAACAAAACACAGAGAGAAGTTGAGACATATATTTACAACTTTCTCTGGAAGTTTGCCTGATGAATTGCTTTGCTAGGTGTTAAAGCCCTGCAGTGTGAATAAGGAACAATACATCACATAATAGACTTATGCCTCTTGCCTTAGACTTCTGTTCTTACCTGCTTCGTTTCACTGACACTATGCCAGCTCCTCACAGAACTGCACTTGAAGACTACAGATAGATCCACAATTTATTATTATGACTTTTAATGAAAAAAGGAACACTCAATACATAATGTCATGCCTCTTAGCTCAAAGGGCATAAACTCACGATACAGAAAGGATGAGATTTCCTGCAAGACAGCCTTCAGAAAGTTTCCTTGTCTAGTGAAATATGTAAAGTACAACCAATGTAAATGATACAAAGGCTCAGAGGCAGCTGAGGAGAATGGATGAGAAGCAATTTCACCAAAGACCTTAAAATGGCTCAGGAAAGGGACATGCACCACAGCTACATTACTGAAAAGGTTCATCAATTCATTCAATGGAATTTTCAGACATGCACTTTGACTCCAGGAAGGAAAGAGATGTTACTTTTTAAAGCTTGTAAGATAGATTGAAGGCACAGAACAGAGTAAGTAGACGCTCCATATAAAATAAATGGTGGCAAACATCTTTTAGTTACTCTTCAAATAGAAAAGTTTGTTCACTTGTTAACTACAAGACAAAGACTTTATCTGCAGACTGTTATAGAAAGTAAGAATACACCCAATTAAGAAATCTAAGAGATGACTTTGCATGAAAGGATGAAGACAACAGTATTGTTGTTACTTTACTTGTGTCCCAGATCACTCTTTTCCTTCCACTTTCAAGAAACAGTTCTACCAACCACATCTTTCACAGTCAGCAAGACTACACAACCATGGTTCTGCTTCCAGCCTTGAAAACTCACTCACTAAAGACCTCGTGACCTGATATAATGAACATAAGTGAAGAGGCTTACAACTTGTCTTTCACTGTTAGTCTGTTAAAATTGTCCCAACAGGACCTCTCTTTGCCCTGAAAGAAATAACAAACCAATAAAAAAAAATCCCCTAAAAATCTCAACTTTGTAGCCCTTAGCAATACTGTAGAATCAACATAGGAGGTCAAGCAATAGGTGAACAAAACCTTGTACAAGATCTTGAAGACAGAGTGTATGAGAAGATAAACATGTTCAAATACCTAACTTGATTCATGCTTTTTTTTTTTTCCCTTTTGGAAGAAGAAGGCTTTGCTGATTATTTATTTCCAGTGAGTAAGAATCCCTTTACAATGAGCTGATGCAGATGAGTGGTTTGCAGCACGAAGTCTGTTGAAGCAACAGCAGGCAGCAATACACTCATCTTATCTGATCAGTTCTGGAAACATTCCTGTGCAACTTCATCAACGCAAATCTGCTTTAGCGGGGGTTGGGCTGGATGATGTCTAGAGGTCCCCTTGAACCTTAACCATTCTGTGATTTTGTGAGCTGAGCATTCCAGCTTTTCCACTGCATAGCCCTGGATTCAAATCTTCTATTTCAGTCACAAGAAAAAGAATCCCAGACATCATGATGCTCCCATGCATACACCACCAACCCCTCGTCTCCCCCACAGTGCAAACCATTGACCTAACTTGATTTGAGTCAATAGACAGTTTAAAGGAAACTAGAATAGGAAAACAAGTCTAGACATCTTTCCCTGTGAAAAATCAAACTTGTATGAGCTAGCTGAGTGACATACTTCGTGTGAAATACTTGTTAGCTTATGCAATATGAGTTACATAATCATTTGTGAGTACATCAGTATAGATATTTATCTATTCTTCATTTAATACTAGGTGCCACTTTTTCTTTAGAGACACTACCCCACTGCCTCCTCTCTTCATAGATGCAAGCCAAACGTAAGTATTATTTGCAGCAAAAACATTACCTGTCAAGAAACATGAGAAGGTAACATACCTTAAATTGCTGGCTTATGGGTAATTACAGCGTTGTCAGAGGTCTTGGTTTTACTTTTCTGTTCAGCTTTCAGAAAAACTGGTGAAGAACATGAAGGTGAAGAGTTGACACAAGATTCTCGAACACTTATTACTGACGGAAGGTTGTCTGGAGTCTCCAGTCTGCTCTCCTAGTTAACTGCCCAAAAAACTCATAATGACAATAAAATCACTCATTTCTGATCAAACAACATCTGGTGAAACAAAGTTAAAAGCTACAAACCTGTGATTGAAATCTGAAAACATGCTTCAAGCCATTTTAAAATTATATACTTCAAGAGATACTTAAACCTGAAGGGAGGTCTTAAAAAAACCCAAAACACTGTCAAAAACATAAGGGAGAAGACACAATCAATATACCTTTTCCCCTTTTGTTTTAGGTCTTTTGAAGACACCATCCACTTTAGACAACCCTTTGTAACTATAAGCTTTATAAGCAAACCAGTAAAACACCAAGAGTACAGTTATAGGAAATCATATGTTTACCTGCTATGGTTTTCAACAGGTTATGTAGATCCAGAGTGCATCAACAGGTTGTTTCTAAAAGGAGCAGTGAAGTCAAAACTAAACACACAGACCTGTGAAGAACAGAAATGAAGCTCAAAGGTTTGGTATTGTTACTTCTTTGTTCAATGGGGAAAACAGAGAAGAGAAAAACATCTGCCTTTCACCAGTTCACTTACATTAGCTATCTCTAGCAGCAGTACAAGATAGAACATTTTTCAGGTAACTTAAGATTTTCAGTTAATGAGAAATGGGATAATAGAGGACAGAGAAGTTTTGGGGGATTAGGAAGGCATTTAAAATTTGGAAAACCAGAAATTTTTTTTTGGAAAAGTTCTTTCTGGTGGACAGGAAGAGACATCCTCAACCAACACTTCCGTGACTTCTCTTCAGAGAATTCCCCTACCAAAAGGTTTCAGTCTTCAGATTTCCTGGAGGTTTAAATACAAAGCAAGAGCCAAAGACAACAGAGATACTACACACCTAATCTTGCTCAGATGTATGTTACAACATAGCAAGCAGAGATGATTTTTTTAAGAATAGCTTCTGCAATTACAAGTTGTACACCTTCATTTGTACTGGCAGATGATTTTTTTAAGAATAGCTTCTGCAATTACAAGTTGTACACCTTCATTTGTACTGGCAGATGTGTGACATTTTGGTTATTACCGTCAATAATCCAGTAACCGTTTATTTTTCCATCATGATGCAGCAGGATCCACACTGAAGTAAAGGTGAGCTAATCTTTCACTGAAAGTGACTTAGCCTCTTCAAGCAAATGCCCATGCACTCAACATGTGAATTCACTTCTGCTGGGGCTGTTGTGAGATTTGTGTTACCAGCATGCTGAACCTCCGCTGCACAGTTTAAGTACCAATGATGCCACACCAAAAAAGCCTGATGAAGTTACATCCCCCCAGAAAGCAGCAAGAGCTAACAGACAGCCTAACAGACATGAGACATCCTCACGTAAGAGTTGTCTTAGCGCATCCAATATCACTGCTGTTCAATATACAAACATTTTTTATCTTCTTCCATTAAGAAAATGCCTGAAAAAGTGCCCCTCAGATTCAGTAGCAGCCATATCCTCAGTCAGGCCTAAAACCAGCCACCAGTCAGTTTCAGAGCTTAGATATTCATCTTTCATTCAGGTTAAGGTGAATAACGAATAGAGGAACAAGTCACACTACAGTTATCAAGGTGGCCTACACTCAAAGGTAGAATTTCTCACCCTTCAACTCTCATGAAGAACTCAAGTTCACTCAGTCATAATGTACTATGTACAGAGGTCAACTCAACTCAAAGTTATCTTGGAATGGATTTTAACTGTATTAAACACATTATTTGTGCCTCCAAGAGCAGGTTAGTGTGTCATCTAAACAGACTTTACATTGTACTTACTTAGACATTAAGAAACATGTTCATAATTCAGCAAATCCTTAATAAAAGCATTTAACGAATGGAGCAACAGTAACTAACTCATTTGTCCAGAGCCACAAAAGTGGCAGAATTTAAGCCAGTGCTTCCAAACCTCCTGTCTTCCAGACTAGTCCATTCTTATTACTGAATTATTCACTTAAAGAAATATGACTTGCCTTTAAGTTCTCATCAAGGTGCGACAGCTGCAGATCCACGGAGACTCATTGTTCAAACTTTCTGTGTAGTGTGTGGAATCATGCCAGTTGTGTTCATGTGCCATGATGGAGCACAATGCACGTTATCTTTGAAGGGCATTACAAACACATACATATAGTCCTCAAATGCAAAAGGCTTTGTGTTGTCCCAACCCAGAATGTCAAAATAAAAGAGACGCAGTTGTATATCACTCTTTGAACAGCTTTGTTAGTAGAGAATAAAGCTGACCTTCTTCATTTACTATTGAAAACAAATACAATGAAATGAGTTTTATAGCACCATTAAAAATCTCAGCATTTTCAAAGCATTCTTGCTCTGAAGAAGATGGGATCTGCACCAGTATTAGCCCATATGACATGAACTAGTTTTTCCATCCCATGCAACGATTTGTTGAGCTTGCTAGTGCAGAAATTACTAGTGATGACATACACTGCCACCTTGTGTTATGGTTTAGAACTGGAAAGTTGGATTGAACACAAACATCCAACTTCAGCTGTTTTAACAGCTTCTGATTGGTTGGTTGGATTCCCCCCCCACTCCCAAGACACTGTCCCACATGAGAAACCTCTCCACTTTGACATTAACTAAGACCTAACCCAGGCTGCAACAGATGCAAGCCTCTATGATCCCAAGAAGCAAAGTTCATTCTTCCACACTGACTGATGCAGGTGTTTTCAACACTATGTAGTTTTGCAGAGACAGTTGGTGATAGATTGGCATAGATTGTACCTTTTAGGTTTGGTATTCCTCCCGTAAATAAATTCATATGCTATAGTACTGCACTATAGTACTGCATTATAAAGAAGTGAGGCCCAGCTACTAATCCCTCCTTCAACCTGAATCTGAACAGAAGTTGTCTCCTTCACACCTGTGGACTATATTTTTGAGAACATGTATTGTGTCACTCCCTCCTACACAAGGGGAGGCTGAGGGTTCATTTATCCTGAGTGATTATATTCTGTACCAGCAGCACACCTGGAAGTACAATCTCCAGGACCAATAAGATGGATGTGAAGTTGTATATATCTTAGTGATCTGTAGACAACCCAATCCTCTTGGCTCTTCCAGGGGACAAGGGGGCAATCAACCATGAAACCTTCGAATGCAAAGCCAAGTGTAATTATATTGTGCTTTGGAAAGGAGACTCAAGACCAGTATTTAAAAAAATAAAAGAAAAAAAATAAAAGGAAGACTGCCTTAAAATCCGGGTAAGCATGGTCCTGTCAAAGGAAACAGAAAGCTTTTGTGGTCTCTAATCTGAATAAATAGCACAGTGTGAGAAAAGCTTCTGCAAGCGCAGTATCTTTACAGAGATCAAAACCCTAAATGCTAAGTGTTCTTGCCATGTTGGGCAATACTATACAATCTGTAAACTATAACTATACTGTTAACTACCTACTTCGTTTCTGGACTGACATTAAACTGGAAATTTTTGTATTACCTTGTTTCTCACCAATTATCTATCAAAATAGAAGCATTACAGTCATTGAAAGAATAGACAGAGTTAATTCCAGCGTGCATCAGGAATTTTCTGCTCCAACAGACAGCAGTTTTTCTTATCAGGTGAGTTGGCAAACAAGGAATATGCTGAAGTTAAGCAGCATTCACTGCTCAATTTTGATACAAAATGATATTTAGTTCAGAAAACTATTATTTTTTTCTTCCTTCCCTTTCCCCATGCAAGCAGAAAGAAACAAGACACAAGTCTTCTGCCATACTAATGTATTCCATCTTTCAAAAAGAAAGACATGATTTTAATATTACTTAACAATATGTTAAAAAAGTAGCCAGTTAGGCTTCAGTGTTAATACAATTATACACTCTATAACAGATTTGATAGTGTGAGTACTGTTCTTTTTTAAACTTTCTCATTCTGCAAGTTTTCTTACACAAGCTGGCTACAAGTCAGGAAAAAAAAATCAAAACACAAATAGCGTAACTTGTACACTCTTAAACAGTAGATTGTGAAAGAACTGAGGAAACATTTGTCCCATAAGAGCCTCTTTTTCATGAAGTCATGTCATGAGAATTCTGGAGCAGATGAAAACACAACTGACTAGGTCCATTCCTTCGTCAGGAGTCAGAATGGCAAAACATAGCTAGATGCAGAAGTGACAGGAGCCACTGCAGATGATGCAAACTAGTATTTGGCCTCCACCCAAGCCTAAGCAATTTTAAGTCTTTGAGGCCAAGGCATTCAGAAGGAGATGGAAAAGAGCTATTGTTCCAACTCCAACAGCATACAGCTACAATCAGGTAAGTCTCACTCACAGACTACAAGCACACAAGCTAACAAATTCAGGTAGAAAGTGGCAATTTCTCAGTCCGCAAGAATTATCAGGCCAAAGGGTTCAGTGCAGATCCACACAGCACTGGGGACAAGGCAAGGCAGCACTGGCTCAAGACCAGATAAGCTCTCAGCACAGCAGGACAGATAAGTGGAGTTGTCGTTCATTGATTCCTGCAGGGTTCCCTCCCCATATTGTGTCACTTCAATGTGCAGCAAAGGTGGTTTTTTTCAAGCTAAAATTGGACCAGTTGATGGAAAGTCTCTGCCTTGTCTGTCTGGCAGAATCCAAGCAGAATCTGAAAAGAATAAAGTGATAAAGTGAAATCAATATACTTAAAAATCCAACTACAGGTGTTAACTCTCTTTTGAAGTGTAGCTCTCATTCAGAAAGGCAAAACCTCTTAATACAAAAAAATATAATCACTGTCTATCACTCAAATACACTAGAAACCAGTTACTTGCAACTCCACTGCATCATCAAGAGTGAGTGAATGGGATAGCAATGAACCCTCTGTATTTAGCAGTACAGAAGCTGGCTGAATGTTAACTAGAAACAGAGATGACTTTGCTCTATTTACCAAAACTCCTGTAACAGTAAAAATGGGTGGCAGACAATGTGTAAAGCAGAAGCATCAATGACACGGGACACTGCTGCTTCTCTTCTGAACACAGTTATGTTTAAGACACAGACTAGGAAAAGGAAGTTTGTTTATAATACAATGGATAAGATATCCACATGCTCAGAAGAAACGTCTTTACAACAAAAATCCACTTATTCAGTTTCACTGAACACAATTGTACAGGCATTTCTGTGACAGTTAATGCTGAAGCATTCTATCAAGGCAAAGTGTAACTTGGTTAGGCTAAAGGCTGCCTGAGAGCATCGAGGTAGTGCATATTCCTCTCTGGAAGGCCATACAGCTGAATAGCTTTCAGCTATACAGCTGAAAGCCAAAAGAGGGAAGCAGATAGAGGCAGCAAAATAGTAAAGGTACAGTGGAAGATTAGAACTAGATTTATTTTGCTCTTTCTACGCTCAAGTTAAAAGTAGCTTGCAAAGTTAATTCTGAAGTCAGGGTGTGATTATAGTACTCATCTCTTACACTACTACAAAGCAAGAAGAAAAGATAATGAATTAACAAGCTATCAGTAAAATGTATGAATCCAGTAGGCCTGTGCAGCTCACTGTCATGGAAGGTCACTAAACCAAGCAATGTTGCTGGCCTTGTAAGTATTATGTGGGAAATTATTGAGGGATAGTAAAAAAACTTAAGCACTAAAAGCCTTCATGGCATTAATTATCTGGTTTTCTCCCCTAGAACATCACCTATCAGAGCTTTCCAGACACCTTTTCTAAACAGGTATACATAAAAAAAATTAGAGACAGAATTCCAAACAGATAACAGCAAATGACACCAGTTACTGTATTTACTACAGCTGCACTTCTACCTACGTAAGACACTGCTTCCTTTGTCTTATTGAGAGGAGAGAATTGGTGAATATAGCTTTTCTATTTTCTTGTTACAGATACTGTAAACTTGAATGAAACTAAAAATAATCCATGGAACCCATAATGAAGGCTTATGCTACACCAAGACTAGCACTAATATATGTCACATCTCACCTATAAAACCTACACTTCCCTTTTTAAAAGATCTTTTAATTGGCACCACAAAGAAAAAAAAAAATTTTAGAGTAGAAAGCATTTCCTTTTGCAAATTTCATTGTCTTGTATGTTTAACTCCGTAAGAAACCATATGCGTTGTGTACAGTAATAACAAGCAGCACAGAACCACTTGTACTTGTGTCCTTTGCAAGACCCAGACATACGTTATATCCCATGCACACAGACTATGCAAACTATGCAAACTTAGTCAAGAACTCAAAACCCATACTGAAAGGCCTTTCTTAAAAAGCCCCACCTTTCAATCAAATGGTTGTGTTTTGTGAAATACTACTGTGATTCCTATCCTAGCCAAAACCAGCACAGGAATTCAGAATGTCAGCTATAAGCAGATTTGCTGTTACAACACAGGCTTTTCTGTCAGGACTTCACTTTTTAAGTTGTGGGTTGGTTTGTTAGTTTTGGTTTGTAGGTGTTTTGTTATTTGTATTTATTTTTTGGGCAAGGGGGGAAGGTTTGTTTGTTTCATTGTTTCTTTTAAACTACAGTATATGGGAAGATGCACAACAGCTTTATGTAGAAGGATCACAGCACTTTACCTTTTAAAATACTCCACTTCTCGCTCCGTTTCATCCATTTCCACACTGTCTAGGTCAATGTCTTTGGGTAGAAACACATCATCTACAAAGAAAAGAAGAATGACACTATGTCAGATTCCATCGGTGGGAGGGATGGAGAAGGAGAAAGGAAGAAGCTTGAGGATGATGTATTAATGATGTTTTGGAGAACTGGCTGAACTTTGTAGAATATTGATTATTCATCTTTAATTTGAACTAATACAACTTCTTAATTAAAGAGACGCTAAAAATCCTGGGTTTGTATCTCTGCTTAGCTTTTAAGAAGTTACACTGGGAACAAGGAAGAGATGAATCCCTAGTAAATTAACTGATCATATGGGTTGCAAAAGGTGCCATAAATCTGGAACACACATGAGAATGGTTATATTACACAAAGGGCTCTATGAATCAGACAGCTAATGAATGGTGTGTGACTGCCTGAAATTTATTTGCTTTACTGCTAAAAGGCAATTTTAGAAAGACTTTTAAGATGTACTTATAAAGAAAATAATTCAAGAATTCTGGGTTTGTAGAGCTGCTGTGCTCCCTCTGGGACATGCTCATCAGGCTGTCTGAAAGAGTCTAAAGTCATGCCATCTATTTATCAGCATTTTCTTAAATGTATTTAATATGGTCTGAATTTAGGCCTCAGCTATAGCAATAAAATCTCTTCTGTACTCTTTTGTACTGCCTCGGTGTATGGTTCTGTTCTGCACTTCAAAGCTTCAGAAAGCCAAAGTTTCTGTAGATGCCAATCTGAGCATTTTCAATTATCTTTTCTTACTTCATATGTACTCCAAGCTCATTTCTGAAGCAGTTTCAAAATACATTACAAAAAGGGTAAGACAAAGAAACTAACCAAAAAACACCCAGTACGCATCAGGACTTTCCAGAATCCTTGAGATAGGGAGAAAAAACAATTTTCTCCTAAAGGCATTCCTGGCAGTTTAAAAGTTGTGAAACTTACTTAAGAATAACCAGCAAGCCCTATAAAATCAGGGTTTTCCCTATATCCCTAGTTTTCTTCAGCCTCTTCATAACAATGTGTTAAAATACTCTGCCAGAATAAGTTTCTTTAAGAAACAGATACATCAGAAGTAAAACGTTCACTGCCTTACCACTTCATTTTAAAACTCCGTTAAAAATATGCTCTTTTAATTACCTCATTTTTTTGTGCCTTTGCTAATTCAGTACATCAACTCTGTGTCTTTAACAAATTAAAACTAGATGAAAAACTGCATACTGCCGTATCTTTCTTGTAGTTCTGAAGTCAGAGTTACTCAAAGTAACCACCCAGTCCTGAGACTTCAGAGAGTGGTCCAATCATTTCCTCCACACTTCAGAATCATGTCTCTATGTTTTTTTGCATTTAAACATTAGTTTTCAGAAATTGTAACTACACTTCAATTAAACAGCATAAAACAATGGTGAAGGGCAAGGGGGAAAAGGTGCAAGAAGCTACCTACGTTCTCCCACAGTAAACACCCCTGTCTTCCCGCAGTAGTTTCTCTTTCAACTGTCTCCAGTCTTTCTGCTCCTAATTCAAGAATTTTCTCTTGCTCCAATGATTGGAGTACATACAATATACTTTAGTTTACTGTATATACCGTAACTCAGTAAACTAAAGATGACAAAACCTAAACACAACAGAACACATGATACAATAGAACCAAGGTATCAGAGAAAAGCATTCAAATGCTGTATTGCTGCTTGACATGGAACAGAAACATTGAACAGGAGTTTAAAAGAGACCGGTGGGCTGACTCAACCCAACCATGAAACCACAAAAACAAAGTTGGGCTCTACATCTAGCACGTGAAACAACGAGAAATTTGGTTTACAATTTTATAACAAAGCTTAATAAACATAAGCCTTCTGAAACACTGGCAGAGACTGCCAAAGGATTAAGGTCTCTCATCTCAATGTGCTTAACTGACAGAATAGCAGTTAAAACTGCAATATTAAGCCATTCTCATGAATGGCCTTCTAATTCATGCACCCCTCAGCTACTGATTGATGCCAGGAGAAGGACTAGGTGCTCTGAGAACAGAGATGTCTGTACTGCTGAACTATCATGACAATTGAAGAAGAGATTGGCCTTAACTGACAAAACTCCCATATAAAATCAGCAGCATACGTTACTCACTCTTTAAGTATCCTACACCTCTTTACTAAAACTATATGCACTTCCTAATTACTGTAATTGCAATGACTTGGGTTTTCCTCTAATTTAAATTGGCAAGAATTGACTGAAGATAAGGTCTTCAAACTGCTGGACTTAAGTGGTAACAATAAAAAACAACCCAAGTTCAATTTTCTTATATACTTACCAATGGAATTATTGACTTTGTCTCCTTTTTTCTTCTTGTTTTTCTTGTTCTTGCCTTTTGGTTGAGGAGAATCTGCAAGTATTAGCTTATTATTCTGTTGCTGTTCACTTGGTGAAGGGGATTCACTTGTTGCGGGTGCCTTCTCTTCCTTTACGTGGTTCAACTGCTTTTTGTTGTTATTGTTGAATTTCTTCTCCTCTTTTTTAGGTTCTGCAAGTGTTGGGAGCTCTGCTGCTTTTGCTTTGGATTCTATTTGGTTTCTGGTTTTAGTCTGAATCTCAGCTGCTTTGGGGGATTCAACAGGCTTTTTCACTTGTTCAGCACACGATTTGTTTATCTGCTTTAGTTTCTGTTTGGTGTTTCCTTCTTTATGTTGATGCATAATATCAAGCAGAAAAGAGAGGGGCTCATGCTGCTTCACGCTCCCCTCTTTTTGATAAAGCAGCTTTGAGTCTCTAGTGTTTACAGGATTGGATAGTTCACAGCCTGTCTCTGAAACTGGCCTCTGTTCTGTATGATTCACATGTCTTGACAGTGAACCGGAGGAGGTTTCTATCTTTTCTGATTGCTCAAGTGTACCATTCTGAATGTCTTCGGGTGCATTTGGGGCAGGTTCCTTCACTGCCTGGCAGTTTCGAGTAAGCATGTCTACTTTCTGACAGTCTTTACTTGTTCGTTCTTTCTTCTTTTTCTTTACAGCCCGCAGCTGCTGAAGTTCTTGAAGCCGTTGTAATTCTTGTTTCAGCCTCTCTTCTTCCTCTTCCTCACGCCGCCTCTGTTCCTCAAGCAACTGGTGATGCTCCCTCTCCCTGGCTTCTGCCTCAAGTCGAGCTTTTTCTTCAAGCTACAAAATAACAACAGGTTTATTGAAAGTGACAAATACTTTGGAAATCTGAATTTTAGGGATTGCTACTACTTTCCTTTATGAAGGTTAGAACTCCTAGGATGTTCACATATTAACATACTTGATCCAGAAGTCTGAGCAGCAAGCAAATAACTAATAATACAAAAGCTGCCCTTAAATTACATTAAAATCTTACCTATATTTATACTTTCTATGTTTCTGTGACTTATTTGAATGTTGTTCATACCGACTGTTGATCCTCTCTTTGCTACCTACCGCTAAGCCTAACTTCATATTAAACTCTACAGCTGCAAAAATCTTCTGGAATCAAAGCATTCAGTTTTGTTCTCCACAGCTATGTGTATTACTAAGGTAACTCAGGTTGGCATCACATAGAATTGTTTACCTTTCTCTTGCTATGGTAACAGAGTTGCTCTATGTCAGTGTTCATCAACATTAGGAATGGCAATCACTAGAAACATACTACAACAAAACACTAAGCACATTGACATTCCAAGTTGTTAAAAAAGAGTAAGGATGGTGTTCTGTTTTCAGTTCTAGGTTCATCACATAGAACAAGACAAAAAGGATTTTTTCCAGTCATTACTGCAAATGCATAACTGCTGTGCAGCATTGATCTTGCATCATTAGCAAAACGGAAGTTGTCCACTCAGAACAATCATGTCTGGTTTTTTTTCCTTGCACATTTAGAAGTGCCTGCATGGGACTACGTTTTCAGATATGGAAGTCATTCCTATGAGAATTTTACACTTACATTCAAACTGCATTGCAAGAGCAGAGTGAATTTTGCAAAGTGAATTTTATTTCTAAATAACTCACTAAGCCCTCAAGCTGCTGAATAGTGCTACAACATGAACACAAGAATATAACTTGCCAACATTAGGTCTTTCAAAGCCAAGGAAGCATTTCAGAACTCAGAATTAGCACCAGCAAGGACATCCACAAGCAAGAAATATTTAGTGCGGTCACATGTTTGTAAGAATTCAAACCCATTCAGTAACTAATCTCATTGTGCCTTGAACTTTATACTTAAGACTGATAATTGAAAGGCAATGTTGTGCTTGTTCAACTTAGAAGACCCCCACGTATTTTATCCATTAGCTCAGCAAAAATTGTCTTGAAAAAATAATTTCACTGTTACACAATGGAGTTTTTAGAAAGGTTTCTGCCAACTTCCACTTGAAAGTAACCTGTATTTTTTTTTTCCCTGCCCCTTCTCTGCAGCTTGTCACTTCACTCCAGCTTGGGATAGTCCTTTATTATCATGTGGCAGAGCACTTCAGCTCTTTTTATCTGTACAGTAAAGTGCCCAGTGCAATCATTCTAAAAATATCATACCTTGACTTGTTCTCTCTCACAAATGCACTGATCTAATGTTTCCTGGCTTCCTACAGATACACTTGATCATAACTATTATCCCAGTAAACAAACACTAGTTTTCTAACTTCCCTTATTTTACATGTCAGTCCTACAAAACAATCAAATTCTTAACATTTCTGACACATAGAAAGAGCTTTCGAAAGTGTAGAAAATTCCTACATACGGCTGACTTGCAACACAACACATGAAAAGCACTGTCAGAAAGTTTGCTAACGATACTGAACTGGGGACAATAACTGACACACCAGAAAGCTGTGCTAGCTAGCATTCAATGAGACCTGGACAGGCTGGAGAGTTGGGCAGAGAAAAATGAAATGAAATTCAAAAAGAGCAAGTGTAGAGTCTTGCATCTGGGAAAGAATCACCCCATGTACCAACACAGGTGGGGAAATGAACTGTTAGAGAGTAGTGTAGAGGAAAGGGACCTGGGGGCCATGGTGGGCAGCAGGATGTGCATGAGCCAGCAATGTGCCCTCATGACCAAGAAGGCCAATGGCATCCTGGGGTGTATTATAAGGGCTGTGGGCAGTAGGTCAAGAGAGCTTCTCTTCCCCCTCTGCCCTCGTGAGACCACATCTGGAACATTGTGTCCAGTTCTGGGCCCCTCAGTTCCAGAAGGACAGGGAATTGCTGGAAAGAGTCCAGCACAGGGCTACCAAGATGATGGAGTGGAGCATCTTTCTTCTGATGAGAGGCTTGGAGGAGATTGAGGGGTGACCTCATTCATGTTTACAAATATGTAAAGGGTCGAGCATGGAGCCAGGCTGTTCTCAGTGGTTTCCAATGACAGGACAATGGGCAATGGGTACAAGCTGAAACATAAGAGGTTCCAAAGAAATACAAGGAAAAATTTAATTCATCACTGTTCAGGTGAGGGAGCACTGGAACAGGCTGCTCAGATGGGTTGTGGAGTCTCCTTCTCTGGGGACATTCAAAATCCACCTGGACAAGTTCCTGTGTGACCTACTCTAGGTGGTCCTTCTCTGGCAGGGGAAATGGACTAGATGATCTTTCAAGGTTCCTTCCAATCCTTGAGATTCTGTGATTGTGAGTAATCTTTCCAGTCTATTAGATAACGCCTCAGGTACCATCAGTACAGGTGAGCTAGCTGTCAATATACAAAGCAGCAGTACTGCACAAATCACAGAGAAAACAACTGTATCATTATTATGAAGTTTGGATACAGTGGTATACTTACAGAAAGTGCACAGATTCAAAACCATGAGATCTAGGATAAACATATTTTTGTGTCTTACCTTTCTTTGCTTATGTCTGGCTCGCTTGGCTGCCCGAGAACTGCTTACTGGTTTGGTTTCAGAGCTGTTTATAAATTGTAGCAAGTCTTCCACCTTTCGATGGTCGACAACACTTTCCCTTTCAGAGATCTGATCTGGTTTCTTCGGCTGTTCCTCTTTCCTTTTTGTTAGACGTAAACGAAGCTTTTCTCGCATCTCTGCATAATTTCTACTGGTTGGTGCAGCTGGAGGCTGAAGGACAGAAGACAAAAATTTACTTAGTGTAAAAATTACACTGAACTAACACTTTTGAGATTTTGTCATTTTAGAGACCTTCAAACAACTTGGAAAATTCAAATCTGATTCTCAGACTTCTCATTGTTTGTATGTGTACCTGAAGGTGTATTTAACAGCCCACAGACCTGTCAGACTTGGTGCTAGCTTGTGAACTTGTTTTCCAGCTGAAAGAATGATTGATCTTGCAGAGCGAGAAGACACAGAAATTCCTTTAAAAGCAAGAAAGGAGAATCCCATATTCTCTTGTGACCAGTATACCACATTTTAAAATTTTGAAGGAGCAGACGTTTGCTGCTGTTTCCAGTTTCTATGAAATCTGTTCCAGAGTTTGGGTTACGTGGGCCTCTGGACTGTAACTGTGAGGGTTGAATTTTTCTGTATCAGTTCAACTCATTAAACCAGAGGGAAGAAAGTCTACTTAAAAATCCTGTAGTGTTCTGGCACTTGAGTAAAACTAGTCATCTGATTGCACAGTAAGTTTTTAAGGACCATGGACGTGGTGAGGACACATCAGGAGAAATGGGGTCCCATCCCTGTCCCTTTCAGCCACATGACAGGGGCTTTTAATTCACTTCAAGCCCTAAGATGAAACTACATCTGATCATATGGCAAATAAAAAAGCTTTTACTTCTAACAGGAAGAAAATGCCATAGAATCAAATTATTCTACTTAACTTATTATTAAAACAAACTACACACATTTTCAAAAGAGGTCACCAGGAAAAAGAAATTTTAACTGAATTAACAATTTTCTGTAGCAGCTTAACAGTCTTGAGCTTTTCACCTGAGCAAATGAAAAGATATGATTACAAGAAATCACCAGAGAAGTTACTGGAATGAAGTTAAGGATACTTCAAACAAAGCATTAATCAGCATGCTTTAGAACTTCGTAATTTCTTCAAAACGTCCTTCAAAGACAAATACAAATTGGTGCCTATCAAAATGCACTAGTATAAAAAACTGTTTGCAATACTGAAGACAGGGAAAACACGGGTTGGTTTTCCTTTTATAGAAGTATAATTCTTACTTTCCTGAGATAAAAAGTAAAATTTAAACCTAAGTTCTAGGTAGAAATAGTTTCTTTTCATTTATTTTTTTAAATTGAATTAAGTACTTGAATACTTGGAGGTTTGTTATTTTTACATGTGGGATAACTCAAACTGCCATGAACGTTTTAAAAAAAATCCTATATTAAGTGTGCTTTTACCCAAACACCTTGAATCATAGATCTGATTTGAATGTTACTGCATATTTACCATTTATATCTACACTACTACAGACGAGTGCATTGATTTTGTGAAGTTATTTAAATGGCTCAATCCCCCTGTTTGCAGTTTCAGTCAAATACAAGATCTATTATCCAAGTCAGTTGTTTCCTAAATATTTTAGTCATTTTTATTGCTCTTGAATTTCTTTCAGCTGGAAAGGTTTGCTTCAATTCTTCATTTCGAAGAGGAAGATTACTTCATTATGCTCCTTTTACTACCTCTCTTGAGCAAGCTCCAATGTCATTCTCCCTTTGCTGCAGTCTGATAAATCACATGCAATCAATGACAAATAAGTGACAGAAGAGAACAACTTACTCCTCCATGGCCGAAGAACTCACAGTAACAGCAGTCACAGTATTTTCCTTCCTTCTGATTTGTGGATGTTGAGGTACTGGAGCTATGCTCTGAACAGCTGTCTTCATCTTGGCTCTCCTCTCCATCATACTGTTGATGATCATATGTGTTACTGTTCTCACAGCGATGGCTCTCACAATCAGGGTCACTGAGTCAAATCAAGAAAAACTTATTAAAACTCTAGACTATAATAATAAGATACTTCAAAATAACATCTATGGTTGTATGTATATCTACCAGGAACAATAACTCTCCAACTGGGATATATCAGTCATCAGTGATGCATCAAACCCTAAAGCCTTCATCCAGCAGCTTGGCAAGCAGAGATGTTCAAAGCCAAGCAGCAAAGTAGGATGATACATGGAAAAGTGTTTTATGCAAAATCATTTAGTGATTCACTGAACAAGTAGCCTAGAGAATAATTTTTGGAACTGTTCTTCTTGGCTTTAAACAGGTACAATAGTTTCAGAAGTGGTGATTCCATTTTTTTTTTCAACTAGAATGATTTTGAAACTGCTGCCCACCACATCACTTTTGGCCTCAAGAGCACTGTGCAGCTGCAAAGTAATAAACTTATTGTTGAAACTCTCTAGTTTTATATAGATTTTTTTAATCAAATAGAACAGCAATGAAAGTTCTCTCATTACCCTATTTATACCTTTATTTTCCAGGAGAAATAGTAGCATGCCTCTTCAATTTCCTCTAGAGCTCTGCAGAACTGTGCACCCACCATTTCTACTTCTAAAACTCATCTGGTCTTGCTTCAAAAGTAAGAGGTATTCAAAGAAAATCCCCTCATCTAGCACTAGTATTTCTTTATTCTGATGTTAAAAAGGTGAAAGCAGCCCATTATCTGTCTTATCTGTGGATAAACTGTGTTATATGTGGATCTTCTTTCTAACTTCACTTCCTCTCGCTTTCCTTTAAGTTTTCCAAGCTTTGCTGACCAAGACATAATGAAAAGTTACTCAATTTCAGCACCCTAGTTCAGAAAAAAGGCATGCAGAGCTGCTGCACATAGCAGGAGATACTGCCAGTCTGTGCAAACACTGTGACTAGTCAAGTTTGAGCAGCGCTCACATCACTGTTTCTTGCCTATTGAGTGTGTTGCAGTGCCCAGCAGCAGGGTGGGGTAGCATGTGTGGGGGGAACAGATACAACTCCAAACAAGTCAAGGCTTCATGACTTCTGTCGCTCAGTCACTAGATGGAAAGAATAGAGCATAAAGCCATTTCTCCCATTACAGCACACCACTGACCCAGAGACTGTGAGAATTGTTTCTGGTTCTCTCTCTGTTCATTCCTCACAAACTAAAATTACTTCCTTGTGTTAGCACCTGGATAGGGTGGCACAAGTTGGATTTATCTTGCATTATATATCTGTGCTCAATTGTCTCCCTGCACCAGGTAAGAAGGTTTGGTCTTTTCTCCTTTTCACAAAACTGCATAATTTATTGAGCATGAATGAACAGTTACTTATTTTATGGTATCATCAATAACTGATGACAGAAGTAAGGCAGTCTCAGAGCACTTCAGGTAAGTAGTTATTTAAGTCAGCCTAAATCTCACATCATCTTCTGAAAACTAGCCAGGAGAATACATGCATAGCAACCACAACCACAATCCTACATGTCTCAGAGTACAGTGCAATGACTCAACTGCTTTTCTGTAATGCCTGCACTATTCAGACATATCAAGAGATTTGGAACCATTGTCGCTCTGTCACAATAAAGAACACTACCAGAAGACAGCTCCACCGAACTCCTCTCAACTTCAATGATCTTTGAAAACCTTCAGAAATCAGAACATCCTTCCACATTATAACCACTGTATAAATGGTCTGATATCCAAGAAGTTAATATTAAGTGTAGGCTTCAAGATCATGTATGACCTTTTTACAGTTTGAGCTAAACCTGTCTACAGACTCCTTAAGGTTTCAGAGCTTTTCATTCCCGCTTGCCGTGTCATGTCCAAATGACAGAAACCAGATTATACAAGAGGTTTGTGTCTCAGTGACAGCAATCAATACTGGCAAGGACAGAGTAAGAACAGAACTTATTTATCCTAGGTCACATTTCTTAAAGTGAGCAGACATTTGTCTTAAAGCCTCTAAAACTCAGTAACTATATTCTGCAATGGAAGTGATATTTGTGAAGTCTCACACCAAGTTTCATACCAAGTACATGAACTCAAGTCTCATTTGCTGAACACACCGACAGCTCTTTCACACTAGAAGCACTGGTAAAGGAGAAGAGGCATCTGTATTTTAATCCCCCTTCTTCTGTAATAGGGAATGACAACAGCAACAGCAGCAAACTTACCTGCAGACACTTGGTGGGGCACTTACAGAGCTATCTGTAGTTGAAGTAGGAGGCGCAACTGTAGTAGGACAAAGACCTGAATGAGGATCGACAAATCCAGGGGCTGTTGCAGCAGTTTTGGGGAAGGAAGGAGCAGCAAGATTTGGAAGATGTGGGGTAGAGGCTGGAGATAGTGCAGCAGGAGACAGTGAAGGAAGGGATGCTAAACTGGTAGGACTATTTCGTGGTGCAACTGGTGCAGAATGTCTGTGGTCCTCTTTATTAATATTGTGGAACACTTCACCTAAATTGGAGAAAAAAAGCAACCACTTACACTTAAACAGAATTAATTAAGTTTCCATTAACTACTCAAAAAATCTTTGTGTCACATGTTCTCAGCTTCTACACAAATCATCAGTGTTTCAACATCTTTCTATTACCAGCTCCAAACCCTAAAGAACTTGATAGAAGACCTTGATTTTAATCCATAAGTACAGAAGACTAACTCAATAGTAAGAGCAGCAATTAATGAAAATCAAGATACTATTACTGCAATAAACACATACAAATCTTTATGGTTAGGCTAAATGTACTTGAGTTATTCAGTTGTATGTGAATTACCTATTGATGAAGGTCTTTTGGATGATACTTTGAACTGGTTGCTGCTTGACTGCACTGTAGTTGCCGTGCAGGAGACAGAAGAAGTAGCAGAAGAGGTTGCCATGACAACTTTATTAGCTTCCATAAAGGCATCCTGGAAATTGTACAGACATTTCTTCTTTGCAGCATTTTTTTTCTCTTTGCCATCAGTAACTGCAGTTGCCTCACTGCTAGATGTAGTGGGAAGTGCTTCAGGTCTTATTTCTGTGAGCGCTGGTGCTAATATATCACTCCCTTCAATTAAAACACACAGTGATGATGAATCTCAGAATTACAGAATTGTATTTATGGCTTTAAGAATTAAGCATTCAGTAATTTAGATGCAGATAAGTAATGATGGAGTTAATGTTGACTTGGTACGATTAGTGAAACCACCCTCCTCTCCCCTGCCCCACCCCCCATCAGGTAATATACCTGTAACAAAAAGTGCTAAGAAATCTCAGAGCACAAGTCACAAACCTTAAAACTGCAATTTTAAGAACACTACTAAAGATGTGTTCACAAGTAGCAAAGATGATACAGATACCTTTCTCCACTTGTAATTTAAAAACTACATCTGGACATCATTTTACATGCTAAGTATATAAAGTTTTAATATCTGAAATCCAGGTTAGCCATGCCACAATTACAAATAGGAACAACAAATCCTTCTATCAATACGTCATAAATCTTATCTTTACTTATTGGAGATTCCAGCTAACTATAGGAATCCCTCTGTGATAGACTTCCCACACAAGCTTGCCACTAACCATCTGTTGGAACAGCTACCCACAACTACATTTGTAAATGGATGAGCTATCCTACTGAGGAAGTTTTCTAGAGGTTTTTGAAGCCTTTGCTTTTAGATATCAGTGTAGTGGCTTCACACAAGTTAGCAGCAGATCGGTTTGGAAAACAACCAACACACAAAACCAAGCTTCCCTTTTCATATGAGACTAATGAAATAAAAAAGGCATTTTAGTATTTGCTATGATTCGAATGGAAAGATTATGCTCTCTCAATATGTTATTTCTCTTCTATTCTCTTTTGGTTTAACCATTAGTATTGCCAAAGACTTCCTGGCTTAAATTGACCTTTTGCTTGATTTACGCCTCTGTCTTTCGGAATGACAATGCAGTTATCTCTGCACATTATAAGCAGGGTGTAGTACTAGGTTACCAGTGCTCTTATGACTGTAGAAAAAGAGCAGTTCCTTTGTGGCTGAACACCACAAGTTATTTAAGTTTCCCTTGAATTCCTCTTTCTTCCTCTCTATATTTCTGAAGGCAGAAATATCTCTACAATGACAGTAGGTGAAAAACAGTGTGCTATTCTTTTGCTTTGAACATCCTCTCCCCAACACTAAGAATTTCTTTTCCAATTTTCAGACTCACTGGAGTAGAAATGGCAACAAATCTCTGCCAGAATCCTGTCTAACAATATCATGATGATGAAACTTCCCATTCCTGGAAAAAAAGTGCCACATTCCATTTCAAAACATAAGGCTTTCAATCAGTCAGTGTGAAGTAGTAACAAACCCTCACCAGGAATTGTATCAGGCAAAAAAGTAGCAGGATTCCAGTTCTTGTCATTCATCATCTCAGATCCCCAAAGACTTATAAATTTAGAGCTATTCCAGTCTGGAGTGCTCCCAAAACAGCTTGGATAAATATGATCTTGGAGAGATGCATTGAATACTTGATGTTTGTTTGTATGATTCTGAACTGGAGCTGGCGGTAATGCCTACAAAAATAATGAGTATTTTGCTCATTAATATTCTGTTTGCTTACACAGTCACTCCAACAGCAATATTCAAATCATAGTGTTTGAATTGTGAAAGGCATTATAAAATGCATAAACAATATTTCCCAGAATGATAAGACTAGTCTGTTGATTTTTAACGCAGATAATGTATCACGGAGATTGTATGAACATGTATATACTTTGTAACCACAAACACTGCTTTTAGATTAATCTAACTGATGAATACAAAAACCTGCACAATAAAGACACTTGGGTTAATATATATTAACAGGCTCTTATTTTCAATTAAAAGAATGCATTTGTATGAGAATGTAGAACTTGTTAGGAATTACCTTTCAAAGCCCAAGCTGACAAAACCAATCCCCTGTGACATGATAATCATTACCATGTAAAACAATTGTGAAAAAGAGATTAGAAACACTTCAAGATTGAAAGTCAGCACAGTAGAAAAAGAAATAAACACTATCTGAAACATCATTTTGAAGTTTATTATATTCTTCTGCTTTTTTCGTCTCCAAGTATTCACAGGTTCCTGACTTAAAACTTAATAGATGAAGAACACATCCTTTTAAGAAGCAACTAGGAGGGGAGAAATTGGGAAAACATTTTTTTCTTGTTTCATAGAGGGATGTTGTTATGCCTCACTTCATTTCTTTGGGCTGAAATGGTTTATTCCCGTTCCAAAATGTGGCTTCCTCACAACCTTGTGTGATGCAAAGCATTATATTAAATCACTGTCCCCTTTAAAACAGCCAAGGAAAAGTGTGTTTGTTCTACTTTGACACTAGATTTGATGCAAAGAAAAGCTATGCAGAAGTAGATATAGATATTAAATATACTCATGGCCAAGCAAAATACTTCTATAACCCATCTCTATAACCCATCTCCTTTTTCTCTACAAAAGGATTTTTATCTGACTAATGGTGAAGGTGGGAGAGCCTGGAACATCCTGCATTAAAGAAAACTCATACACACGGGTACAAAGAAACACTTTACAGGGCAGAACAGCCTATTCATGACAAACCAAACTGGATTCAATGAGCTTATTAGCTCTTTCACTACCAGCTCCACTGAACTTAGCTGGCTCTTCAAAGGCAAAAGCTCCCTCAAGCTTCAGTTTCCACATATGTCTTTCTAGCTCCAGCACAACACAAATACGTGGAGCCCAGCTGGTTCAGGTGCTGTGCCAGAGCTAACAGTCCTGGCCTGAACTACAAAGCTACTCAGTGCTAGCAGCCTGCTACTCCACACGGGGATTCAGCTGCAGCCTTGACTGTGTGCTGCAGATGTTCCGCTACATAAAAGTCTTAGAAAAAGAAAGGCAGCAGAGATCAGGGATGGGAGCTTGAGTAGATAGATAGGAGCTTGAGCAGACTACTATAAGGGGTGCAAAAAGAGCTGTGGAGGATGGCTGAAGGTGAGGTACAACAGTGGCAGGTTTCAGAAGAATGGTAGCAGGCTGGCACACTGCAGTACAGACTGCAACCTTGCAACCATAGGATCACCAGAGGAAAGGGAGACGACAGGAGCATGTATCTAATAACAAGCAGCTTTGCCCCTTTCAGCAGCACCCCCAGTTCAACTGATTTAAGTAGCATGGGAAACATCATTAATTAATTCTGGCTTTTGACTTGTACTTCTGAAAAGCTGTCACCTGGTCCAATCCTTGTTCTACATCTCTCTCTTGTTTACTAATTACAAGTCTGGGGTCAAAAGAATGTTGCAGAACCTGAAAATAGCAAGTTCTTTGAAAGCACAAAACTCCTCCTTCCAAAGACTCCTAATGCCACAGTTTTCTCCAAAAATTCAAGTCACTAACATTTTGAACTAGAAGCTTCAGGATATTATGGCCAGAGGAGGACTAAGCTACCCTTAGTCCTCCTCTAAGAACGTTGCATGTGTTCAGAATCTGTCCTATTCCCCCTGAAAAGACCACTATAAACAGAGTTTACAAATCAACTTTCATGGTTTCATTGACAGTCATGCTGGTTTATACAGGTGTACAGTATTTTTCCTGTGATGAGGCTGTGTCTCATTCACCAAGCTTACCTTATTGTGTGTAAAGGGAGATGCTGTATACAAGGTGGGATGGATAAGTGGACGAGGCAGATGAGGAATTGTATGTAATGGTATATGTCCATGGATGTGAGGATAAAGATGAAGTGCAGGATGTGCAGGTTTTTCAGGATTCATAAACTGGTGGCCAGCAGGCAGACGTCCAGTTGCAAGTGCAGAGGCTGTTAGACCTGAGGCTTCCTGTTTGCAGACATGACATTCACAAGCATTTGGACCTTGGTCAACCTGCAGGATATTAAAAAAACCAAAGAAATTTCAATTTGCTCAACAGACAGTAAAATTTACTATGTCTCCCATCCCTTTTTCTCAGTAATCATTACTGTTATTTCATTTTGCATACATCAATTAATATTTTCAGAGCATCTGCAGAATTCTTTCATTTACCATCAATAGAACACCACTGAAGTGAAGTAAAAGCACTAGTGGAGGATCTTAATTAAGAACTGAGTCTTAATTAAGAGTGCCTTAAAAACTGACAGCATTTCACATTATACAGGCATTTAATGTCTACTATCAGTAACAAGAAGCAAGATATCAATACAAATAATCAGATAGGAACATGAACTTTGACAGCATTTGATCATTATTAAGCAATCACTTACCTCACTATAAACAAAAAAAACCCAAACTATATGATTATTTTCCACAATTTTCCAAGCATATGGCAAAACAGCATGTGTAAAATGTAGTAATAAGGGTTGATAAACTTAAGGGGTCATAACAGTTCGAAGCAGTGTTGAGCTGCATTAGGCAAAGCACAGCCAGAAGTTCAAGGGAAATAAGATAATTTTCCTTCACTCTGGCTCAGCACTAGTGAGATATATCTAGGGTGCTGAGTCCAGTTCTAGGCTCCTCAGTGCACCACAGACACGGACACACTGCGGTGAGTCCAGTGAAAGACCACAGAGATGATTTAGGCCTTAGTGTATGTCATATAAGGAGAGGCTGAGAGACCTAAGGCTGTTCAGCCCCAATTGAGAAGTCTCAGGGGGATCCTGTCTGTGTGCATTGCCTGACTAGGCAGGGAAAAGAAAAGTCCAGGTGATGGAGCCAGGCTCCTGGAGAAAGAAGGCTGAGGGGAGACCTTATCATTCTATAAATAACTGAAATAAAGTTGTAGTGAGGTGGGCGTTGGTCTCTTCTCCCAGGTAACAAGCAACAGGATTAGAAGAAATGGCCTCAAGTACACCAGAGTATGATTAGATTCAGTATTAGGAAAAATTTCTTGACCAAAAAGGCTGGCAAAGCATTGGCAAAGGCTGCCCAGGCAAGTGGTTCAGTCACTGTCCCTGGGGGTATTTAAGAGACGTGTAGATGTGGCGCTTACAGACATGGTTTAGTGGCAGATGTGACAGTGATAGATTTATTGTTGGACTTGATCCTAAAGGTAATTTCCAACTGAAATTACTCTATTATTCCTTCCAATGGTGTGGTGGTTTAGCCCTAACTGAACAATAACCAAACCACCCAGTTACTCCTCCCCAACTCAGCAGGATGGGGAGGAAAATCAAGAGAGACTTCTACAACTTTCTGGTTTGAGATAAGGATAGTTTAATAGAACACCACAAAGAGCAGGCAGTTACAACGATGGCCAAAGGACGAAGAAAAACGAGCAATGCCCAATGTAACTGCTCACCTCGCTCAGCCTGACAGAGCTGCAGCCCCCGCACCACCGCCCCGGCCCGGCCGTTGCCCTGAGATCCCGAGCCTGATGTCACATGGGATTGAGCAGCCTGGCCACGCCCCCCAGCTGCAGTGGGGAGAGTTAATTCTATCCTGGCCAAACCCAGGACAAACCGTATCTAGTGAAAGGGCAGGAGGAAACGGGCACAGCCTGAAATGGCTAAGTTTATTTGTGAGAGTGGCTGAAACCAGACCATGCTACCCACAGCAGTGCTGGAGCCTGCATCCTTGGTGATATTCACAATCCAACCAAACAATAGTGCTGACCAGCCTCCTCTAGATGCCCTTGATTTGAGCAGGCCTCAACTAGACTATTTGAAGATGTCCCTTCCAAACTCAACTATTCTGTGATTGTGTGAAGAAGACACTTCTCACTAAAATCTTTGTAATCACGTTAACTGTGATAAAACCACGCGTTATTAGAAGCTTTTCCTGGTCTCAAGGTGTCATTAGCCTTTGCCATCTCAAAAGGCTTCAAGGTTTTGGAAGAAAAGTAGACCAGGAAAGAGCTGGTCCATTTCCCTCTTTCAGCTCAGTGCATTGTCTTGTCATTACCATCTGACATATCACCAGAATAAAACTTTCCTAGAAGCAATACCAGGAAGACTTTCTAATTGCACTTTTTTTCCCAGTAATGTGGCAAAACACATTTTTACAAAAACCAGCATTAGCTTTCTAGTGAAGGATTGACAGATGGATTTCTTCTTAAATATGCCTTCCTCTCAGAAACAAATAACTCTTCACCATCACTTAAAAGCAATACAGCCTTTAACACAATCTGTATTTTAACAAGCAAATACTTCATAGTCAAAATACAATGACTGAATCAATTTGGTACATAGAGAAGAAAAACAATACCTTTCTTTCTCATTAAAAAATGTTATCGAGAAACCGATACTAAACTATAAGCAAATGAAAATGGAAGAAAGATGCCACACTATGGTAAGATTCAAAATCCAATTCTGGCAAACCTTTGGGTACTTATCATGAAAATGGACTCCAAAAGAAATAAAGATACAGAGTAAATAAGCAACCTCAGAAGATAATGCCAAACAATATCCAACTCACACAACAAGTACTAGGGAAATCAATCACTTGAATGTAGCATTACAAGGTAGATGATCAGCTCCGATTAGAAAAATCAGGCTAAAACCCAGAAACTCATTAAGAGCTTCTCAGAATAATTCTGAGAAAAAAAAAAAAAATTCCTTTCTCCTCAGACAAAGAAGGGAAAGGTTAAGTCTGCCTTTTTATCTTGCATTTGAGTTTGCCTCCCTGAGGCAAGTTAAGACCCACAAATCTCATTTGAGTTTCCACAACAAATGCTGAATCTGTTCACCAGTTTGCAACTAGTTTGACAGCCCATGTAAGTATAATGCCATTGGTCAGCCATATACAGAAAAAATGTCAATGTACTAATTGAAAGAAAAGTAGCTTAATACTCTTAACATAGCCACAGGGGAACACCTAACAGGAGTTCTAAGCTGTCACAGGTGACCCTCAGAGGTAGATCCCTTTGTATAATAAGCAATAAAAGCAAATGGTGTGTTTTCTCTTTAGCACTGAGCCCATGTTGTAGCTGCAGGGTAACTCAGATTTTAAGTCACACAGCCACCAAGGTACATCCATTGCATGCTTTGCTTTGGTGCTCAGTAGTTACATCAAACACCACTACCTGCTGAGTAGACACCTTAGGTCACGGTTCTTCAAGTTGTTTGGAGACTTTACAGTAAAGAGCTAGAAGAAGGGAAGGTGGCAAGGAGTGGTGATCAATGGGGCAAGGTCTAGTTGGAGGCCTGTATCTAGTGGAGTCCCTCAGGGGTCGGTGCTGGAACTAGTACTGTTCAATATATTCATTAATGATCTTGATGAGGGAACAGAGGCACTCTCAGAAAGTTTGCTAATTATACTAAACTAGGGGGAGTGGCTGACACACCAGAAGGTTGGGCTGCCATTCAACCAGACCTGGACAGGCTGGAGAGTTGGGCAGAAATGAAATTCAACAAGGGCAAATGTAGAGTCTTGCATCTGGGAAAGACTCACCTATGTACCAGTAGAGGTTGGGCAATGAACTGTTAGAGAGGAGTACAGGGGAAAGAGACCTTGGAGTCCGGGTGGGTAGCAGGATGAGCAAGAGCCAGCAATGTGCTCTCATGGCCAAAAAGGACAATGGCATCCTGGACTGAATTTTAAGAGCTGTGGGCAGAGGTTCTTCTCCCCTCTACTCTGTCCTCATGAGACCATATCTGGAATATTGTGTCCAGTTCTGAACCCCTCAGTTCAAGAAGGACAGGGAGCTGCTGGAGAGAGTTCAGTGAGGGCCGCCAAGATGATTAAGGGAGTGGAGCATCTCCCTTGTGATGAAAGGCTGAGGAAGCTGGGGCTCTTCAGCTTGGAGAAGACTGTGGAGTGATATCAGTGTTTACAAATACATAAAAGGTGACCGTCAGGAGGATGGAGCCAGGCTATTCTCAATGATGTCCAATGATAGGACAAGGGGCAATGGATATAAATTGGACCATAAGATGTTCCAAAGACATACAGGGAAGAATTTCTTCACTGTGAGGGTGAAGATGGGTTGTTGAGTATCCTTCTCTGTGGACACTGAAAACCCACCTGGACAAGTTCTCATGTCACCTACTCTAGCTGGTCCTGCTCTAACAGGGAGGTTGGATTAGATGATCTTTGACATGCCTTCCAACCCTTAAGATTCTGTGATAATCTTCAACTATCTAAAAAAAAATCAGGCATCTCCAAAACTCATCCACAAGTCATGTACAATGGATTTAACTACACAAGGTTTAAATGGGTGAAGTTAGTACTCAGATACAATATTAAAAAGGGCCCATTAACTAAGTACTTGCATCATTCCTCCCACCCCAATTAATTTCAAATAGCTTCACATGAATATTTAACAAAGACTAAGCTCAAATTTCCAAGCAGAAATGTTTCAGTGTTTCTACTTCTCATTCATAAAGGCAGGAATAATTTTTCCCCCTTTTACTGAAGCCGTCTTCAACTTAACGAGCACATTTCAGACTTTGACTAAATGAGGGTATTATCCATGACCATATACCATCAGCTGAAAAATAATTTAGGTATCATATCTACCTACTGATGAATTAATATATTACAAGTTAAATATTTAACTGAAGATATAAGTGTATTATCATTTGAGCCGTCACATTTCAAAAGTTAATTTACTAAAAGAGCTCCTTATAGATTACTATACCTGCTGACTAGGGTAAGAAGGTGGTGGACTGTCCATTTTCGCTTCGTCTTTCCTTAATGTCCTTTTTGCTAGAGACGTTTCCTCCTTTTGAGTCCCTGGTGGTTCACCACTGCTCTCCCCATCTGCTTCTTCATCATCTGCTTCAGAGGAACTGCTGCTAGTACTGCTCACCTGAGGAGACTGGATAGTATCAAATTGTTAACACAGAAGTGAAGGAGAGGCCTTTCTCTAGCGAGCACAGCCAACTGCCACAAAAAGACTGTAAAGGCTGTACCTCATCTTTCAATGCCATGTTTTCACCTCCGCCATTTAGCTCACTGTGAATTCCATTCATGTTGGCTACAACCTCTGCATCGTCGTAATTATTCAGTGGGTAGATATCAGCAAATTTTGCTGATAATGGTGCAACATCTTCATCATCACTACCACTGAGGGGAAAAGAGCCTTAGGTAAATCACAGAGCTCAGTAACCTCACTTCTGTGTAAGCAGGCAGAACACCAAAATGAAATACAGTTAAGGGCATTCCTTGTGTAAGTGCTCTCATTTGGAGTCAAAGGATTGTCTTCCAAGTTATTTAACTGAATTGATTGTTTTCAAGCAAGTAAAACCAAGCAACTTGCCATTTAATCCTACTGAATATGCCAGTTGGATGCCTGAATCATGGACTGCACTGAAAAAAAGATTGTCTGCTATTTCTGTGTAAAATACTTCCCTATCACTGTTTTCTGAACCAGAATGTACGGGATTAATAACAAGATATGGATGACCTTTAATATGATGAAGTAAGCCTTATGCTGATGACTTTTTACAGAAAGTGTAAAGCAGAAAAAAGTGCAATATAAATCTCATTTTTTTTTCCACACATTAAATGTCAAACCAGTAACAGTAAAGTGGGGAACACTGAACACATCACAGTAACTCTTAGATTTTTCACTAGCAATTAGTTTCTAGACAAAAGCACATCTACCTGCTTTTCAGAATGTGCTCTAAAATACTTAATGGACATTTTTTTTCCCCCCATACAGACAGCTAGTAAAAGAACATGCACGTTTAATTACCCGCTCCAGGGAAGTGTTGCAAAGATTGGTTAGGTCATGTTTCTACAGCAATCCAGAGCTCTTAAAAGAAGCTCTTAAACTGTGCACTTTATCTTTTTGCATTCCACGAGCTACTGTGCCAAAATTTAATTACATGATGGCACCATTAGGCATATTTCAAATGCACAACAAGGAAATAAAACACGGCAGATATTATGAGACATAAAATGGCTCTTCCCCGAGGAGCATTGGTATTTCCCTAAAAATAAGCTTCTTTCTTGGATTGGACAGAACTAGCTTCTGAAGAGACAAATTGAACAATATTGGACATTTCAGCACCAAAACTAATAAGAGTTTACAGAAAAGGCAAACTACACATTTGAGTAAATGCAGCTAAATGTACTGCCACATAAATGTGCTTTCAAGCACTCCCCACGAGTTCAGGAATTGAAGTCCCCTATGGAAGATTAAATCACTGATGATAGTTGATGCAAAGGTAAGTATTTAAAGGAAATTGAACTTACTGAGGTGATATTCATCAGAAACATCCCACACTTTCATCCTCATTCATGACAGAGTTTTAACACAGAATGTTAATGCCAATTTCCTTGGCTGTACTAACAACAGTTATTTCATCAGTATTGCCACCAGCACTGAAGCACTTCTTAAAAAAACTTCCTTTAGAATACCACATGACAGATGAGAGCCTTGGTTAGCTGTAACCTAATCATGTACCAAAGGCAGCCTTATCAAGCAGTTTTAACCCTTCAGAATTATGGAAAGGGCCATCAGACTACCATGAGACTAGTGCATCAAATCTGAAGGTCATTATGATCCAAATAAAAGAGAGTGGCAGACAGAATCATAGAATCATTTCCACTGGAAGAGACCTTTAAGATCGAGTCCAGCCTTTGTCGCAGCCCTACCAACCACAAACACTTCTGATAGGGACAATAATTTTTGAATGCAAGACTGAAGTTAATGCACCTTCAACAATCCTAGAAGCCCTTAATACAATGAAACTGATTCTTAAGGAGTGACTATCCCTCAAAGAAAAGATCACCACTTCCTATGTTCAGTCTAGTAAAGTGGGACCTTTTTAAACTGATACTTGGAAGTAGATCAGTATCTGATGTCCTTATAATATTAAAGTAGGAAAATAAAGGCTATATATACTTTTAGCAATACTGTTAAGTCAACATTCGCAGAAATTTTTAAGAACTTCACAGGGTATATCTTAATTTGTGTTATGTTAATTTGTGGTATGGTCTGCTAAACATAGTACCATAATTAAAGAACCTTCTGAGGCAAAACTAGTATTACATAACAACAGTCAGTGTAACCTGTCTGCTTAAGTTCAATTCACTAGAAAATTTTAAACATAAAAAAGAACTTACAAAGTTGGTGCAGAACCATTATCTGCAAGGATCAATCTGGGATGTTGCTGAATTGTAATAGGCGAGCTGGAACCTGATCCTGAACTTGCTGAAGACATACTGGGTGGGCGGATCTCAGACAGATAATCCGGAGCAGAATCAATTTGTAGTGGTAACTGGTTAATGTGGATATCATCCGTGATAGGAGAATCCATGATGCCACACGTTAAAATGTGTGAAAGGCTGCAGTCATCACAAGTACATCTGTTCAAGAATGAAGATTACGGATTTTTATGATCTTGCTTAAGTAGCCTTCTTTTCAAGTTACACCACTCTTTGTTCCAATAATGTATTTCCTTTTTCCTCAAACGAGAAATTCATGATTNAAAAAAGGAAGAAGTTCAAAGTTACAAGCAATAAACATTTGGCGCCAAAACTCTTTGAAGGAAGGATGTTTCTACTATAAAACAGCCAAGTGGTCAGGTCCATCTCCATGAGTCATATGTGTATGTGTATCTTGCATGGTATGTCTGCTGATGCACTCTGAACATGAGCACTTCTTGTCTTGTTTCGTAGTATGCACCAAAGGACACCGCTGACAAGTGCACACAGAATGCCAACTCACTCTTAGTTTGCAAAAAAGAATTAGAGTTAACTCTGTAGCTATAATGAGATAGACTGAAGGAACAAATTAGCTGCCCAGAACAGGACTTGACTGCATTAGTGAAAAATTACAATCCAAATAACCCCCACCTAGCAGAGGCTTAACCCTGAAAGCATCTAATTTCATTAGTTACCTACAAACCTTAGGTTGGATAAGGATGTGCTTAAGCTTCAATTTCTATAGATGTCCACACCTGATCCTTACAGCTCAGTTAAGCCCAATTAGCATCAAGAAAAAAAGAGGATTCTTCCTCAAGTCCACTGAGGAGCCCTATGTATCAGATGTTCTGAAGGCATGGTTAACACAGGCTTATGTCCCTTATAAGAAGTACTTACTGATGACTGCTTTGAGACATTGCCAATTTAGGCCTAAACTTAAGTTTATTAAAATGTACTGTCATACTCTCTCTTTCTTTGGCTCATGACTAGCATGTCTTTCTGCACCGCAGTACTGGAATGGGAAGGTTCCTCACCCAGTCATGACTCTAGTTGACGTGCACTGTACACTTACAGAAAACAACACATACAGGAACACTTAGAGGCTGCAGAAAAGAGTACTGTCTTGAACAGCAGACAGCTTCATAATAAGGAAGGAACTTGTACTGGCCCCTCTTTGGCTTTAAAAAGGCAGACAGCTCTGCTCAGCCCTTTTCCCACAAAACAGAAGCAATCATTTGCCCTGCACTACTGCAGCTCACTATCCCCAGAGCTCTGAACACACAAGGGAATTGGTTGAGTTCTGAAGACAGTATTTGCTAATCACAAACATCAAGGCAGCTCCATGCTCAATGTAATGGCTGTTTTGGATCCCACTCTAAGGCATCAAAAATTCCCTTTTTATTGTATGAAGAATTTTAACACCTGGTATTCAATCTTAAAATGATGGTGCTTATGTTTTTACCTTGTAGTAACTGCTATTACATACTGATCTTGGATCTTGCTTTTCTGTATTTTAGCTGACTAAACTTCACGCCTGGCATAGTTGCAGAATTAGATCACATAGAACTAGTGCAATATACTATACTCATATGTTCCGTCTTACAAATATAGATGAAGCGTTAGCGTAACTTAATATGGTATAAATGAAATCCTACCTGCTCTTCAATAAATCGCCTCTGTTTAAAAAATTCCCAGTCTTCCTTTAGCATGCGCTGTTTTGTTTTCATTGCCATCTAAAACAGAATTTAAGGAGAACTCATTGATTTCATCACAGAAAACCTAGGCTGTTGTCAACTGGCTGATGAGTTTCATTAAAGCTAGCTTGACTATACTATTTGGAAAGTACTTAAATACTTAGTCAATATGTAGTGTATTTTATTTGATAATAATTTGATTTTAGTTACTTAACAGAAGATTTTTATTGTCATTTACACTACTTATCTGACATTGTTTTTTTATTCCTTCCATAAATATTGGTTTTCATTCAATATTTTCACAGTATTTTCAACAAAATGTGATCGGTATTAAACCCTCAACATCTCAGATGCACTAAAATCCACTAAAGTCTAGAGATACAGGATTTTGAGTAAGGCCTCAAGATAGGCTCAAGGGCAAGCTCTGAGGTACTGCATCTGGAAATAACTACCCAAGAGTCAAAATTAGAAATAGCAACCTAGACTATTTACCACTTTTATTCCTCGATATACTTCATGTCCATGATATATAAAAGATATTTCCAGCCTTAGACAATTACTTTTCCCTGAATCACATCAACATAAACACAGGTAAAGTCTGTAATTTTCTATACACAAATGATATTGTCTTGATTTAGTTAACTGATTCATTCTGACAAAACACAAAAAAAAGCTTCCATGAATTTTAACACAGCAAAATGCAAGAACAAAGCTTCTCCTGTTGTACCTTACAACATTTTAAGAACGCTAGTTCATCAGTGACAAAAAAACTGTCTAGGTTGTCTTCTACAAGTTTTTTCATTTACCTAATTAATAAAAAATCCCTACCACCTTATAGACTAAAACAAATTGCTTCATAAAGATACGTTATTAAGTCAAACTCCAGTAGGTTATACCATTAGCAATTTCTTTTTCTCTTTCAAAAGTATGCCTCAAATTCAAACTTCATCAAGTTTAAAGTTTTACTATTAACCTAAGTTTATTATTGCTATTGTCGTTATTTAACTTGCTAAAGTTAAATTCTAAGCTGGGGATTTGAAACAGTATTAAGTCGTAAAGTTTTGCCTACTGAATTTCAGAAGGCATCATCAGCATGGAATTCTAATTACTACCATGGATTTTGATTTGCCTTTCTCCAGTGAGGTAACTTTAACATCAAAAAATGAGTTTCTCTCATGCATGCATTTTGGGGTGTTTTTTTAACTACAGCATGCTTGAAATATTCTTGAGTCATTGGTATCATTTCTTGGACAACACTAAAAGGTACTGCAGAGCTTTTGGCAAAGAATCAGAAATTTCATCCTGGCTGTACTACCATATTCAGTGAATCCTTGGGCAACACAGCAACACTCATGGGTTCATGTGCCATCATCAAGCACCCGCATTCGCTAATCATCCTAAGAGAAGAATTTAATGCCAAAGAATGAAGTTTAAAACAGCCAGTGCATTAACTGGGAGCTGCCTACTCAAGCCTGGAAAGAAACTGTCAAAGAAAACAGCATGGTTTAAGTCTCGATACTCTTCGGTATTAATGGGAACAGGGGCCGAAGCTCAAGTTTTCCCACTTTCAATTTTGCAGCGTGTCCCATAACTCATGTCTGCAAATATCTCCAGTTATTAATTTCATAAATGATAGGAAATCACTTATTTCCCCTCTTTGTTTTCCAAACTGAATATTTATTCCAGCGGAGCAAAGGAGCTGCAATACCAACCACATGATTCATGCCCAAGAATTTTGCAAGGGAGTGGGAGATAAATTCAAATGCCATCAGAAGGAAAAATTTACACTTTGGTCTTGCACAGCTGCAATGAAAATACAATCACTGCTGCCCAAGGGAGGAGATGTCCCCTACCACCTCCTGGTTTATTGGAGACTAAAGATATTTGAGATCCATCAGACAAGACATAGTAAAGTGAGATAGGCAGCTGAGCAAGTATTTTTCCATTCTGTAATAGATTTGAACATGAAGCAAAGACAGCAGCTTGGTCAGAACTGGCACATAGCACTAGATCACCTGTGAGAACTCTCATGTTCATGTATAGATCACAGGATGCTTATTGCTTCCAGAATTTAAACTCTGCATGATATGTGAACAGCAAATTCATCTCAAATTCCACCTGTGAATCTAATCTATTTTCCTAGTCTGTTTCACTAGAAAGAATCAAAATAATTCCTCTTAACACAAACTCTCAGCACCCAGAGATACTGTTTCAGTGACTTATATAGCCATCATAAAGACAATTATGCCCATACAATACTCTTTTCTATTAAGTTGGCAACATAAGAACAATTTAAAAAAAATAAATCACACACTAAAAAGGAAAGACAAGCAAGCAGCTCTCCCTTGGGCTCTTGAGTGGCTGGGAAAGGGCATTCTAGTATTCCTTTCTCTGTGAGAAGTAGCAGTAAATATCCAGGCATATTTAGGAACTCCTGAGTTAAATCTAGTGTAAATTTGTGAAGTACAAGAGGATCTGGAGGTACAGGGTGCATACATTTAGAACTCTCCTCTACTCTTAAACATCTTCCTCAGATTTTAACATGCAATGAATGCTGGTGCTGATACAAAGGAATCTTTATTCTAAATTTTATTACAGCATATACCAATGGTATAGCAGTGCACTAAGTTACACGTCTGTGCACGACACAGCTGATTTACACAGTCTTAAAAAAAAAACTGGTATTTGTGTTGCTTGCAAAAGCTATTCCCAAGAAGAAGTAACATCACACTGTAGTGGAGGGTCCATTAACTACCTCTGCTGATGCTCTACATAAAATTTAGGGTATCGTTCCATAGCAGACAAATGAGGACCATGCTTAAGTTTTCCTCTGTGATAGTCTGTGTTCTAACCTTTGATACACTAGCAATAAAACCTCACAAGTTTAAGTCAAGAGGCAGCAAATAATGAACATACATTCACTGTTCAGATCCAGGTTTTCCATAGTAGCTGGGCTTTCTGACTTCTACTTTGTAAACAAAAAGATCGCTGCAAATTCAGGTGACATGGTCATACTGAATGATGTACTTTCAACCAAGAGAGTATAACCACAGGTTTACATCAACACAGGGTTTAAGGTATGGTTGGGAAAATGTTGGGGTTTTTTTCTACACATGAATATCAATAGAAATGTGATTATCTCCTTAAAAACTTGATGGTTCAAGTTTTAACATCATATTCCCCTACACACATCCCTTGCAGGTGGTTTTGGTCGTTATGAAATAAGAAATCGTATTAACTTCCCCAAAAGGGAGGTTTCTGTTTGCATCAGGATACAGGCTTCACTGAGCAGACAGACAAATGCTGTGAGATGGTACTTGTGGTAGATACATGGTCACTTGATACAGTGAAATACAGAACATCATTAAAGAGTTATTTTTGAAGTGGTACAGATCAACCAGTAAGAACTCTGATACGAATGTGACTCTACAGAAACTCCATCTTTCGGAAAAAAAAAATAAGTCAATGATGAGAACTGAACTTTCTTTACTGGAGAGGTAGTATCAGACAGCCACAATACCCTGACAACATGTGGAAAATGACTTCTGGTAGCACAGAATGTGACCTAATGAAATTTTACTGAGATGCAATCAAATATTTGGGTGTACAAAAGCAGACAGAGTAAACTTCATAACTGGTAGCTCACAGATGCAGATGTAGAATAATCTCAGAAAATTAAATTAGTCATGTCCAGTCTCCATCTTGAGAGTACTAGAATTAATAGTAAAAGTTCCCTTAAATCTTCATGAGAGGGAACAGTTTCTGAAGAACATTTGCCATGTACTACAAGACATTAAAACAGGTCTTCAGTTATCTTAAGATATTCTTTGTTCTAGTATAATTCAGATTGAACTCCATGTTATTCAAAGTCTTATCCTCAGGTATTTTAAAATTCAAGGTCATTGAACGTGTGACAAAATGCACATGAGCAATTTTGGCAGAGTGTAAACAACCACAGGCAAAATGATCATCTATTTTTCTGAAAATTAAGCTCTTGACAATGTAGGAGTCAGCACAGTATGATTGAAGTAGCACAAGCTCTGGAGAATCAGCTATCAGAACCTATACTTAATTAAAAAAAAAAAGGATAACTTCAGAGTGTTTAAATATTTATGTAGAGAGACTCTGGATTTCTGATTTTGACAGTTGTACCAAGGTCATCATCACACTATGCTATAGTTTTAAAAAGCAATCTCTTTCTCTGAATTTCATTTAGTGCAATTATTATGTTGGAAGCTTAAGGGGTTTTGTGGAGTAGAATTCGTTTTTTCCTTTTCCTAGTAACATCCACAAACGAAAATTTCAGATTTGTGTCCTATGGGTAATTTACAGGCTAAAGTCACTCAAAAATGTCTAGAGATCATCTCTAAACAATGTCACAACAACCTACTTAGGTAACTTGAAGACATTTCTGTACAATTACTGTTATGTATTGGTATGTTTGGTTTATTTTCTATTCTTAAATACAGATAGCAATGAAAAAAGTTACATTTTGTTGCTTCGAAGTTATGCATGAAAACATCAAAGAAACTTATCACTGAAGGCACCACCTTGCACAAGCTGCTCCTTCTATAATCAGTCTTGAGACTGTTTATGTGATTCTTACCTGTTCATCAACATAATCATCTATTCTTTTCTGGCATTCTAGCCATGCTTCAGCAACTTGACCCATTTCCTGTTCCAGCTGATGGTACCTTTGTAGCAAGGTACTATACATATCTTCACTGCAGGAATCGTGTGTTGTTCCAAGCCTGGAAGTTCAAACAGCACTTGTTACAGAAGAGACACTCCATGGAAAAAAAAAACAAAACCAACACAACCAACCAAACAGAAAATAGATGATCACACTTTGAAGTTCTGCCAGTCAAACAAGTGTTTTTGAAGTGCAGTTATTGATACACACCTAGGCCCACATAGCTGCTTTTACTCCAAAATTAGTATTTTTAGTCAATTTTCAAAAATATCCAACAACTGCTTGTTCCAACATTCTGCAACCAACAATAGCAAAAGTGTGGGAAGTCCAGCATTTCTAGAACATCTTTCCTGTGAGCAACCAGATGTCAAGCCTACTGAGCAGTATTTGCTCAAATTTTGTTGCTTGATCTATCTATCTTTCCAGATTCTATGGGCTAAATATACACATTGACTATTTACTGAAGAGCTATATAGTAAAAATAAAGCCAGAAGCTTGTTCATCAGAACTCTCATGATGAATGCTAAAAAGATGACAAGTTGGAGTTCCAGCTGGGAAAAGTGCTGCAGCGTGAGACAAGTGAGATGATTTGCTTACTACCACTTGAGTAGCATCAAGTTCAAAATGTGGTTATGCCATTCACTAATCATTATCTTTGCAAGAAGCCCCAGAGGACAGATTTACCTCCCTTTCTACTACTAGATTTTTGCACAGCAAATTCCTATAAGGAAATCTGCTAGAGTGTATCATCACAAGGATTCATAAATAAGGAAACTCCTCAAATCTTGACTTCAGAAATAAATAAATAAGAAAAATTATATTTGAACATTTGTGTATAAAGCTCACTAAATTGTAATGACCTGGAAATTGACACAAATAAACTGAAGCTTTTCAACATTTCTCCTACACAGTAATTAAGAGGAAACTGGTTGGTATTTAACTAGGCACAGAGTTTGTGTGGCAAGTCAAAGCCATTATCGAAAAGCAAAATTCAAGCACCTCAAAACTTGGTATTGAAGTCCAATTCCAGCATTTCACAGAGGCTTGTTATAAATTTCCTTTGCAACAGGTTGCTAATCAAACCCAAGAACTACTCCTGTCTACACTCTGGCAAAGAAATGAGCTCTTAATTTTAATATGGCAATTAAGTATATTGAAGAGCTGAGAAAACACATACTCTGTAAGCATTAATTTACAGCTGTTAGCATGACTTTGCCAATTATTTTGTTGGTTTTGCCCAGAACTTGCAACCCAACTGCTTTAGAAGGGTGCATAAGCAATTCTGCACATGAAAAACTTGGGAAGTCAATGCCTGGTGGAGTACAAGACGCAGTTTAAGGGAATACAGTGACTTTTATACAGCATTTCCTCACTATGAGTGCAAACAGTCAATTCCAATTACCACATCATGATTTACTACTTCTCTTAAAGCTTGTGTTTCTGATACCATGCTACTATGTGAAATCCTGATCCCTACTATGTAGAAGTCAAGAACTTCTTCTCATAATTGCTGATGAATACTATTGTTCTTCCAAACAGCCGTTGTGCCCAAATTCTTTTTTAAATACACTCTAAGGTTAAAAGCAAAACAATTAAATTTTTGAAACCTTCAGATTAGCAAGGCCACAGCGTTTATACTTCCCTTTTCTGTTTTGACTCTACGTACATCACTATGTGCTACTGGTAAAGACATTTTCACCTCCCAAGACAAGTATAAAGCAACAATCTAAGTAACATTTCAGTCCTTTAAACAAAGGTGGAATATACTCCTGGAGTGCAGTAAGAAGTAATGAAAAGGCATCACACGTACACAAAGCTCAACAGGCTTATTTTACAATAAGTGAATCTTCCAAGACATATCTGTTGACAGATTCTATTCTATACCTGCTTATCTTGCTCAGGAACCCAGAATCTTTTGGCTAACAGCTGTGCTTTTACCCTTAACACTGTCCCATTCCACGTAGGGGAAGTAAAGAGGACAGAAAAGCCTCAGGCATCAATAAGTTACTTCATTAGCAAACTCCAGTAAAGCAGTCTGTTGAATGTAGGAGGTGTGTCAGTGGTTGCAGGTAATCAAAAGCATCTTAATTCAAGAGGATTATTTAACCTCTAAGAAGCCTTTCATATAGACACCTTCATGAGGATGTACTAGCCCACTCACCTACAAAAGGACTAGATTTCCTTAAACACTGATCATTACAATATAGCCTTATGAAATGCTGTGCCCTGCCAATTAATTACCTCTTGGTAAGTATATGGACAGCTCTTACAGATGGTCTGCAGATTGTACAATTGAGTGTGTCTCCTATACAAACCAGATATCATGTTTTATCTTGTCCAGCAACCTAATGACCCCAGTCCTGTGAAATACTGACACAGCAGATCCTGTGTCAGCTAGTAACCTCTATCCTTACAAGAGTGCCAAGTTTAAACCTCTCAAAGTGACTTTTGTTTCCTATTTTGACATCTGGTAAGTACTGCAACTAATCATAGTACGTACTTTGAAAAAGCCAGAGATATACAGAAAATTTAGGGATTAAAATAAGGGACAAGAGAAATGGTGAACACCCAAAAATCAACATGAGGCTGAGATACCAAATTGCCATTTCCCATTTATTCTTCAGGAAAAGAAAACAATAAGGTCAATGCTCTTTTGTCAAGAACTCTGGCAACACCTCCTCTACTGCATGCAAATGATTCCCAACTGACCAAAAGATCAACGGACTGGGCTGATCCCTGCTTCTCCATGGAAGGCTTCTCTGATAGAATGTTCCTCCATCAATTCCCAAAAGAAAACAAATTAACCTCTAGAAAAAGTTCATCAGAAAAGGGTATGCAATTCTCTTAATTCCATACCCAGAGAGCTCAGGAGTAAAAAGTCTTGAAGTCCATGAAAACAGACAAACTATGTTTAACAATGAGCAAGATGACATACACAAACTAGAAACCATGGAACAGGAAGCTTGTGCTGAACATCTTTCAAAAACACACATGTGAATTGATATAGGCAAAATCCTAGTTTATGTGAAATACCCTTAAAGCTCTCTCGCAAATACAGATGTACCAGGAAAGAAATTCCAGCAGGAAGAGATTCTGACTTCATCACGTTTAACCCTTGAATGTATCTGTCACTACAGTGAAGTTCTGCAGGGAACACCTTCTATTGCTCAGATTTAAATTACAGCAGCACTTGAGAACAGCTAAATGAACACAATCCAACATTTTTTATAAGAAGTGACCAGAAGCCTCATAAACAGCATTGTCAGCTCTGCAGATAAGGCAATATAAACAATCTTGATATAGCCAGGATTTCTGGCATAAGAGAGGCAGAGAAGCCTTGTCGGAAAGTATGGAGATGACTCAGAGATACAGTGTCAGTGGTACTGGCAAGTCAAACACCAATCACTGGGAAAATATATGATTGAACAACACACTATTAAACACAACAACAGTATTACCTGCCTGGATAGGAAAAGAAAAATAAAGAAAAAGGAAAATGGCGTTCAGTACCAACTCAGTTTCATGTAAACCAATTAGACAAGTTATTCTGAGGGACTTTAGACTTCTTGCTGAGCCCAGTGACAGTTAAGCTCTCTTGCCTTTTCCTGCTTTCTAGTATCTACTAGCAAAAAGAGAACTCATAAGAAATGTCTTCGTTCACTGTAGGCAATAACTCTTGTGACAGACTTGATCAAATGGCTCTTGTATCATGGAAAAATATCCAAGACAATACCTTTAACACACATGTGTGCAGAGCATAAATGTCTCTTCATCAGAGGTTAACACTAATTATCCATGACTGTACCTTCAAAACGTTTGGACTTCAGATCAAGAATAAAACTCCTCTGAATTAATACCTCTTCCCTAAAAAACCTAAATTCTTTACAGATACATGAGCTACAAGCAGAGCAACCTTGCAAACCAAATATACATTCTAAAGCCCCAGGAAATGCAACATGCCATTAGACCCACAAGCATATAACAAGAGATTTTGTTTCTTTTCACTGGAGAAAGCAAAAGATTGCTTAAAACTCCAAATTAAGTTATTTGTATGCTGTCAGAAGCATGAAGGCATTGAGGCTTTAATTTGCTTGTAGAAATGTAAAGACAGTAGCAATGCCTGATGACAAGTGAAAACAGCACCATTCACTCATACCACCAGTTTTTTCATGGGATGCTGTCATTTTACCAGGTACCCTACTAGTAAGCAGATTAGGGTAGTAATTCTTCTGACAAGCAAGTTATGACAGCAGCCTGCTCAATCAACAATACTGTTTTCAAGACAGATCAACAAGGTTTTTGACCTACTAAATTGTAGAAACAGCAGAGAATTTTCTTGTTATTTTCTAAACACTGTGGTTGCAACCATGGCTTTTCATTTCTCCTCTAAATTATAAAAGAAAAGTTAAACTCTACCTTAGCTGTGACACCAACGTTGGCAAGCTATTCTGCAAGAGTGGCTCAGAAAATACAAGATTTTCAAACAGATGCTTATTGTGCAATTCCCACGTCACCTGAAATTTCTTCAAGTGTTCATTTTCCTATAATAAAAAACACAATCAGAAATAAGGGAGAGTTAGAAAATACAAAATAAAATACATTTCTGTCCAAGACAAGATTTTTTTTAAAGAAATCCGGTTTCCAAACGACAGGCTTGATTCTCCAGCTCAGATCTCAACTGGTTTTAATATCCAGAAACTCACAATTTAACTAATTCTTTAATGCTTTAAAGAACTATAGCTTCATTTCTTCTTTTTCTGAATTGTTCTGAAAAGTCAAGACTATGCTGTTGGAAGCTTTCATTTCTGCAATGAAATATGTTTCTGCACTGAAAGATGTACATTATGACTTGAACAAGTTATTCTCAAGTTTTGTTGTCCAACAATGGTCTACTTCTGATTATTTTTCAGTTCTTCGAACTCATGGATATGTCTCTTCCTAGATGACAGCAAGCTATAGTCTTCACTCAAAATTGATATAAAATCAAGCAGTTGGTTAAGTACAGCTTTGAAAAGGAAGCTTTCTAAATAGAGACCAATAGCTTACTTCTCTAGTAAGTGCATTGAGGTTAACATCTAATTTTATGTAATTTCAAAGCCTAAAACTCAAATCTATTATTACAAAAACACAAGAATTAAAGACAGGTGTAATATTTTTACAACTCAGTAAGTTTTCCCCTCATACAGCCAGCAGCAGGCAGGTTTTCTATACCAGGGTGTTCTTACACAGCATAATTATAGGCAGGCATTCCAGCTATCTGTCCAGAGTTTACCTGCACTAAGAGTTAATTTTCACAAAAAGCTGGGAGATGTCATAGCCAGGACAGCTGACTTGAACTACCCAGTGGAATATTTGATGCCATGTGACATCACATTCAGTATATTTTGTGTTTTCTTACGCTTTGTTTTTGAAAAGAGAATAGGAATTTTATTTTTCTTTGTATTTTGTCAGAAAAGGAGTATATTAGGGAATTCAAGCATCTCCTGCCTCTTCATGGCCATTACCTTAATCTGTCATACCTGCTTAGTTTTCATGACTACTAGTTTACAATTATAACCAGAGGAAAAAAGTAATTCTAATCAGCTATGTATTTCTGGCATTAATGGGCTCATCACTGGCAGATCTACTTTGAGAAAGCTAACTGTAATTCATTTGTACTGTAATTCATTCCCTGTTTTTCAACTGAACAAACTTCTAAGTTCCAGCATAAATCAACCTGAAGAGCAATCTTCTCTCGAGCACCTTAAGAGGCTTGACTACTACTAAAAACAACCAATGAACTGGAGATGGCAGTCACTTCATGTTTGTTTCTAAGTGATAAAGCTGGGGAAGACTATACAGACAACAGCAAATACCAAGCACTGGCAACAGAAAAAAAACCCTACCAGATATGCTCAACTTTAACAGAAACATCTTCCTGCTTTGCCAATTCAATTTTACTAACAGCCCTACCTCAGTAAGGACATTCTGTTTCCTTTCCACTTTATATCCTTCTCATCTGTGACCATGAGCCTTGTTACTGTCTGTTCTTCTCCTATCTTTATATACTTAGTCAGTTTCAGATAACTGGCAATAAAACCCCAAATTTACCAGTTTCTCCTCTTTGCTTGTGCAAAGTTTACACAAGGCATGCACAGGATAAGGACAGTTGCAAAGGATATAGAGAATTACTAACAAAAACAGGATTAATAATTTTCTCAGTCCCTCAAAAAATAGAAATACAGGATTTGTTTACTGTGTTACCCACTTATGATGGGCCAGTACTCAACAAGATATTAACACTACTGTTTACTTTCTACCTGACACTACAACCTCAAGTCTGACATCACAATCAATTGACAAAAGCAGCATTTAAGAAAGAACAAGAATTTTAGAAATAATATTAGAAGCAACATGGAAGAGAAGGCAAGAGATTTTTTCAAGAAGCCATTCTTGCTTGTAAGGGAAAAAAAAAATTGAACATTGAAACAATCCAGATTGTTTCTACAAACCTACAGGTGAAAGATTGTGTCCTTTAAACACAGCTGTCAGAGAGACCCCTTAAGATAAACAAGCAGTGTTTCACATAATTTCCAAGGCATTATCTAAAATTTTGTAGATCTGTCTAAAGACTAGTTTCAAAGAAAGAGCCACAAACAACATTTCAACTTTCTCCTTGCAAACAAAAGAAATTCATCAATGCAGTGTAAGAGATGCTCCATCTGCATACCTGAAAAATTAAATTTGCATTTTCAGAACCTCCCTGCCTCTAAGGATGCACACACAAAAAAAAACCCTTTACACTTTGCAAACCACAGAAGACACTTGAAAGAGCTCAGAACAGTTCTGCTGGCATCACCTCTAGCAAGTAGAAGCATATAGGTTATTTTTTGAGTCTTACCAGAGTAACTAGAAAGGCGCTGATTGTACATGCTGCCTGACAGAGTGCACTGTATTCTTCAAGTAGGAGTGAGATGAACTGATGTGCCTGTGGTGGCCCTTGTATTGCTAATGTAGATGCAACTTTAGATCCCAGCGACAAGTGCCTGAGCAGACGAACCTTCATTTCAAGCACATACTCTCTAGCTTGCTGTTCCAACCGTTGGTAAAGTTGATATGGATCTCTTTCACAAAGCCTGGGTTTTTGGAATATTTGTGACAAAGAAAAAAAAACAACCACCATGTAATAAACAATTTTTACTTTCCTATTGAGATTTACCAGTTACCATCATTGTCATCAAAAAGAAAGCAAGGCTAGGGTTGACAGAACTACCTTAAAACTGGGAGAACACAGTTGAGTTGCCTAGCCCTTGTGTAGCTTTAAGACTATGACACTTGCAATCCTGAGGAAGAAATTTGCTCAGGACCTCAGGATTTCACTTCAACTTGTGAGCTAAAAGAAACTTTACTCAATTTGCCTACAGTCCTACAGATGCCTAGACTCTTCAGACAAGCTTCTTGACAACTTCTCCATGTTCTTATGCACAGCCCTAATAAATATCCCGCTTGGAAGAGCCAAGTCTAGGTGTGATTAACATCCTGTAGAAGGACAGGCATTATTACAAGCCACTGAAGAAGCTTGACCTGTCAGGCAGCCAAAACATCCTAAATACATACTGAGTTGACTGGACTTGGTGACTGCTTTGGGGGACCTTTCTGTTGTTGAGCTGAACTGAAAGACGGTATTTCAAACAATTAACAATCTTTTATGGCACTCATTCATGAAATTCCTTCTTACCATGTTTGAGAGTTTCTTACCCTCAGTTGCAGCTGTTCTGTACAAGAACATTTCTTGCACCTCTTACAAATGCTACATTGCAGCATAGCAGAGGAGGGGAATTCACAGGGCCACAAAGGAGGTCCTTCAAGGAACATGACTTAGGGCACTCACTCCACTGTGGTAGCAGCTGTTCTATTATTCTTAATGACTGGTCTATTATTTTCTTTTTCTTTTTTCTTTTTAAAAACCTAGAATAGGCACCAAAATTCAGGATTCATTTGTCTCAGAGAGGCACATGAACACTGAAGGTCCGGAATCATACTGCCCTCCAAGCACTCCTCCATTCGGCCACTAAATACCTGCAAGACTTGAAGCTGTTCCTTAGAGTGACAAAGAGGGTCAGGGCTTCCTGCTAAGGAGAGCATACAGCTGGCTAGGTCTGATAATCTCTTGGAAGCAAGAAGAGGGTTTGAATCACATCTCACAGAAGAAAACTGAACACGATGGCTGCTTTGAAGCACTTCAGAGTGCAATCATACTATTTAAAATCATGTGTATGGAGTTTAAGTGCTTGCCTCAGGTTTTTTTTACAGTGCAGGGAGGTAGGAAAGAAGGATTAGATAAGCACTTAAGAGTTAAATGGATAAGACTGCTGCTATCTAGTCCCTGCTCTTTTCTCATCATTCACAAAATAAGCTACTATCACATTGCCACAAAGTGTTCCAACATACAACAGGGACAGTACTTGGCACCATTACTTATTTTCGAACAAGACAAGCACAGGCAGCCCGTTTCTTGCCAGCTGTGTTTAACAGAGCTGAACATGGAACTAGGAATTTCTGCCTTTTAAACACAGATTTATTTGACCACAGCACTATCTTTGGCATTCAACCTACATGTTTTGTTTGGGGTTGTTTAGTGGGGTTTTTTTTTCGTTGGTTCTGTTTGTTTTCTTTGTACACTTTCAATACCTACATTGACTAGCTTTGTTAATAAATTTTGCATGACATTAGCACCACAAACTGGACACACTGATGTCTGCTCCAAAACAATACCCTCATTTTATATCATACTCTGGAGACTATAAGGAGTCTGATGGAAAAATAACCATATTGACATTTAACTTTTACTTTGAGTTACTCTTTCTGCCTCTGCATTTTACTAATCTCAAAAGTTAAAAACACTTCTAGATACATCAAAGCACACAGTCCAAATTCCCTAACTTCCATTAAGCAACCATTATAGCTGTGATTCAGTTTTACTTACCTACTTCCTATGCAACATTCAAGCACCTTTGATTTCAAAACCTATGTTGCATATTTTAACCACTTAAATAGACCAAGCGTGACTAACAAGGAGACTACTATATTTTTACATAGGTCATGTTCAAAACCAAACAGTTTAAGTTACAAAAGCACAATAAATCTATTTTATTATCTTTAAAGGCTGATTCAGGAGCATATTCAAATCAAGAGCAATGCTAGATGACCATAATCTATCAAAAGTTGCTTTACCTCACCAGAATCTAGCTTCCTCTAGAAGCTCCACATAAGAACTACAGTTTGTCAGATTAGTCAAACCTTAATATACTTATTACGTGCAGAACCAAGGAGAGCAACGATTTCCTGACTGCATATTCTGTTAGACAGGAACAGAGACAAATATCCTGGAGCACTTGAAGGACAGTCACACTACTCTCAAAAGGGAAGAACTCACAACTGACGATCTCATTAAGCACATCTTCACACCTAGAAAGGTTACAATTTCAACTTCTGAAATGAGAAAAAAGTTCTCAGAATCTGCTTCATAGGTCAATGGCCAATATTACTTTTTTAATAAACAAGTCTTTTCTAGTTGTTACAACTACAGAAGAAGCAAGCACTAACTACTGTTAGTTCAACTAAGTCATATTTCCATGTAGGGTGATTCACACTAAACAACATCTCATTAACAATAATAATCTCAAGGTCTTGCGAAGAATAAGATTTTGGGCCTCTTCCGTAATTATACTTTGATATTCCTATTGCAAACAGCAGGTGAACTTAACTTCTCATGGATTCAATCTAGCATTTAAAAATCCAGCATGAAATAGAATTGAGTATTCTGATTTTCCATTCTATTGGTGAGGCAATCATTCCAAGCAACCAGACCTACAGGTGGTAAATAACCTTCTAATAAAAAGTAATAGTCCAAACTTTTTTAAAAATTCTTTCAGCAATTAATAGATATTTTTCCTAAGTGCTATACCTATCCACCAGCTCTTTCATTCCTTCTTTATCTGGTACCAAAGATTGGTCTTGGTCATCTGCCAAAGGGGTTCCAGCTTGGCGATATATACACCGAACCATGTATCTTACTTCCGACCAGTAATTTTGAAGTTGCTGAGGTTCACGTTCAGGCTCTGCTGAATTTTCTCTGCAAATAATGACAAAAATAATTACTCTCTATTTATATACCAATGTATTGATTCTTACCATTCTGAAGATGCTCTTCAAGAAAAATACTACCCTTCTGAAAATGCGTAACAAATTATAAAATTGGATAAAAGCTGTGATCCGTAAGTTACTGTTATTGTCAGATAGCCTGATTAAAGAGTTTAAGCACACACCAACAAACAAGCTACAACACTGACTACAGGTAAGGTGCTGTTGAGTTGGAATCAAGTTCTTACCTGCGCTCATTACAGGCCTCACAGTTGCATGCTATGTCCGAAGGAGAGGAATTACTAAGATCCGCGGCAGGTACTGTCTGTGCACCGACAGTTATTCTTCCTCCTCCTACAGATTCCTGCTGTGATCCACTGTTTCCAAGAGGCATGTGCAAAAGGAAATCTTGGCTCTGAAAGGAAAGAAAACCACAAAAGGTAGCCTTCAGTGTATAAGGTAACTTTAACAGGTAGGCAAATACTAACGTGATAGTTCCTGGTGCTGAACATAGTTTTGGAGGACACTCAACCAGATACAAACAGTGTACCTTAGTAACTAAAGTATGTCAGTTGTAGAAATGAAACTATCAGCTCTATGTACTCCAGCATAAACAATGAATTAAGCTAAAGAAAGGCTTGCATCATCCATGATTAATCATCAACTAGTAACATCTCTTCAGTCTCTATTTGATAGTATGTTTGACTTTTGTAGTTTCATAATCCCTTCTAGCAAAATGCATAAAATCTCCTCGTTTTAACAACCAGATACACTACTTCACAGCAAAGAATGTTAGGACACTACAGTCACTGGGAACGGAAGCCGTCTCCCAGGTACAGTGATACTTAGTACTAGCAGATAACACAAGCCTCTCCCCCAAGGTCACTTATTTTGGTATCCAATTTCTCTCCCTTTTCTGTGCAGGAGTAGTGGTTCCCAAGTCAGTAGTTATGGAATCAAGGAGAGCCCACTCTGGCGACAATTCTCTGTGCTGAAGTTGGGTTATCACAGCCACAAATGACTCCTTACTGTGGCCTCCCTTTAAGTAGGAGGGACATGTGTCTGTTTGCAATCTGGCTTGGGCTCTTTTCCTTGCATCCCCAGCACATACCATGCTTCGCCCTGTACCCTCCGTCAGTTGCCATCTTTCTGTGGCAACAGGCAGAAACCTCTCCCACATAAGGAGCATGACTGAAAAGGGCTTTTTTGTGCTTCACCTCAGATCCTGAAGCTGGGTGCAGACACAAGTCAAAACAAACCTGCAAGCATTTGCTGCCAACAGCAAGACCAGCTACTGGGGATGGTGCTCAGGCAAACCAAGCCAGGTCGTGAGAGCAACAGCAACCTCAACACGGGAGCATCTATAGCAAATGACTTGTACTCTGTCTTGCAGTGACTGCCAACAGGTTTTTAAAGCTCATTTTGATCTTTTTCCCACTTGACTAGCCACCTTAGTCTACTTAAGTTTTTTTTCTTTAAAATGCCTCTTCAAATAAGAAACCAGTTGTCAAACTGAAAAAACTGTCAATTTTTATTGTTAACTTGTAGATACTTCAAGTAAAAAATATTTAGGAAGCAAATCCTGCCTTCCTTTCACTTGTAGGACAGTTACTTTCTTTACTACTTCATTAAATAGAGCTTAAATATGTTGAAAACATTGACTCAACTAAACAATGAAATGGTTCAGTCTTGCTGTGCTTTGAACTCTCTAGGATGTGTTTATCAGACCACCAGTATAACTGCCTTAGATTAAATGTCTTATGATTACTTTTACTAACCTCTGTTAATAGCAAGAATATCAGTAAAAACCAGTTGTGTACAAGTGATATTCTCTTAAATTTTCCTTATAAAAAAACTATGTTAACTGTGCTTTTAACAAGAGTTAAACAAGAGTTTAACAATATATGCTACACAAAGACAATCTTCCTTCCCACTGATTTGTTTACTGAAATAAAAATCTATATGTGCCTATGGGCATGTGCACAGTCCCAGCTCTCTACAAGAAGATGTCAGCTGGAATCTATATTGCTTCTAAATATCAGAAGTGTGTGGCTTCCCAGATCAGCTGTGAAGATTTTGTTCTGCAGTAAAGCACAGTTTACCTCTAATGGGATCTGTCAATTAACTTTTTGTATCTTTCTGGTATGCCGAGGTTGAATTCTCATTTGGAAATATAATTTAATGCTTAATTTAGAAGGTAATCACACCCTGCAATATTAGCACCACATTTTAAGTCAGTGTTTGCAGTGCTGCAAAAAGGAATATGAAATTTTTATATGTATACTATGCAAAGTCGTGCTTCTTTCTTAAAAAAAAAATACAGGAAAGAAAATATTATAAAAATCAGGGACATGCAGGAAGGTGGCAGTGCAAGTGCAGCGACTCGAGAACATTCAGACCATTCATCTCACAAAGCAGGGAAAATGCACACGAGCAGACAGAGAACAGGAAAAAGTCTCATGACTGAAGCTGAAATGGTAAGAACAGAAGAAATGGAGTTTAAGTAAAGAGGGAATAGATGAAGTATGATACAGTAAACCAAAAGTGGAAAAACCCAGCAAATAAATCCAAGCCTTGCCCTACTCAAAAATCCAAACTTCAGAATCAGAACTCCTCATGTTTCAAATTATTTAAGTTTAGCTCATGGGAAACCAACTCAAAATCATCCAAAATACTTTCTAATCATTGACAGTTTAAATGGTTATAAGCAAAACTATTCAGGGCATAACTTCTCTTCTTAGTCTACTGAAGTACCTCCACTTACCACGAGAGATTGCTCTATTGTTGCATGCCTCTCCTCCTTTTCGACTGTTCTTCGACAGTCTGGACACACCCACAGTGGAAGATGCAGCATATTGTTTGCTTTTGGAGATGTGGAAAGTGCTGTTTTGCTAGAACTTTTTATTCCGCTCTCTGAAAGCGAAGTATCTTTGCGTTCACTTCTACAAAGAAGACAATGCTCGCCAGTTGTATACGGTGCCCTTTGGCCCAAGCCAAAGGTAAATGGGGTCTACAAACAGAAGTTTTGATGGATAACTGCTTATTCACAGAACACATAACACAAAAACTTATTCTAAGGTAATAAAATCAATTACATCTTTTAACAGTTATTACTAAATAATGAATATTTGCAGTATTCCAAGATCAAACACAGTAGTCTTAATATCCATGTGTCAAGCAATTCTGATTATTAATATACTCCTGTTTGAAAAGCAATATTTTCAGGCAGAATAGACTATAGCCTTTCCTTCTAAAATACTTCAGCCTAGATACAATAACAAAGCAAGTGAAATAAAGAAGGGATGGCATAATTCTTTTTCCTGTTGTTATTCTTACAGATAAAAAGGAAAATATCTGCACCTTTAAGCTCTGTGTCACCTTTTTAAATTCTGAATGAAAGACACTTTCAGCAAAACTTGTTACAAAATAAAAGCTTAACTCTGTTTTAACAAAACTAATCAGTAGGGTCTTTGAATCCACTATTGAATAGAGCTGGTAACTTATGAAGAAAGAAGCAGTTCAAAACTTAATTTCTCTTTCAAGATGATTCTGTGCATGAAAGTATTGTTCCACCATGAAATGCTGACTATTCACCAAGAGGGATACTCTAAAACATGACAAGCAGCATAAGCCAAACAGAACTCAACTTTAGAAGACGTAAGTGAAGTTATAATGAAGGGAACAAAACATTTTGTCATAGAAAAACCACAGATTTGCCTGATTATGATACAGCTAATAGCTCTGCCTTAAATAGTAACACCTTTAAAGTAACCCTGAAATCAGTTAAATTCTTTCTCAAAGGAAAGATAATCTGAATGTCAAAACATCTCTCTAGATACTACTCCAACCTCAATACTAACAAAAATCATAGAATCACAGAATGGCAGGGTTGGAAGGGACCTTTAGAGATCATCTAGTCCAACCCCCCTGCAGAAGCAGGTTCACCTAGATCAGGTCACACAGGAACATGTCCAGGTGGGTCTTGAAGACCTCCAAGGAAAGAGCCTCCACAATCCCTCCCTCTGGGCAGCGTGTGCCAGGACTCCTTCATCCTCACAGTGGAAAATACTGCTTTAAAGGTCTTGTAGGACTGAACTGCACAAGCACAGGTGGATAGTTCTTTACAGCAAAGGACTACTTCAAAACTAATTCACAATTCACTAAAATTCCCAAATACAACAAATCAGTTCCCTGTTGCTGACATGTAAAGCTAAACAACACAGAACTACACACTCTGATTTTTGTGTTCTTTGTATTTATAAAGCTGACAGATTTAGCAACATGCAAAGAAAAGCTGAGAATTCCAATAATCAAGAACCTCCAAACCCCAATTCCATACTGAATTCATCTCCAGAAGTATCACCTTATCTTTCAGAAGTTCATGAGAAATGCAAATAAAACCAGCTAATCTCTTTACTCATTGATGCCACTTCAAGGATTCACACCTAAGCATTACCAAGCACAGTGTTAAGAAAAAGAACACAACTCCTCCAAGTGTCTGCTGCAGGTTTTCAGATAACAGTCCTGTGAGGGAATAGTTGCTTTGCCTGATCAAAGGCTGGGACCTTTGCGTGGCTCTACAAGCATCAAGAGATTTCTCAAGTTAGACATTCCTCTTGGCTGACCTCTGCTCAACTGCAGCCTAATGCCTAAAAACCCTAGGGCACCGTGGCTTTCAGGGCTAAAGGGACAAGCACTTTCCTTGTTTAAATGGTTTTTTTTCAAGCCAGATTAAGTCTCTTTTGGAATGATGACGACATCTAGACAGCTATTGTAGGCAAATCCTTATGAAAGTCATTTGCAGAACCTTCTCCAACAAATAGGAATGCAGAGGACAAAAAAATTTCAGAAGTCAAGACAACCTGACACTCTTTTGCAAAATTAAGGGTCATGGCAAACATTTCCCAGCTACACTGCAGGGAATTCCAGAAGTTCATGCAAATGACAGACAAAAGTCTTAAAGTTGCACCATGATCATTAAAAAAGCCATGACAAATACAGGAACAGATCTTAATTCTGGCCACTTCAAAAACTCAGTAAAACCCTAACTATCTCCCAACTGGGCTCTTATTTCTAACAGATATTAAGCTCCAACAAAAGCACTTAATTCCTAGAGCACAATGTAAATCAACTGCTAAGAATGAAAGTTTCTAAGCAAAAATTTCTAACAAAAATGATCGTTAGAACCTTGACAAAATCTAGACCTTAAGCATCTCCAATGGATCTCCAAGGATCTTAAAACAAAGATGTTAACTGCAGGTTCTAATTTACTTGCAAGACAATAAATGCTGTGACTGTTCATGTGACCATTTCAACAGCAGCAGTAAACTCTTCCTTGATTAGATGAGCTTGGAATTAGGTCACATATATATTTATACATGTCTTCAGAGCAGAGTATCAGAGTAACGTGTACATTTTGAGAAAAGCAAGACATTTTTTCTACTAGTCAAGCTTCAAAGATGCATCTCTGCTAGAAAACACCCAGTCTCACTCTCTGAAACATGTTCAGATATAACATTCATAAATGAAAGCTGCAAGTAGGACAACCTGGAACAAAAATAACTGCATCTCTGCTATATATTTAGATTTATTTCCAATAATAGCTTTATTACCATAAAACCACAGAGCTTTTTTTAACATCTATATCTAATTTAAAGTTCATTATAACAATAAAATCTTATTTTATAAATAGCAGCTTAAACTGCTTTTTAAAGCTTCAAAAGTGAAGCCATCACAAAGTGACTTCAGTTACCCAAGTCCTTGTCCCTACTACAAGTCTTTTTGAAGATTTCCAGTACACTTAACACTGTTTAATACTTTCCTGCAGTACTAAATAATTCTGCTATCATATACATGCACAAAATTGGGCTTCACATACCTGAGAAACACCCGTGAACTCTGATGCAACGGAACTGTCTGTAAACTGTGTACCATTTAGCGAAACCTGGAAAACATTAACAGTACATTGGTCACAATTGTTGAACTTAATGCTAAAATAGCATTAAAAAAAACAACAAAACCTCCCTCTGCATTTGAAAGTTGAAAACTTGGGGAAAAATAGCTTTTGAAACTTGAATGACGGATTGAGTGCAGAGATGGAAAGCCCCTTTTTCTTTTGCAACAGAAGTTCTACAGATGCAAAATATTCCAATTGATGTATTTTAAACTTTTGCACTATAGCTGTTTTACTAACAACTCTGAGATGAAAAAAAAAGGATAAATAAAAGAGTTGGGCAAAACAGCATTTTTCCTTCTGTATTTGACTGTTTGTGTTTAGTTTTTAAACTTCCATTGTGAATCCAGACAATTACCAATGATTCTTGCCTTTTCAAAGCTGAATACAATACTGCTTAGAAAAATATGCAGTGTTAACCAGGAAGACTCTTCCACATTAAGCCTTCAACTGGCATTCAGCTATTCCACAGCAGCAGCAGCCTTCCTCCTGCCCCAGGTTGTAATTCATACAAAAAACCTCTCAGAGATCTCTTCCATACCTTGTTTTTCCACCAGTGTTAAGGAGACTACACCAGATAGCAATGAAGTGCCTTTCACAAGCCCCCAGGGGTTTTTATACAACATTATTTAAGGACACTTAAACTAGAGCAAGTTAAAAATTCAAGTCAGTGACAGTGAAGAGCCTTAGCTCCCACTGACTTGAACGGGAAGCACTCGATTTAAAATTTTAAAAAATAGGAAAGAGAAATAAAGTGAATCAATTATTTTATTGCTTATTTTTCTTCCTCTTGAGCACTGCCTTCTCTCTTGAATTTCAGATATCATTTATCTCATGCCTCTGTTCCACCTTTCATGTGTTTTTGCAAACCTCTTCTTGCTCTCTAGTTTTCCACCCACTATTGCTTGATACTAATATTTCTAAGACTACTCTGAAGACCACAATAAAAGCCAGCCAGTTTAATGCAGGAATTCCCATATCCTGTTTGCTGGATTTACAGAGTTCAGAAAGTATTTTTACCCTGACACCAAACCAGAAACTCAAACAGAACTGAAACAAAACTCCAATAAAAAGGACAATCCTTCAGTTTTACACATCCACAGAATTACTAGCTGCTTGGTTTACTGAGCCAGCGAGATCACTGCAAAGCCACTGTTCTTCAACTAGATTTTTCAAAAGCAGTGTAGAGCACAAAACACTATCTTCAACTCCTTGCTAGATATGATATAAATAAAGAACCACACAACTTCACTTACATACCCCTATGCTAACTTTCAAGAGCAGATATTTAAGAAAAAGCTTTCATGTGCAAGTCAAGCACCTCAGACCTAAAACCACAGGTGGAAAAATGCTGATGTGGTACACGTTCCCTACTTTCATTCAGCCACTTTCCAAAAAAGTGGGAAAAAGAAAAGGTTTTTTGAATTAAAGAAAGTCTTCTTTATCCAGAAAAGAATTCCTCCAGTACAAAAGGCCCACCAGTTATTGGCATGCTTATGCATTCAAGAAAAAATACTACAACAGTAAAAACTTTAGAATTAAATTATCTGTGGCTCAAAAAAAAATTTGACAAAATTCAAACCCCTCAGGCTTATCCAAAAACATTACCTGTTCATTAAGGGAGCACATTTACTGTTATGTTCAAGACTGTGATAAGAAGAAATGCATGAGCCGTCCCATTTAAACATGCAGAGGTTGAGTGACCCATCTGAAGGCAGTAAAAAATGTTATGAAAGCAAAGACAAAAATAGTGGGAGGTTTCTGTTATCCACTATGTGCCACAGGATTCCAAGAAAAAATACTGAACATCAGGACCGACTGCTTCATGGAACAAGTTGTCATGCTACTAAAAAAGGATAACTCCTAATCTTACACACTGTGGAGAACTTGGTTCATAATGTTAGTGTAAACTCCCCAGAATTCAGCAGTGACCTAAATACCTGCAGGAAGAACAAACACCAAGGAATTTAAACAAAGATATAAGACAAATAGGAGGAAACTTAGAGAATCATAAAAAAAATTAAATATCTGTAGGTAAAGAGGTAAAAAAATTCCAAAACATCACAAAAAAAAGACTTAAGGGGGGAAAATAATGACAGGGTGGACAAGGAGATGGCTAAATACCATTAGAAAAAACATTAGAAGAATCTTGTAGAAGTTGACCAAATAGAGCTCAAACCACAGCAAACTAAGAACTGAGGGAGAAAAAAAAATGAGATAGGATGTAGTTGTAGTTTTTAGTTCCTTAAATTATTTGTGAGCCTTTCTCAAGGCACATGAGGAGCAAGGATCTGTAAGGCTGAAGTAAACAAATAAATGCATTTAAAACACACTCAAGCAAACTAAAGTCATGGCAGAAACACGAGATTTATCTTCTGCATCTTCATGTTCACTGTGGAGCAATTGAAAGATTTTCCCAGTGAAAGGCTTCTTCATGGAAGATGCATTAGAGACTGTTTCAAAGCATTGCATTGCTAGAAAAAAAAGTATTGAGTAAGTGGACAACTTAAAACTTAGCAAACCACCAAAAGTAGATGACTTTGGCCAAGAGGTCTAAAGAATCTCAAGGACCTTATAGTTGCACTAATAGTTTCAGTATGTTAATGCTTGCTTTTATTTCACCAGTACTAGAGAAGAAGATGATTTGTAAAAAAATAATTGCTTTCATAGGAGATGTAGGAAATGCAGTTATCCAAGGTCTGCAGCAGGAAAGTGCCCGAGATGACAAAGCTAACTAACAGCATTAAATTCTTCATGTTACTGAAGAGATCAGAACATAGCAAGACCTTACAAGATCTAGTTACTGGGCCATATGTTGACAGATAAAATTCTGTGTACAGAGATTTAAAGCAGAAGTAACAAGCTAGATAACTGTTACTTCTAGACAACCTTAACTGCTTTGGGCTTGTTTTTTTTTAATGAAGTAAAACTTACTTTTATATTTCTAAGTATCTTTTTTAATGATTTAGAAGTTTTGCTTTTCAAAAACTTATTTCATGAAGGTAAGTGCCAGAAGAAAGGCTGACGTGGATCAGGAACGTGAGAAACTCTGACTGCACTCTTCACAATGGAAAACAGAGGAGAAACAAACAAAATCTTTCTTTTCTTTCTACAAATGTTATTTACAATGGAAGAGTTACAAGGGAATATTATTTTTCTTGCAAGCTGCTGCTACACTAACTCACTATTTGTAAAACATTAATTTTCTAGAGAATAAGACACACACCATCTTGGTACTGCAGAATTTATACTACGAAGTACAAAGAAAGTGAGAATCACAGTTTAAACAATACTCTTTCCTTTCACCTGAACAACCTTGAAGAACCAGTTGAGCAATAAGATAAGCACTCAAAGACTGCCATAACTTGCTTTAATAGCCTGTCACTATCAAAATCAGACCTTCAGTGAGCTGAGTGACATATTATTAGACAATGCACCCTCATCCTTCTCATAGATGAAGCCTGGAGAAGTCACACAAATATTGTGAGAGTGATGCAACACCTCTGCAGAGCTTGAAAAAAGAAAAGGCAAAAGAAGAAAATTTAGTTTGACTCATCATCATTGAATCCTAAACAGTTCAACAGAACTCTGATGCTCAAACAAACATTTGCAGGATTTAATCAAATTTCTCCTAGGGGAAAACAGCTAGAAAATATTGTGCTGTTCTTCTCAGGCATATTAGGAAAGATACAGGCTAGAAAAAAGCCAATGTTAACAAAGAGACAATTAAGCCTCCAGTTTACTCTTTGAGGTCCTAATGTAACAAAGGTATGCCACACCACTTGAATTAAATTCCTCATTTTTAAATACAGAGAGGAAAAATTAAGCTCGTTGAAACATCTGAAACACCGTTTCTGTAATTGCCTGAGTAACACTAAAGGTACTGAACTTAACCCTGGTTTACCTCCTCGAAACCCAACAAGATGTCTATGAGGCTTGCTCCCTTGTCTACATTTTTTATGCCAAACCCATTTGCTACAGCTGCTCTGTGCTAAGCCTTCTCTCAGGGTCTTCCAGTCAGTGAGCACACTACAACATTGCTCTGCAGCTTCAGAGCAGCTCTGCCTCACTTCCCACTGCTGTCGCCCAATGGCTTTTGGGAGGCAGCAGTCGCAAGTCACAGTCGCTGGTGAAGACCTCCCTCCCTGCAGCTCGACTGAAGCTCTGACTTGGGTTCTTTCCAGTCACACACTGAGCTGTTCCTCTCCAAGGCACAGCTAAATTCGTCACAGGACTGCTGCTGGCAGATGAGTGACACTTAGAAAATCCTAAGTGATTTTCAGATACAAAGAAAGATTTCTTTATGCCTTCAGTTCCAGAGACAGGAAACTATCTGATTTCAGTAAGTGAAAATTTAGGATCCTTCCTTCCCTAACCCCAGCTGATTTAAGGATAAGTCATTGTGGAATGGCTGAGGGGAAAATATGTGAGAAAGAAGGTCAACAGTAGGTAGCAAATAAAATCTGATGCAAAACATCTCTGGATTGGTAAAACCTGAAAAGGATTTTATCCCCAGGAGAAGGGTTATCACACACACACACACACACACACACACACTACTTCTCCATTCATCTAGTACTACGGGAGAGCATGCTGTCCAGACCTCTAACACAGCAAGAGTTTAGGGCTGGTTTGCTTTAAACATTGCACCTCAAGAGTCCTCCCCTTGGGGAGGAACAACCCCATGCACCAGTACAGGCTGGAGGTGACATGCTGGAGACCAGCTCTCTGGAGAAGGACCTAGGAGTTCTGGTTGGCAGCAAACTAAATGTGAGCCAGCAATGTGCCCTCATAACCAGGAAGGCTGCTGGCATCATGGAGACCATCAAAGAGTGTGGCCAGCAGGTAGACGGAGGTTCTACTCTGCCCAAGTAAAGGCCACATGTGAGGTCCTTTGTCCAGTTCCGAGCTCCTCAGTTCAGGAGGGACAGAGAACTGTTCAGTGGAGGACTAGCAAGGTGATCGGGGGTCTGGAATACCTTTCTTATGAGGAAAGGCTGCAAAACACAGGGCTGTTAAGCTTGGAGAAGAGAAAGACTGAGGAGGATCTCATCAACACTTAAATACACCTGAAGGGCAGGTGTCAAGAAGATGAGGACTGGCTTATTTCTGTAGTGCTCAGACAAGGGTTAACACAAGCTGGACAAGAAGTTCCACCTGAACCTGAGAAAAGCTCCTGTTAAGGTGAGGCAGCCCTGGCATAGGCTGCCCAGAGAAGGTGTGCAGTCTCCTTCTTTGGAGGTTTCCAAACCCACATAGACACAGTCCTGTGTGACCTGATCAAGGTAAACCTGCTTGATCTCTAGCAGTCCCTTCCAATTCCTACCATTCTGTGGTTAACGCTGTGAGCAGTGATCATAGTCTCTGCAGTAACAATAGCTTCTGCAGGCAGTATATTACAGCGCTGAAGAAATAGTACAATGCAAAAACTAGCAGTAAACTACCACCACTTATTTCTTTCTCAGTCCTTTTTTAAGTCCGTATTTCACCTAGCTAACATCTTGTGCAGTCCAATTTTTGCTTTTCTCTGAAACTGAAACAGGTCTCCCTGGCAGTATCATCGTTCCTGCCTAGGAGATTTCATGTATTTCAACTTTCAGATTATTTTTCACCCATGAACATTTTTTAAAGCACTGGAAGCATTCATCAAAAAGACTAAGCAAAATATTGTCTGGTTTCTCACAGAAAAGGTTGTCTTCACTACATTCTCGACAGGCTAGTTCCATGCAACACAAAAGTGAGAAAAAACTCAACCACTAAAATACTTCCCTACTCCTGCAAGATATCAACTACTGCAAAACCAAAGCAAAACAAAACATACACCTAATAAAGCAGAACAATATCTGCACTGCAAAAGCCCATGTATTCCATCACTTCTTCATGAAAGTAGCTGTTAAAACTGGTCTAACACTGAAAGAAATTGTCCAGGGAAGTCTTGTAATCAGATGAATGATCACCCAGAAATATATTTAGGAATCCTCTCAGAGAGGATGACCATGTTACTACAGCAACTGCAAGTGTAACTATGGCCAATATTGATGTAGCCAAGAAATGTAGAGGCCTCCTCTGACAGTATGCCCAGGCCTGCTGTACTGAGCAAGGGGCAGCTGGGCTGTCCAAGGTGACTAAATGTCCCTCTTTATGGACATGAGAAGTTTGACAAAGGAGTAGGTCAATAGGGAATTTTTCTAATAGAAGGTAAGACAGAAGTCCAAAGACTTCTTATTTTTCTTTGTTAAATAACCCTAAAAGTACTAGAGGTTTTGCAGTAAGAGAACACGTCCTTTTAGAAAAGCATATTGAAATGTATTTATAAAAACCATTGAATGTATGAGTTTCTTTCTAGCACTGGAAGATGAAGAATGGAACACAAACATGCTCCAAAACAGGCAGGAAGATAGTCATCAACATGCGATACATTTCCAGGCTCACTGGCACAGCAACACTCAAGAAAGCCACTGTCAGATTTATCTTGTTTTAGAGGAAAAAAAATAACTTATGCCATCAGTTACACAAAATTTTATTCCAAAGAGCTTTTAAGCAGTAACTTGGAAATCGGTAAATGATTGGCAACTATGAAAAGTCTGGATGTTCCTACTTTCTAACACCATGGTTCAGTGTGAGTCAGTAGTGAAACACATCTTTGGAGTGAGGAGGATGAGGTATATATGAATGAAGACCACCAAACAGTTCTATTAACTATAATAATAAAAGATAAAATACAATAGCATCCCTCTGTGATCTAGAAGTAGGAGTGTTTTGCCTAAGAAACTAACATTATAAACATCTAAATTTTTTATGTGGTAATCATTCATCTCTAGCGACACTGCTTGACGGTGTCTCCGTGTTGTAGCAGAGACACTGACAGGAAAAGCAATTACTGATCAGATGCAAACATCACCAAAAGGGAAAGTTGTGATAGCTTCCTACATAAAATTATTCTACTTTCCACTAAGGATATTGAAGTACTGAATAAAAAACAGTGAAAACAAAGACAAGATGATAACCAAAACACAAGTATCCATATTAAGGCAGTCAACACTCGATCTGGCCAAGGGATTAGTTTTGCAGACTATCACTCTATTTTACCAAGCATGCTATTCTGAGAATTAATACTCACAAACATCTAAGTTACCCTTTCCAACCCCAACCTGCATTATTCTAGTGTAGTCCACACCCTTGAGATTACAAAACTTTATAGTGAAGAAAAACATATCTACTAACAAGACAGTGATGCATGACATTAGTCCCTTGGTACTCCTTTAAAAAGGCTACTGGACTACATGCAATGTCAGAGAACTTTTAAATCTTTAAATTACCAGGGATAAAGAAAATCAAAGGCCACGAAAGAACAAGCATTCCAAGGAGTGTCACAAGGCTTTTGCCACTCTCTTGATATCCCAATTTTTAAATAACAAAATCTGAATATGCCTCTCAAATATAGATGAATTACCTTTGAGATCTGAAATAATTCAAGTAGCAGGAGAAAGAGAAGTTGCCAGAAGCCGAACAAGAGCCAGGAGTAAAGTGTTAGTGATAAACCTGGCACAGGCTCCAGATGGCAGAAAGCACTACACATCAACATAGCTAACGTGTCGACTCAATCCTTACTTATGCTTGCATTTAATACACAGCACGTTTATGTTCAATAGCTATCATACATAACAGAAACCACTGACATCATACCAGAGAGCTCAGTCAAATATAAAACCCTACCATCCTGTTCTGAAGTATAAATAAGTAAAAACTGCACTCAGTAGCCAAGCATGACATGACTGCACACCCTGCTCCTGGTCACAGAGGACGTTTGTAGAAGTAGATTTGCTGCAGATCACATCATGTTAGCTGTGAGATAAATCAGCTAGCTGCAATAACCAATAGTGTGTTACTAAAACACACTAATCTTATGGGCATACATTCATATAGGGCAGGCTGGAAATTATCTGACTGCAAAGCACACTAGCCCATCATCTCACATTCCCTCCAGCAGGCTTTGCCAGCAAGAATTATGTACTTAAGGGCTAACCACAGGAAATAACCTATGGAAGGGGAAGGAGAAAGACACAACGCCGGCACTAGGAAGAGATAATTCATCTAACCTGAGAATATGCACTTGTTTTATTTGTCAAGAAAAGCAAAACATGGGAAAATGCCGAACAGCACCAGTTTTGTGCTCAATTACAAAGCCAAATGCTTGTCCAAGGAACTAAGAAGGCTGTTCTCAAACAGGTCACTCAGCCCTCTAAAACGTTAAGTGTGATATTACTTCATACCAGGAACATACTAAGACAAATCTATTACAAGTTTTTAAGATATATTTGACAACAGCCAGTCACAATATTAATCCAAAATTAGGTACTGACTATCCAGGCATTGCCACAGAATATCCTTATGAGTAAAATGGTTTCTATCCCTTCTGACTTTTGCTAAAATATAGTTTGAGAGATCCCGTGTAAATCCCTCTTTAGCAAACCTAACAAATAGTTCTCTTGTAGTTCCAGTGTTTTCTTTATTAAGTAAAATCACACCATTACAGAATTTGACTAACCTGCAAGACAGGTTTCTCTGAAGGCTTCCCTTCTTCAACAAGTCATACTATCAAAACTTAACACTTGGATTTAAGTAAACATTGACACTGTATGTCCATAGCTTAGAAAAGCTATTCGTAAAACAAACTGATGTCAAACAAGCTGAGAAGCCTAGAGTTGGAAGGTTTAATCTAGAAAGCTCAATCTACCTTGCATATAGATAAGAAAGCAAGTTTCCTATGAATGACTCGAAACATCACAAAATTCCTCATCTCCCCAAACTTCCAAAATCCCCAACCTGATTTCCTTCTTTTCCAGCCATAGGACCTTTGATACTAAAAATCACAGCATCAAAGGAGTTCTCAACAGAAACTGAAGTTATTTCAAAGGAAATACTTCTTTCCCAGTTGAAGTCTTTACCATTACAGACATTCAATCTAGAGAAAAGAATTATATGAAGTTTAGTAGGCATATACTGGATTTGTTCAACAAGACCATTACTTTCTGGTTTAGCTAAAGTTAGTGTTAAGAGTGAGACTGGAGATGGGTAGGGAGGCTGTCCTCATTTCACCCATTGTGGGACACCTTAAACCAGCCCAAAGACAATAAATCTCTACTACCTCTTGCTAAAACTCAAGTCTAGGTTACTTGGCCAACAAAACCTTGTGCTAAAGAATTTCCTAAGATGCAACTATTTACAGGGTCACCACACAGGCAGTGGAAGATGGGAGGTAAGTCACCTCTACACAGCCCTGGTTTTCATCACAGGGCATAATACTAGTGGCAGCTGGAGAAAGTTAAAAGCTTCTTTTCCCGCCCATGGTTTGGAATACTGCTGGTCATGCACTGCTAGCATCTGCTGGATCACATACATAGAGAACTTCAAAAAGTTAGTGCAAAAAAACCCCACCATAGTCAAGGTTTTGTTTTGTTTTCATTATGACCAGACATACATCAAAGCCCCAAAAACAGAGTAGGGAGGAAGGAAATCTGACAGCTCTGAACAATGCAGAGTAGGAAGAAAACCAGTCTTCTTTCTACTTCCAATTCATTAAGACTCAGATCCTCTGAACACAGGTAAAAGCAATGCTTCTTGTAGATTTACACAGAACTGATTATTTACCTGCTGCATCTTTTTATCCTATGGACCCTCAGAGCCAAAATAAAGCAGTTCTACTGTAGCACTGTCATCAGGATAGACTAAACAGCTACTTAAATTCACAAACCCATCAAACCTTGATTGACAAAAAGCTATACTCAGAAACACAATCATCTTAAATGAAATGAGTTACACAGCAAATAAAGGTGCCTGAAAATATCCCAGTGAAGTGTTTTGGGTTTGTTTTTTAATGAGTACCTCAAAAAGGCACTGTGAAGTAGTACTTTCAAAAGAACACATATATTATCATTGTGTGATGAGATTTAAGGGAGAAACATCTATATTCTGTGCCCTTCCTCCCATGCATTCTTCAATAGCACATTCAATTTTTCTTTTAGCTGAAACAATCCAAAATACATCCTTCAGGAAATGAGCACTTGTTAGGAAATAAGGAGTTCATAGGTTACCACTATATGAAAATGTTAACACACACACACACACAAAGCTATGATCTCTGCAGGAACTAGGAAGCACATAAACCAAAATTAAAGAGATGAAACTCAGATCTGTATCCTGTTGTAAACCAGTATGAACTACAATTGCTTAACTTTTTAACTGGAAGTTAAAACAAGGTTACAGTCAAAGAAGAGGTTTTTCATCTATATAATTTTATGAAACAAGGACAAATTACTCCCTTGGACATTCCTTTGAATGAAGTAGACTTAAACTATTCATTCCATGAAACTTAAAAATTCATTCCTACATCAACCACTGCAACAAAACCACCTCCCTCCTTTTTTTACAAGAAGTCTGACCTAATAACTGATCACCACCATATAATGCTTACAAAAAAAGTACATAGTTGCTTTGTAGAATGAAGTGTTCAGACGCTTGCTGTGCTCTGTAAGCACTCTTCAGTTGACTTCCACCACTAAAACTAAATCTACATAAGCTATACGTAAGAAAATATCTAAGCACTGCCTGGCACATGATCTCATGATTTTTATTAAGAGAGGCCAAAGATCTTCCTTTTTCCAGAAGATATGATCTAGTGTAATCCCTATTTGAAGACACTAAGTAGTTAAATCATCTAAAACAGAATCAATTACAATATGTCATTAATCTTGTTTACTCTCCCTCATCGTGTTTCCTCGGTTACATATTCAGATGCTTCTATCTGATGAGACATTTATTCCTTATCTTCTGCAAAACTCGAAAGAGTTAGAAAACAGGTCCTTGGAAGTCAAGAACACAGACACAATCCTTCCTACTTAGTAGCCACAAGATCTGGTATTCAGGAACAAATACCGGTCAGAAAAAAAAAACCCTTACTCCTCCATTTCATACCACTGTGAATAGATTCAAGGACCAGGCTAGTCTTTTTTGATGGCACAGGCCATCAGCACAGCCACTTTAAAGGTCAATCTATCTGTCTAGGTAACTCATACAGTCATGGAATGGTAAGGGTTGGAAGGGACCTTTGGAGATCATCTAGTCCAACTCCCTTCCTGAAGCAGATCCACCTAGATCAAGTCACCTCCCTGGGCAGCCTGTTCCAGCGCTTCGTCACATGAAACTTGGCAAACACTTGCATGAATACTCTTTCTTTGTAACATATGAACAAATACTGGTTTTCCTCAATCAGCTGAGGTCTCTTATAATCCTTTTCCAAGTAATTAGATCCTCTGGAAGCTCTACCAATAACAAGTCACATTTTCTTCCCTTTAAGTCACGAACAATATACTCCTTTACTATTAGTAACTCTTCAGTTTTTCATGACACAAAGCTAGAAGAGCCACATTAGCTGGGAACAAAACCACTCCTATTACATCCAAAAGCTACAAGCCCATGACATCTTTACTTTTCCTAAAGCAGTAAACACTAGATGCAGTGTTATCCCACAGATAAAAGTGAAGATAAAACTCCCCAGCTATCCCCATTGCCCTGCATATGTTCATTCTCAAGGAAGACTTAACGCTTCCAAGCAACGGTTATTAATGTTGTGGTGAACCTGCACTGACTGAAGTCTCTGGTGGTTAATGGTTAATTGCCTTCCAGCAGAGAAGGACTGCTACAGGAGAAAGCAACAGATCCCTGATGCCATGAAAAGTGCCTGGGCTTGCAAGTCCCATCTTGTCATTTTATCTTCCTTTAAACCTAAAACCATCTATCTCACCTTACAGAAAACTACGAAGGTATCAGAATCACAATTTATGCCATGCTAAAATCTATTGATACACACTAGGAAAAAAATGTACCAGCTACCATACTGTAGTCTAACTGTATTGCAATAAATGAAAGAGATTGCCCTTGGGGAAAAACAAAAACAAAACAAAATCCAAAAAAGCAACAATAAAAAAATCAAGACAAAGGAAGCCTAAAGCTTCACTTTTATCCAGTTGCCAAACTTCACTTTGTAAACTACAGTGTCACTATTTGTACAAATGGGCAGCCTCAGCTGAGGAGCCCTTTCCTCATAGCATCGTAAATACAAGAAAAAAATCACTTCCAGAATAAAACAAAACATGAATTTTGGTCATTAAGAATAATAATTTAAATAACAATCCCATATTTAAGCTTAAGGGAGGCAGTAAGTTAAAACAGGATTTAACATAGAAATATTATAGCATACTTAGTGTACTAAAGCAATGACACTTCATCAAAGAAATGGTTAAAACAGGAAGAATCAGACCTACGTTTTGATGTACAAACTTAAATACAAATCAGAAAGCTGCAAATTGTGTCACAAGTTTCTGCTCATCTTTTTTTTTTCTATCTCCATTCTTCTTAATGAAAAATGCTTTTAGACAGAACAAAACCCAACAAACTACAATAAATATGAGGCTCTCAGCTCTTCAGTTTTGTGTAACCAATAAACTACAGCATGCCTATACTTGAGCAACCAATTATTTGGCTAAATAAGACCATTTATTAAGATTATAGCCAGCAGCAATTAATATCCTTATCTTCTTTGTACTTCCTATTGCACTGATCTGAGGTATTGCATTGTAAACTGAAAAATACTTTACTAGAGATGGATTATTTTTAAGAAGCATCACTATGCACGTGCATATTTAATGATTTGTACTGATACTTCTGTAACTTCTTCCCTTTCATGTTATTCAAATCACTATTCATAGGTTACTTTTCCAATTGTCAGAATTTTTCAATTCTCAGCTCAAAAAAAAAAAAAAAATCTTAAGTAAACCAGTCAGAGACACTGACAAGTGCCTTGTGCTTGACTTGCAACCAAATACCCTTTTCCAAGATTAATTCTCTACCAAGATTTTGGTCTTCAAGACCCGTCTGGACATGTTCCTATGCAACTTGATCTAGGCAGACCTGCTTCTGCAGGGGGGCTGGACTAGATCATCTCTGGAGGTCCCGTCCAACACTGCCATTCTATGATTCTATGATCTGAGAGCAACTAAGAAGATCAATAATAGCTGTTTAATGCTTTAATGCTCTTGACACACTAACTATACAATCTCTGTTTTGAAGGGTGGGCAAGATTTATAGGAAGATTTAAAAGTAAGAATAGTATTTGCATTACTGAATGTAAGACTTCTTTTTTCTATGATTTAGAAGTGAATGAGATGAAGGACTTGGTTGTACCAGTGGCTTATGCTCACCCCTAAGACTGTGAAAAGAAAATATGATTCAAGATGCATCACAGTGTTTTCAAGAGACACTGGGAAGTATTAGTGCCACTTCACAGCCCTCTGGAAGAGTCCTCATCTGGTCAACCACCTTCAGGAAACAACTAACTGGAATAGACACGGTGACAGCCAAACGGAGCTGTCAGCAAGAGGCCTGGTTTCTTTAGCTTAGCAAAGCAACGAAGCTTGCACTGGGGGTGGGTGATGAGAATACAGAATACTTTCAAACTGAATTAAAAGACTCTGTGGCACAACAAGGATGTCAAGCAGGACTTGAAGATAGGGGTAGCAAAGATCTATTTCAAATGAAATTGAGTCAGTTTAAGAAAGGCATTTTATAGTGTTTCTGTAGATAAAGAGTACAAAAAAAAAAAACCTACCCAGGCCCCCTCTCATCATCATTCACATGGAAAAGCTTTGCAGTTGCCCAAATGTGTTTGCAACTCAAACGCAATGTAAGTGCTGCCTTATCTTCCCAGTGAGGGCTTTTTTAAGTTCTACTTGCAACAGGAGAGATGAAGGGACATTTCCCTAAAAGAGCTTTTATAAGGTTCTCATATACCATTTAACACAGCTTTTAAAATAAAAAGCAGAACAATTTAGTATTTTAAATTTTATGTAAAGGTATGGAAAGTTTGCAATATAAGGCAAACTCAGAAAGCTGAAGCCAAATTAAAACACGATTCATTATTATGCCATAAGGGAAGGAGGAGGAAATCATGTCTTAGACTGGTTAAAGTATATTAATTAATTGTATTTGAAGAGTCTTCTGCACAGCTTTAAATGCTATTCCCTAGTTGACAAGTGAAATGGCAGTAGGTATACAAAATTACAGCACTAATTTAAGAGTGGACAAGCTTAGACTTGAGTGAAAAGAGACTTGGGTCTGTATTAGCCAGATGTGCAGCCACCAAGAACCCAGGCTCTCCAAGGGAAAAGGGAGGGAAGGAAAGAGATATTGTTTTAATTACATACACCACAAATTCTTTAGAAGCACATATCCTACATGCAATATTTCCCTTCTTTGTAGCCAAATATGACACAGCAGAACAGAGACAATCCACCTCCTACCAGGATTCTGCCCTTCCTGTACTAGAAAAATGTTCAGTGTTTTTCCAGCAATTATGCAGCCACTTGTACTAAAAAACCCACCAAAAGCTAATAATGAAGATGATTCAAGCATTTCTTTTCCCCAGTATAATGGCCAAAACTGTTCTAAGTAGGTAGTTAAAACACCCCAAAATTTTCTCAACTAGCCCTGACAGGCAAGAACCAGGCATATACATTTCTTCCTAGTATAGAGTTGTTAGAGATTTAATCTGCTGTTTGTACTTCAATCTGGAACAGAAATATGTAAATTTAATAGGATTATGCCAAAGAGAAAACACCCAAAACTTGTCAGCACCCTCCCTATGAAGTAAGAAGCATTTGTCTGAAGGCAATTTTGAGGTGTGTAAGACAACATTTAAGAATTATCTGACTATGTAGCTTCAACGATAAAACTGTAGATGCTCTACTCCAGAAATTACATGAAAATGACCTCACCTAGTAACTGATACAGGGTTATATATACTCACTTTGACAGCAGAATCTCCTAAAATATAAAGTAAATTCACACATGGGATTTTCAGAAGGTTCTACCAAACTATCTCTACCACGACACATCTTTTTCCCGTAACAGAGAAACAGAACTGTCAGGCAAATTGCATACGCTGTACTCGTACACTACACAGACAACACAAGGCAGAGAAATAATTTCCATTTCTAAGCCTTCAACTCTGTAAAAATCAGCATCAACAAGAAGCAGAACCCTAGTGTAACAGATACACTTAAGAGCAATCAGTAAAATTACAGGAGAAGATGCGACACAGGAGCTTTAACATCTGAACTGTCTTTAAAGGTTATGTTTCTAACAAATCACCATAAAGTTAATAAAAGCATAAGTTAAGCTAGTATCTATAGAAGATTACCTCAGTCATTGCACTTCATTATCCCCCATCTGCCCAGCTCTAGATGTTCACCATAAATACATATATCACATGGTAAGCCACATGAAATACACTACTGAAACATAACGTGGTGTGCTTCGACCACCACTATGGGAGGGATCAGACACTCACGGAATTAACTGAAGGTATATGTAAAGCTTGAAGTCCTTTGACCCCAGCATCTGATTTACTGCCACAACTTAAGAATCAAAGAGAGTGTTCAGGGGTGTCTCTTCAGCTATGTCTCACTCCAGCTGGGAGGCTAATAGCATGAAGCCAACTATGATCCCAAAAACACAACCAGAATCAAAAACGCAAGTGGCAACTCCAAAAGCCTCAGCTCACACTGATGACCCCAAGATGTAAGGGCTATATCCAATTTGTGAGTCCCGCACCAGATTTATAGGAACAGTTGCTTTTATTTCCTATACTGAAGAAGACCAAAATGAAGACATCTAGTGCAGTAAATTCTTAATTAGAGTTTGCCTTTTTGCCACTTCTCACAGTGGTTTTGGGCATTTGTGAGTGGGTTTTGGTTTTGGGAGGTGGGCTGTTAAGGAGAAGGAGGCAGCTCAGCTGACACGACTGTTATGTCTCAGGCAATTTATGAAGAAACTGCCAAAACCAAAGGCTGTCCTATACCTAGGGCTGCATACTGCTCCAGTTGTTCTCTGCCTTCTTCAGGCCCAACAAATCTGGAGCCACTCCTGAGAGAAGCAGAAATCACATGTTCATTTCCTTGAAGGCGTGGCAAACAGATGCTCAATACCCATTCATCACACCAACTACTGCTTAGGCAACTCATCGACAGAGGTACTACTATTGACATTGGCTTCTCTGGTCACGTGATGAGGTTCCACATGCTGTTAGATGACAGTGTAGAAGATTACAAGGAATTAACACACCAAGCAGCTCTTCCTGCTTGTTAAATTAAGCAAAGAATATTTTGCACTAAGATCATATGAAAAACATCGAGTCCAAAGATTATATGCCCGGGCAGCTTGAGCAAGGCTAAAACTAAGAACAGGTACTTACTCACATATAAGAAAAGTAAGAATTCAAGTAATTACTCACACATACGAAGCAACCAATTCATCAGCCTTAGAGGTATGCTCACTGAGGTATGAAGCATAAGAAAAGAAGCAGGAGCTCTTTCACCATGATCAAGACTATCATCTGCTCCCCTAAGGGTACATTTCCAGCTGGAATACTAACAGAAAGAAAACCAAACCAACCAACCAAAACCAAACAAATTCAAGTGCTCAACGGTGGTACACCCTATATCTAAAGCACATAAGCATCACAAACGCAAGGAGTTATCTTGGAAGTTTACAAATAAAAGCAGGAAAGCACATGAGTGCCATAAAGCTGCAAGCTTACTACAGACCATCAAAATTGGTAGACAAACAGTTGGCACTACAGTAGTTTGACCCTGGCTAGATGCCAGGCATCCACCATGCCACTTGATCACCCACCGCCTCAGTAAGTCAGAGAAGGGGAAAAAGTAATCTTGGGTTAAGATAAAAGCAGTTAAATAAAGAAATAGCAAAGCCACGCGCATGAGAAGCAAAAGCGAAGCAGATAAAGCTGTTACTCTCTACTTCCCATCAGCAGCGATGTCCGGCCACCTCCCGAGAAGCAGGGCTTCAGTACGCGTGACGGTTGCTTTTGGAAGGCCCAAAATGAATCTTGCCTCCCCCTCCTGCTCCTCTCCCCCAGTTTATATTACTGAGCTGACGTCATATGGTATGGAATATCTCGTTGGTCAGCCTGGGTCAGCTGCCCCGGCCATGGTCCCTCCCAAGATCGTGCCCACCCACCGCTGTTGGTGAAGGTGGGGGAAGGAATGCTGGAGGGACAGCCCTGATGTTATGCGAGCAGTAGTCATAATATTGATGTCAACAACAAACACAGCACTGCAAGAGCTACTGTGGAAAATCACTACCATCCCAGACCCACTACAGGCACCTTGTCTAAACAAGCAGATGAATAAAGAACAGGATTTCTTGTTACAAGAAGAATCTAAACCGCTACTGGAACAGAACATAGCAGAACTCTAGTAAGAATTCAGCGAACTTACTTCAAAAACATAGAAAGCAACCAGAGATTTCCCTTAGCTGTAGTGGCAAGAAAGAAGTGGTTGACAGTTAACAATGACAGACAGTTTTGCTCTAAGTGACCCATCAAGTCAATAATTACTGAAGAGAGAAAGGAAGGAAGAACAGCAAAAAACAGATTTAACATCACTAAATAAGAGCTTACAGAAGACAAGTCTAAGGCAAGGAAGAGACAATTCTCAAATGACACAATAGATACAAATTTGAGAAAACCAAGCACAGCAAGAGAATAGAAAACACAGCAAAAGAATAATGATTCAGAAAAAACACAGAAAGGGAATAGCAAGCATAACAATGCCAAGAGAATACAAGGGACAAATCAAAAAGGCTAAAGGCATAAAATGAAATAATTCTCATAAAACAGCTTGAGGCTATTAAGAAACTATTCTGTCAGTACGCTACTAATAATAAGAGAACTTGTCCATTACTGAGATGGGTTAAAGAAGACCAAGTCCTCACTGAAGATATCAACTAAAAGCAGATGACTAGCACAGGTAGCACAAATAAATGGCTAAAAACAACCACCCAAATTCAGCTTATTATTGGAAATAGTCATATCTATTTTTTTTTTTCCCCAAGCTGACTAAATCTGATACCATTCAACAAAACCGTGCAGGAAATCCTCAGAGCCATCTCAAAATCAATGGCTATCTTTGAAAACTCATGGAGGATGCCTGAGATATCAGAAGCTAGAAAAAGCTAAACTATATAAATTCTTTCTTTAAAGTAAATAAACCATCTTAAAAAAAAAATCCATCAAATAACCCAAAAACTGATGGAAAGAAAAAACATGAAGGGCAGAAAAACCTGAGGAATAATATTGGTTTGTCTTTGGTTCCTGAAGAAGTGACTCAAAATATATTCAAACAAGTCTTTTTAAGCACTGAATTGAAGGAGAAGGAACAGGCTCACTTAGTTTTTAAGAAAAAAAATAAAAGCCATGTCAAACCAGCACAACTTTCTTTCATGACAGAGTTACACAGGGGAGTAAAAATAAATGTCATTGATTTATTTGATTAGTGTTCGTGACAGTCTTAATTACTGAGACTTTCTCACAGACAAATTAAAAAGCAAGACCTTGATGGAATTACCATGAATTTCCAAACAGGTGACTATATGTGAAAGAGGAGTCAACAAGGTCAGACCACTGGAAAAAAACTAATGCTACCTTGGGATGTATAGCTTATGTGACACATGACATAATCCTTTCACCTAATACTGCTCTGGTTAAGTCTCAGAGGGACAATTGCAACTCATTCTGCACACAGGTCTTCAAGTCAGACAGGAACAGTTGGAAAAAAGCCACAAGAGAAAAACTACCAGATGTAGACAATATTACCTGCCAGAAAAGGCTGAAAGAACTAGGGATACCTAGCCTACAGATCAGAATACAGAGGGGAGGAACACTCAGTTCTCTGTGTCCACAGCAAACGGAACGAGCAATAAGATTTTAATTGCAGTAATGGAGATTTCAGTGCAATAGAAGATTAACAGCAATGTATTTAAGGATAAAGACAGGCTGCTCAGAGAGGTTGTGGAGTCTCTATTAACTAAGTCATTTTAAGAGTAGGTTAGATAAACAAGGAAGAAAAGTATAATCAGTGCTATATGATCACTGGCCAGAAGATGGATAAATGAGATAAAACCAGGGACAGAAGTCTTGAAGTCAAGATCACTGATAAGAGATTCTGAAATATTACATTCAGCTCTTCTACCAAACTTGAGATAGCTTTGAAGTGAAGAAGGAACCAAAGAACTACTTGGAGGCAGCACACACATTTAAAATAATTGAGAGTCTAATCAGTTTTGATTATGAAAAGGAAGTTGAGAGTAATTCTGTTAAAGTAAACAAACACTTTCCCAAGAATAAAACATGAGGTTTTAATGGGCTCCTTAAGAAGCAAAATCCCCAAACCCACACCTCAAGAACCATTCAGCAAAGACACCTTTGTAACAGACTGAAAATAAAAACAGCTGTATCAGTAAGATTGTAAGCAAAGCATTTTTGCATAGAGTAAGCAGTTACTTTAGACTAGCAACAAATCTGGCTACTTGGCTAGCCTGAGACTGAAAAGATAAAGTAAGCAGAGTTAAGTCAGCATGATTTTAAGTAGTACTCTAAAACATGGTTGCTCGAATTTCTGTCCGTTAAAATTAAAAAAAAAGAAAAAACCTCCAAACAAAACAGCCCAAAACAAAGAAAACCATGCCCCCAACAAAAAAGAAAAATAATCAAACCTCACCACCTTAACAGGAACAGGTTGTGTTTTCCACTCATCTTTTGATATGTAACAAGGTAGATAATTCCCAATACTGTTGGCCACTACTATTTTTTTTAAAGATAAAAAGCTCTATAATCCAGAGTTTACCTAAGACAATCCATAAAGGGAAAAATCAGTGCCACAAAGGTCATTCTCCCTGGTAGTTCCTGAATCACCGCAGTGCTGGAACTGCCTGCCTGCTCAGTGCCGGCTCACCAGTTACCCACATGAACACTCTCTCTCACAATTGTACAAGCAAAAGTGTCAGCAGGAAGAGGGGGAAAAAAAGACAGCCTAACTGGCAGGATAAATCCACACAGTAGCAATGGGTCACATAATCACCCTTTATGTTTTTCCACCACTAATTTTTGTGTTACATCAAAGTTGTTTCAAGCAGGCCAACAAGATGAGGATGCCAGACCACAAAGAAGGATGGCTTTCCAAAAAGGGGACCTACAGTCACACTTGCTGTTCCCTAGTGGAAACCAAAGTTTGCTTAAGAGGAAAGGAACAATCTTAACAATGTACTGAAGAGGTAGGCCAGATGGACAACTTCCAGTGATCCTCTCATGGTTTAACAAAAGGGATTCACCCTCCATTAACCACCAGTAAACCCCATTAATCAGAGACACGTACCAAAGAAATGATCATCAGACGTAACAACTCCCTGACCACATACTAACACTTATGAATAGATTATGCCTATACTTATCCAAATTATCTTATGTCACAGACAAGCTCTCACAAAATAGCCATTTTGGTGAAAAAGATAAAAGACAAGCACACTATAAATTTACTGGTAATAAACACAAAACCTTAAAAAGAATCAATAAAGACAGACTCCATGGCGTCAACTACTTTTGCTGATCGTGACAGCAAAAATACTAAAAAAACCCTTTGCTTGTAGCTTCATAAAGTTAAATTACTCAAAGTAAACTACAGAAAAGAATTTATTTGTGGCAGAAGTGTCAAGAGATAGGACAAAGCAAGCAAAATGAAACCGTGAAGACTGACTTCCTGCTATAAAAAAAAAAGGAAATACGACTCACAAAGAAACCATAGAAACTTCTCATCAGAAGAATTCATCTCTAACTTAGAAAAACAATTAAAGTGGAAAAAATACAATTATTTCTGCTTAATATTAGGGCAATACCTCAAATGCCGTGGTTTAACCCCAGGCAACAAGTAAGCAGCTGTCAGCTGCTCGCTCACCACCCCCTGCAGTGGGATGCTGAGGAGAATCAGAAAGAAAAAAAAGGACAATTCAGGGGTTGAGATAAGAACAGTTTAATAACTAAAACGAAATAAAATATAACAATATGTAATAATAATATTAATAAAAAGGAGTATAACAAAAATAGAAAGAAATAAAACTGAAGTGAAACAAATCAACAAACGTAAACAAAACCAAGTGATGTCCAATGCAATTTGCCTATCATCCACTGAACGACACCCGAGCAGCAACTGGCCCCTCCTTACCAACTCCCCCCAGTTTCTATAGTGGCCATGATGTCATATGGTATGGAACAGCTCTTCCACTAGTTGGGGTCAGCTGTCCTGGCCATGCTCCATCTCAGCTTCTTGTGCAGCTCCAGCCCACTCACTTGCAGAGCAGAGGGAGGAACAAGAGAGGATCCTGTTGCCATGCAAGCCCTGCTCAGTAATAACCAAAACATCCCTGTGTTATCAATACCGTTTTCAGTACAAATTCAAAAAAATGCCCTGTACCAGCTAGTAGAAGAAAATTAATGATAGCAGCTGAAACCAAGACACTCAAGTATCCTCCTATTACATCCCTGCCGTTTTGCCAAGGCAAGACTCCATGGAAAAAGCTAATGATAAGGGTGTGACTTTCTCAGGATTATCATAAATATGAACAAAGTTGGGAGTAACTTAAACCAATGTAGTATCTTCAATATAAGAGACATCTAAAACTGGTTAGGATCCTCTAGGCTTTAACAGAAAACAGACATGGACTACATAAGACATTTGCAGCTTAGCTGTCAAATTGTCAGAAATGCCTTATTGAGTGAGAGGATGAGCCAATCTCACTAATAGGTAACATCATTAGGTGTAACTTGCTGACTTCAGAGTTTGCCTCAGAACTGGCTTCACATTTAGACAAATATTCATTTCTATGTCCTTAGTCAAAAGCCAGAAAGGCAAGCACACATTCAGATGTGTATTTGAAAGCTCTTAAGTACTTAAGGAATAATTTCCCATAGGAACGTACTGTAATGTTTTAACAAATTCCTAGAGACCAGAACAATCCGTAAACCTTACACAATCACTACATTTTTCACCTGATTAGTAAGGAAAACATATGCTTAGAACGTCTTTAAATAGATTATTATTCTTCATTCTCATTTTGAAGATATGATACAGCCATCAAGCTTAAAAAAAAACATGCAACAAGCAATATAAATAATATTCCAAGTATATATGATTAAGTAACATTATTTCTCTATAACTCTGAGGACTAGCAAGCTAGGTCACCAATGACAGCACTTCCAAAAAACATTAAATATTAATATTTAACTTGGTTACTATGCATTGTTCCTCAGTACAAAGTTCCTCCTAATCCTACATTAGGTTTCAAATTTATAGTTAGTGGAGAATACTGTACAAGTATGGTAGACTGTTTTCAGGACAGAAAAACATCTCTTTTTTTTTTCCATTGAAAGTATAAGAATATTCTTTTAAAGCTTTTTTTTTTAAGCAATATACATCTGAAAATTATGGAAGCTTCATTTAGTCCACTTTTATTCCTGTGGTTCAGACTCTTAGCCAGTTATGACAAAAAAAAAAAAAACAAACCAAATCAAACCAAAAAACCCAGTCAGCTTAGGCTGTTGCTGCAAGCTGTCTCAAATCATAGCAGACATCAGTAAAATTCCCTGCAGACTCCCTGAAAAGAAGGGAAGAATGACAGCATAGTGGAGACAAATCCTAGGAGTAGGCAGGAAAAAGAAGTGAAGATAAAATAAAGATGATCTCACAGATAAAACTGCAAAGTCTCTTGTCACAGTAAAGGAGTGTTCTATCTCTTGCTGAGTGACAAAATAAAACCTTCATCTGAAGCCTGTTCCAACGAAGATCTGGGTTTCAACTACACATTATCTAGAGTCACATAGATAGCTTATGGCCATTAAAACAAAGTGGAGAAAAACTTCTAGCACACCTCAGCTAAACCACTAACTTGCCATCTGTTGTGGCAGCAGCTTATTGAAGATAAGCAGCCTGGAAGCATTACAGCAATTAAGAAATCTTTTGGTCATTAACTCCACACCAATTAAACACTAAAGGCTGGCAAAACTGTACTGTGGCTCAGAACTGCTTTTAAGGCAAACTCTTCTGTTCCAAATGACCAGTTTCAGTATGAGACTAGGTGTAAGGAAAATTGTTAAACATTTAGTCAGGCACTTCTTTGTCTATCCGCAGCCCTCACACACGTACGTATTCTCCTAAATCCCCCCCAAAAACGTACATGCACACATAGAAAGTATGTGTCTACACTTACACAGCAACATCATTAACCCATACTCAAAAATGCCATGTTTTAGAAAGCTGGGATACATTCATACACATGTAAACATGCATACACACATCTCACACATCTGTCTACGAAAGTGTCTCTGGGCTTGTGTCAACACCACTGTTATCCAAATTCAGAGCCTCACATCCATCTTTCAGCTACTCCCTACAACAAGTTTGAAATAGTCAACTATTGGGTTTAATATGGTTATAAAATTTGAAAGAGGTTCTGTAATTTCTTGTAATATTCATAAACTAACCAAAGCCTGCCTACAAAACAAGTGAACTCAAGGTATTTTTCCAATCACACCATTAGTTTGCTGAACCAACATTAGTAGGAAAAAAAACCTCTCACTTAATATTAATCAGCTTAACTACCCTTGTGTACAATTCAGTGGCAGTACCATGTTCCTAGCTTTGGAAGAGTGCTGGTCTGAAAGTTAAAGCTACTGTTTCTGCACATAGGCAAACTAGCAAACAGAAAACAATCTTTGGCTTTCAAAAAAAAAAAAAACATCTTAGTCCAACAGCAAATTACTTCAGTCCCAAAATACAGAAGAAAGCCAAGAGTTTGTAGTGCCCACAGTTAGTGCACTGACTCCAATCACATCAACATACAGCTGTTTGCAATAGTTCCCTCTCTTTGAAAGAAGTCTCAAAGAGATGAAGCAGCTGGCAGTGCGCATTCAAGTCTGGCACCCCTGCCTAAAGCCACTTCTTTTGTTTGTAAGGAGCTGTCATTGATGCAGTCTGACAGCACAAAGCTTAAATGAGAACAAGAGTCAAGGTACAGCCTTACAGCACTTCACAGACCATTATGGTTATATTGAATTTAACACAGTTTACAACAAATTTTGGCACTACACACAAGGAGATATTCCCTAATAAAGAAATATATAGATTTTTCAAGAGTTATGGCTTTCATTAATACACTTCTTCCAGGAACTGTGACAACCTTCTTTTCTTGCCCTCATCTTATGATGCTGATATAATTAAGTTGACTTTAGATGGCACTAACAACAAACACTCAAAATCTATGGACATGACCAAAACTCACTAGCAAAGTTAAAAAAAAAGTCACATTATGTCATGCTCAGTTACTCTGCTGAAGAGTCTTTGTTTAATGAACTCACTTGCCCATTTCAAAAAGCTAAGCATATTTCATGTAACATCAATAATGCTTGCTCTTCTGCAGCTCTTTCTCTCCTCATCCATGGTCTCCTACATCATCCAAAAGGAATGCAAAAGCCAAAAGTCTTACTCTATCCTTCCAAAGACCCCATCCTCTTTCGCTGTAATCACCGTATGTGCAAATTGCCACTTGTTTCTTCTGACAGATAGGGAGAATAAAAGCAGACCAAAAAAAAACCAGTACGTGCAAAAGTCTCGTTCAGATGTCAGTCTAGTTGGTAAATAAACATGTTCATAGCTCCTAAACAGCTGCTGGTAGTACAGAAAGAATGTTTGATAGACATAGCTGAACAACTCTCAGTTATTATGCACCAGCTCTGGTAGAAGCTAGACAGACATGCTTAGCACACAGCTGTGCTAAGACCACCTGAGAGCCAGATTACTACCATGAATCCAGACGTTCTATTGGCTTAGATGACCAATTTTAAACAAAAGCTGGCTCAGGAGATGGATGGTCCTAACACAACATGCCATACACATTTTTCCCCCCTTTCCAATATCTTCCTGAGATTGCCCTTACTGTAAACTTCCTTCAGCTTCTGATGTCTACTACTGTCCCTTTACTCTCCAATACCCTCTCTGGTAAATAATTTCTGCTTCTGTTACTTCTGCTGTGCTTGTAGATTTCCTGAAGTAAGAGGGTGAGACCTTAAGCATGGAGGGAAAAGGAGAACGTCCCAAAAATACCTCTTGCAGTTATTTCACTGTTGTCCACAGAGATCTAAGTACTAAAAGCCTTAGCCTAGGCTGAAGTTGCTAGTGTTTACATACTTAATTCAGAACCTACAAAAAGGTATGGGTCCATGGAGCCTTTTATGTTTTTTACAGGACAAGTACTGGATGTACTTACTATGGCTAATATAACAACCATATAGTATTTAATAAACAGACATCAATCACTAGAGTTTCATACACTAGGAATGCATGTATTTGTTATATACAATCTTCAGAAAGTTTACCTCTTCAGCATATTCACTGATTTGAGACAAACCAACCACTGCTCAGTTTTCTACATTGTTGGATTTTACTTTAAGGCGAGACGTTGTTATTTCCAAAAAGAGCAACAACTTGACTTATGGATCAAAGTGAGCAAAGCTAACATTGCAACACAAGCCATGACTAAACTAAGACTTTTGATAGTGTAGGCATCAGAAGAATAAAGACTGGCATCTGAAAATTTACACCTAGAACACTGAAGTCCTCTGGGCTACCAGCCCAACACTTCTATCCAGCCTGTTACCCTTCCCTGGTGAACACAAGGAACAGCTATTCAGAGCAGCAAACATTACCCAAACAGCTGATCACATCCTCCATCTGTTCACAGCTCAACACAGACCACTAAGCTGCTGCCAAAGCAGTTAAAAAAAAAATTCAGCAGCTTTTTCTAAGAGCAACTGCCATCCCCACACACTCCCCAGAATCACTCCACACTGTCTATAGCGGTGCAAGGCTCCCAGCCCCTCCTGCAGCACCAGCAATTCACTTCTCCCAGACACACTGTAAAACAAGCAGAAGATGAGACCAGAAGAGAAGCCCTAAAGCCCAGATGCCATAGCTAACAAGCCCAAAGCTCTGGACTTCAAAATAATGACTTTTTTAGCATTGTAAAACCCTAATTATTTGCCTGAATGACTATAGTCCCATGTGTTTGAAGCTCCTTCAGAAGCAAACACTTGATGAAGCTACTACAAACCAGTTCAACATATCTATATATTAGGACTACTTGTAAAGATTTACTGTGCACAAGAAGATGACTTTGTGACATTTGAGATTTTTCATACTTTCCAACTTTGAGCATCCAGCTTGTACCAAAATCCCCCAAGTCTTCCTTGAATCAAGAGTGGAAAGAGATGGCTACTCTACAGAGTGATGCAGAATGGGACACATTCTCTGATATTCTCTCAGATGCCTGAGTGTGTTCTATAATTACTAGAAATTTTGAGGACAGAACAACATTTGTGGCTTGTGCAACGGAAGGTAAGCTGATTATTTAAGAACCAAGCCAACATGAACAACTTACTTCAACAGCTTCATCCAGGTTCACAGGCAGCTTCGTTAAATTTTCCCCCTAAAACCCACTTTCTAAGACAAAGCTCAGATCAATTTCTGCATCATTAAAGCAGCTGTACATTCTATATTAAAAAAGGAAAATACATAAAATAGAAAATTTAGAGAAATCATTATGCTGCTTATACTCATCTTCAGTACTGTTTCTGGTGTGTTTCCTCGCACAGTTAGGAGGTGAAGGCCAATAATGTCATAGGTTGCCTTGAACTTCTACAACATAAAATTAAGTAATTCTCATGTAAAAAAAAAATAATGGCCTATTTCTTTCATTGCATTCTCAGACAAGCCTCAATTTGAGCAGTTCCCATAATAACATTAAGAGTGGCATCCTAAATGTCTTTTCCCACTTGAACTCTTCATTTGCAGCAAAAGAAATGTAGAACCTGTAGACTTATGTATCAGTAAAGAATGACAATTGAAATGCAGCATTCTTCCATGTATTTAGCTCATTTTTTTTCCTTCTGTTTAGTTAACCTAGGAAAATTCCACATATTAAATAGAGCAGTCCAAAACTACTTCAGTCACTATTAAATTTTTTTTTTAAAAGCTCTCACAAGAAAGGAAAAGGCAGGAACTTTTCATTACTGTGTTGAAAGAGGATATATGACCTCCTTTCTCACCAGTGAAGGAGCCCCAACAAACATTAAATCTCCTTTGATTACCCAGATCCATATAAACCTGGAACTCTGCCTAGCATATCCATGAAGTCCTGTACATCCTAAACCAAGCAAGCTTATTTCACAATTATTTCTCCCAATCATTTCTCCTCAACACACCTTCAGAGCCACATTTGTGTATTTATATCCTTCTTATATATACATCAGGGAGCAAACAGTCATGTAAGCATCAAACACCACCAAATTGAATATTCACATCCACTCAGCTCTCCTTGCCAGGCAAGGAGAAGAGAGTAAGCCTGGATTCTCTTTTCTACTCAGCCTGTAAAGGATAAAGGATCTGAGGGCATCCTTCAAGGTGAGATACGACTACAAAAGGTTAAATACCCCAACCAAGAAAATAATGTGATATTAAATACCTAAATGAAGCTTCAAGTACTGTTTGGGATCAAAAACAAAAATTGCAGGACAAGAACTCCAAATGTTCTCATCAATATAAATCTATTTCAGAGGTAACTTTTCATATTCATCTAGTTCCAAATTACATCAAGTTTTCAGTTTCACTGTCTGGAAAAAATGGAGGGGAAGAGAGTGACTATGTTTTTAAGAGTAAAAGATTCTCCTCTCTCAATCTCTCTCAACCATTTTGCAAACAATATAGCAAAATCAAAACAAAACACGACCTTTTGCCTTCACACAGAGAATCAAACCTTTCTAGTACTAGGATGCTTAGCTAGTACAGATTAGGCACTGCTGAACCAGATGCCGGGGTTTTTTTTTTGGCCACACTTTCCACATGTTTCATTTAACAATTCACAGCCAATTATTCTCATTATCAATTGACAGGTGCAGGAGGAGGGGGACAAATCAAGACAGCAGGTGCAGGAGGAGGGGGACAAATCAAGACAGCAGGTGCAGGAGGAGGGGGACAAATGGTGCGCTCGGGGATTGGATGTACGTCAAGGTCATGAGTACACACAGACACACGCTTCCCAGGAGCAGTATTACAGGATCTGAACGAACCACCACTATGTGTGCCTGTGGTCTCAAATCTATTAGCTGAAAAATGCCTCAACTGATCATGGGAAGAAGCTAAGAAAGAGCTATTAATATGAATGTTATGCAACCATTAAGCTTGTTTTTTAAGTTGGAAACGTTCTAGTTAGATTCATTTCAGTCATAATAGATTCTTTTTCTGAAGTAGCAAGTTAACTCAACCATGCCACCTAAACCCAATCCTAATTGTTTCACTCCATTCTGTTGCATCTTCTTTTATTAAAGAAAACCCAAACAGAGCATAAGCTCTTAAGGCAGGGACTGCATGTCTTTTAAAAAGGAAAGTTAACTGCATCTAGTCAGAGGAATAAGTGTGCTACTACACTGACAAGAAGTACTTCTCATTGCATAAGTGTTCTGAGTGTTTAGAAGTACCTGTTTCCTCAGCCTGAAGAGCAGAGATTACAACACTACTGTATTTATTGAAATTTACCTAGTTTACCTGTATCTTGACAAAAACTGGCCAAAGTTTGCTTTTGAGGAAGAAGAGGCCCTACATAACAGTACAAAAGTTAGCAATTTGCTGAACTTCTGAGTACCTGACATAGTTCCTCTTTTGTATAGTATTTCTTTTGAATGTTTGTATCATACAGGGAGAAGAAAGAAAAGGCAAAAAGTCTCAAACAACAGATCAGATAACAGTAAAACGCAATGAATAACAAAGCTGCTGAAAAAAAATGCTCAAAAATGTTGTAATGTATTGTCTGCTATGTATAGAATCTCTATTTAAAAGGCAGTATCTCATAATATAGTCCAGTGAAGTATTTTATGAAACTTCTATAACACACAGAGCTCTCAAATGTAAGCAGATTTAGTGTAGTAATGTCTACACTTGACAGACAAACAGTACTTTGAAAAATGCAAGTGAGAACTGTAAAGTGGCTGCTAAGTTATTCCTCTTAATAACACAAGATCAAGTCTGTAACAAAAACTACTGCTGAAGTCGCCGAGACACTGGCATAAACCATTTCACTTCGAAGTACCTGTACACATTAAGGAACAGCCCATTTTACTACAGTAGATCTATGAGTTACGCAGCGGTTGATAGAGATAATCAAATGCATCTCACAGCCTCAGTTATCCAACTGTCAGTTGAAAATTTCTAGGATCAAATTATGAAGGCCTGATGCAAGGCATTACTGAATTTTAAAACAACACAACAGAAGGCAAGATCTATGTCTTAAATAGATACTTAAAACATCAAAACATGTATTTGGTTTTATGGTTGTATGCTCTTCACTCCATAACATTGCTGTAAATAGTTCTGTAAGGAAAAAAAAATATCTTGACTCCTAGTGAAGTCCTGCAGTTGCATCACACAACTAAAAGAGCGTTTCCAGTTTAAGTCAACACTGTTGCAGGTTTTCAAAACTGAGATACTCCCCTGCATTGAAACACTGCCACACCATCCTTAATTTCACTATCTTTCTAAAACATCTGACAATGCTAGAGAATGAATTCAGATGCTACAAAGCGTGTGCATGGGGCAACATAGCTTCCAGAAGGACTTCATTAAGAGTTGCCCACTTGCATCCCAGAACAAGACATAGCATGTAGTCTAATGCTGAATTTAGCCTACAGTCTTAAAAAAACCCTCCAGATAAGACGTATGAAAACCTCAATTAAAATATATTTGTTAGCTCCAACAGGCTTAGCTAGAATTTCAGTACTGGCACACGTGCTTTTAATTTCAACCGTACACATAGCCATTTTAAAACTCTGTTCAACATGATTTATAAAGCAGGTGGGAAGTACATCCCATTCTGACAATTATTGACTTCTAAGAATATGGAACGCACACGGGATCACTCCATAAACATCTTGCTTCACTCTATTTTAGACAAGTTTTGGAAGAAGCATCTAACAGAACATTACAGAAGGATGTGCCCACCGTATCCAGGATGGATGCCCTAGAATGAGGGAAACAGAAGCTGGAAACAGAAAGCATGCTAACAAGTAGAAACCATGATGTTCTGCGTCAAGCACAGAATACTGGGGTTTTCTACATTTTATATATTTTGATAGATTAAACACTCAAGTTTGTCCAGCAGAGAACTGGCTGATGATTTATTTCTCTTACCCACTAAAGGAAACTTTAGGATATTCTGTAAAAGATGAAAGCAAAGCAACTCTGGTTGCTACTTCACAACTATTAACACATTGCTTACTCTCCATCCAGCCAAAACAAACATTGCACCTAATTTACAAGTGATCGGTCATGTAAAACACACAGTTTTCTTTCTCAACTTCATCCAGAAACAACATATGCGAGTCTTTCACAAGAAGAACATTGTCTTGTTTTGACTATGTACCCTCAACCAGCAAATTATTAACCATTCAAGAGACCGCATTTTCATGTAAGTAATAGTCACGCAATGATGCTTTACGATCTCGTCTTTGCTTTCATCTTCACAACAAGATTATCAGCTACCTCTGAAGTACTGGCAACTTTTGTATGTCACCATCATTGGAGAAGTGTCAAGAAAAGAGACACTGAAAACAGTATGAAGTCACATCAACTTTACAGGAGTATAAGAGAGTATAATCATCTGCCCTTCAGAAACCGAGCACAGGCATTTATCTAGCCTCAAAATCTAACTCTAGTATGCTTACTGTTTGACTAAATAAGGTCTGTGTTGCAGGTTTACTCTAGCTTAACTAATCTATTTATCCACCTTCCTAATTCCCTGTTTGTCCATCAGTCTTCAGAACCACTTATACCACACTGTTAAGTGAAATGGAAACACTTGACAAACCACATACACAGCTTTTGTACAAGAAAAAAGATCAATTAAGACCAAGTTACAAATCTTGCACATACTTAAAAAGTACAAATCATATATCAGTCTACATAATACACAGAAGTATTTTCCCAGAAATTTAGTGCTGAAATACTGTATTCCATTCTGAAGACAACTTATGCTTTCCAAGTGAAGACTCCTGAAGACTTTATTAGGAAGTATCTAGCCTGAAAGAAAAAACAAACATGAAGTTGGAAGACTAACAGTGATGTTACCCTTTTAAAATGGATTTCAGAAAGAGATCCAATAGAGGACAACTAGGTTAGACCTCAAGTCCTAGACTCTGCAAGATACAAACAGATCAAAAATGTCATAGATAGTAGAGTCTTTGCTATCTGAATCACATCAATAAGCCATTCTACACATCACTCTACTGCTTGCTTTATTTCCCCTGACATTATCATGCTCATTCCAACACCACCTAGGAACCTGTGCCTGGAAGATCTTGAAATCTACAATGTAAAACAAACCAAGATGCATCTTCCTGTTAAGAGTTTAACTAAAATCGAGTTTAGTGAGGACTTGCAAAGTTACAAACAAAAACTTGCACATCTCTTTGCCATGACGCACATCATTCTTCTGGATATCTAACTCACATAAGGGCTACTGTCACAAAAGGAAATTACACCTGAAATAAGTCTCTGATTAGAACACACATACAGAATACACACATATCATGGTTAGTCTGAACCACTGTGGATTTTGGGTAATCAAGTATGAGAGTGCAGAACCCAAGTTTTAAGGGGAGGGTAAGGGCAGAGGGGGGAATTAATCTACAACCATCCAGTTACTTGTTACCCTATAAAAAGAGATAGACACAAAATTACAGGGAAAACAAAAAAATGCCAATGTGTTACACCGTGGTATTTAGACACCCTACATCACAAGAGCCATTTTTTCTATTTCCCTCTCACGTGTACACAAGTTTATGAGAGTGAGAGAGGAAATGGTGCAGGCTGTATGACATACATATGGAAGTCTGAAGATGCTGTCAGCAGGAAATGCCTTTGTAAATACAGTACCTAAACAGAAGTTTTGTGTAGAGAACAAAAAAAATGGGGCAACCTTTAGAAGAGAAAGGAATGTACACTTATTTAATCTCTTGTCACTTCAACCAGTAGAATATGCTTCTAAAGGCCTAACCCTTGAATAATTATCCTTGAAGAAAAAAAAAAAAAGACAAATTAAACCACATAATCTGCTCCAAATAAATTTCACCATATTGTGAAATAACATAACTGATGTAAATTATTCTAAGGCACCAGAGCACAAACCACCGCCCAAGCTACCATGACCCTCCTATGCCTAACGAAGATGCCTGCTGCAATAAGGGGCTCCAATATTAGAGATAAAAAACGGGCACAAAGATGCGTTTCTGCTTTTTCCAGGCCTGCCCATCTGTTTCTTGCAGCTCTTCCATTGATGCGGGGCCTGAGTCCCAAGACTCCCGAGGATCGGGACCCTGGCGCCGGCTCCTGCCAGGATCCCAGGAGAAAGCCCAGGACGACACAGCCCCGAGCAGCCTG
>WBNH01002262.1:425764-478699 GCA_013401255.1 Urocolius indicus | reverse complement strand
TGGGTCGCAGCCCGCAGAGGAGCCGCTCCCGCCGCCGCCCCGGCCTTGCCCAGGCCGCCGCCGCCGCCGCAGGGTCCCGGCCCGCCGGTGCTGCCGAGGCCGCCGCCCCGCTTGTTCTTCCGGCGCTTGGCTCCGCGCTTGGCGTCGGCCGGACTCATGGTGCCTGACACCCGGGCAAGGGAGGAGGGAGCGGGGGGGAGGAGGAGGAGGAAGAGGGGAAGGGGCGCGGGGCCGCCGCGAGCTCGCGGGAGCGGAGGGGACGGGCAGGGCCGGGGCTCGGGCCGCCGCGGGCGCCGAGGAGCGGAGCGCACCGACTGTCACGGCAACGAGGACTCCCTCGGCCCCGGCGCCGCTGACCAGAGTTACCGTCCAATATGGCGGACACAAGGGGAAAGTGATCCCCCCTTACGTCGAGGGGCTCCCCCTTGCGCTGACGGGAACCCGCCCCGCTGGGCACGCTGGGACACGTAGTTCCCGCGCCCTGCCGCAGCCCGTCGCTGAGAGGGGTCGGCGGACTACAACTCCCGGCGTGCACTGCAAGGCCCGCCCGGGCGCGGCCGTTGAGCTCACCCGTCGCCGCGGTGGCCGCTGGGAGCTGTAGTCGCCGCCGCCGCCGTTATCCCCACCGGCCGACGGTGCCACCCCGGCCTGGGGACTACATTGCCGCCCAGAAGCCGGCCGGCCCCACGTGACGCGCGCTCCCGCGCCTTAAAGGGGCCGCCGCTCCCAGCTGCTCCCGGGGGGGCGAGGCGCGGCGCTGCGGAGGGCACGGCCGCTCTGGCAGAGCGCAGCCCTTGGGCAGCTTTGGCGCCGCGCGTTGTTCCGTGCGACCCGCGGGCAGGGCAGAGCGGGCTGAACATGGAGCTCCCAGCCGCAGGGCCGAGGCAGCCCCCCCGGGCCAGGCTGTGCTGCAGGCCGGCTCACCGCCATCGCTGTCTCTTCCCCAGGTTGTGCTCCACAATACACCCAGCAGAGACGAAATTACTGTAGCTGGGTGGTGTGATGTGAAAACAACAGCCATGAGCACGCTAAACCTGATGGTCAGTTCTGGCAGTATAAAATCCTCCTGCAGCAATAAAACGTTGATTGTGTTGTGTGGTAGTGATGGTGGGTTAGGGCACAGTTCAGTGGCGCCAGTGCGTTTGCCTTCAGTTCACCTACGATGATGCACACTTAGAAGGTCATGGGAATCATGCCAGGTCATAGAACTTTAGGTTGGACATTAGGAAAAACTTCCTCACTAAGAGGGTTGCTGGACACTGGCACAGGCTGCCCAGGGAGGTAGCCTGTAAATCTATGAAAAGACAGCTCAGGAGTGTTGGGAGAGAAATGGAAGCAGGCACTAATTTCAACGTGTCCTGATGAGTGGTTGGCAGCTCCACTAGAAGCTGCTCTCTGTGCTGAAGCTGTTCCAGGCTTAGTTTGCCTTGGTACACATGGAACAGCTTTGCATGTACACACAGGCAGCTGTGAAACGAGGAGAACATGTTTGTTCATTCTGTGGTCTAGTAAATGGTGGATTTTTGAGGGCAGGGCCTTGGTTTCCATAAACGCATTCAATGCTCGTCAGGTGCAGAGCTGCATAAAGCAGCAAATAGCAGTGAAGAGCAGGGGTTACACAAAACTCATGCAACTCTCTGCATCCTTCTGCCACAAACAAATAAATCCTAGGCCTTGTAGTATAAATTCAAAGTTGACTTCATGTGACATCTCTTCTTAATATATGGCATTATTTTCCTCGCGTACATCTTTCGCTTGAAATGGTGACACGTCTTATTTCATTCTTATGTAGAAGAATGTCTTTATCTTCCTTTCAGAATTAATACTTTCACTTGGCCCCTGTTCATTTAACATCACACTTAGGAAAGAAAGATTACTGCTCCGTCACTCTATCCCCTATGCATTACAGATAAAAAGCATTATTATGAGAAACTATTATAGTAAAATCACTCAGCTGTACAGGAGCTAAAGTAATACTACTTAGTCTGACATCGCAGCATTTAATTCTCATACTCTCATTATAGAAACATAAATGGTTTCCTTCTACACTTCAGAAAATAAGGACCATCCAGATGACTTTTTTTTTTTTAATCCAGTTTCAATATTAAAGAAAATTCACAGTGCAGGATGGTAAGTTTTTATCAACTGTGCAGGTCAGGGTCTTTTTTTAAACCTGCAAGTAAATACTAGTGCTCAGGGAAATAAAATACCTTTATGGTTTTGATCTGAACTCAGCGACCACACCTTTTTTTTTAACTTGCAATTAGCTGCTGAGCCAGTAGGTTGTTTTAGAAATGAACTTGCCACTTTGGTGTGTTTGAACGTTTGTATGAACAGGAGCAAAAGGGAAAGGAAATTAATTTGACTGATGTGAAGACCTACAACTAAGTTTCTTGCCCTTACTTGAATAAAATTACTTAAAATATTCCACCTCATTCCTAAGAAAATAAACTCGGTCATTTCAGCAAACTGACTTTAATTTGCTTCATTGTTAACTTAAAGTGTGGCATTGCACTTAAAAATCCTTTGAGGGGAAAAACTATTTGTACTCTGAAACTTTTTCAGGTTTTTTGAGGGATGAGATTTCTACAAACTCACTGCATAAACAGTGCAGGTCGCTGCAGGGCTCCCCCGGGCTCTTCCTCTGAACAGATTCAGCAGCATTGTCGTTTTCTCTGTGAGCCATAAAGTCAATAAAAGGTTGCCTGGAAGTCGTACAGGCCACGGTTACCTCCTAGTTCTGTCTTCAACATGTCAAGGTCACTGGGAAAACTCAGTGTGATTTTACCACCTCGCTGGAATATTTGTGCTGGTCTCCTATTGCACACCCTGTGGTGTAAGGAATCTTGCACTGAACTGTTGTTATGAAGAAGAGAGCTGCTGATCATTACTGTTCTTGAAATATTAGTTTCTAAGGAAAAGATGTTTAAAATTACAGTTTCTTTAGTTTCAAAGGGTTCTAACTAAATTATGCATTTAGTTCCTGATTCTGCAAGTGCTGCTTTGTGACTTTAGTGGTAGACTGAAGTCTAAGGAGCAACTCACATGCAAGGCAGCCCCAAGAAGAGTTTAAAGCTGTCCTCCTGTTCCCCACCATTCTGTAATTACCCCAGCTCACAGAACTATTGGGTTTTTTATGTTTCCAAGTCTTACTTTGAGGTCCTACTTTTCTCTCCCTTTTCCTGTATTGCTACAGTTTTACTGAGGACCTGGAACTTTTCACTGATGTTAATGTTATACAACTCAAGCAATTCATCAATGTCATTACTCTGCGACTAGCACTAGTTTGTCTTTGCTGTCCAACAAGCTGTCATTTTAATAGCAAGTTCATTTTTCTGATGAGGATGTTATGGGAGACAGTGTCAGAAGCATTGCTGAAGTCAAGGTAGATGACATCCACTGCTCTCCCCTCATCTAACCAGCCAGTTTTGCCCTTGTAGATAGCCTTGTAGAAGGCTATCAGGTTGGTCAAGCAGGATTTCTCCTTGGTGAATCCATGTTGACTCCCTCTAATAACCACTTTTTCCTTCGTATGTTTAGTGACAACATTAACCTTTCCAGGGGTGAAGGTGAGACTGACTGGCCTGTAGTTTCATGGGTCATCCTTCCTGCCCTTTTTGAAGACTACAGTGACATTGGCCTTTCTCCAGTCCTCAGGCACCTCGCCTGTCCTCCAGAATTGTTAAAAAATGATGGAGAGAGGCTTAGCAATCACATCAGCAGCTCCTTCAGCACTCTAGGATGCATCCCATGATGTTCCATTGACTTATGAGCCTTAAGCTTGGCCAACAAGTCTTTAACCTCTTCTACTCAGGGCAAGTCCTCTGCTGTCCTGGCCATCCCACTATGCTTGCTGGACTGGGCTTCCTGAGTGCCTGGCTGAAGCAAAGAAGGCATTCAGTACTTCGGCCTTCTCTGCATCCTTGGTCACCAGGGCACCCTTTGTGTTCAGCAGCGGGCCCACATTCTCCCTCGTTTTCGTTTTGCTTTTGATATACCTGAAAAAACCCTTCTTATTTTCCTTTACTGTCCTGGCTAGGTTTAATTCTAGAAGAGCTCTAGCCTTCCTGGTTGCATCTTTGCATGCTCTGGCAATGTTCCTATACTCTTCCCGAGAAACTAGGCCCTGTTTCCACCTCTCATAGTTCTCTGCTGTCTCCCTGAGTTGTCCCAGCAGATCTTTGCTCATCCGTGGAGGCCTCCTGCCTCCTTTTCCTGCTTTTCTACTTGTGGAAACACACCGATCCTGGGCTTGGAGGAAGTGGCGCTTGAAGATCAACCAGCTCTCTTGGGCTCTTCTACCATCTAGGATCTTATCCCATGAGATATGGTTTAAGGACGAGCTTGGCAGGGTTAGGTTGGACTTGATGATCTTAAAGGTCCTATGATTCTATGAGTTTATATCAGCTTACCTCCAGCTCTCATACCTAATGCTCAAAGTGTCTGAGCTTTTTCTGTGTACAACGGATATTGGCAACAAGTTCCTGGAAGGTCTTCATGGAGTCCTAGGCTTTGCCTCTCTTACAAAGAAAGAAAATGTTCTCAGGATGTTATTGATTTATTGGCTCTGGCTGAGAGTGTTTTTGGTTGCTTGATGTGACAAAACTGAAGGATGGTGCAAACAATGTCATTCTTCTAGCAAAGGACTACAGATTTTCTTTTAGATAGGCAAATTCAGATTCACCTAATCTCCCTTGGAATTTGTTTTATGGCCTAAAGTGAGAAAATTTTAGCTAATACTGAAGAGATTTAGTTCAAAATAAAAGGAATCTCATATGTTGTAGAATAAAAGTGGATTTTAGGAGCTTTATGACCTCTTTTGCTTTAATGTTATTGGCTTTTTTTCTAGACGATCTTCACTGGTCCTTAAACATTGTGGGTTTTGAAGCACAGATGCCTTGCAGAAAGACAGACTTGCTCCAGAGCATCAGGCATGGAGAGCAATATCCCAGAGAAACCTTGGCTTGGTACTTGCTGTGGCTGAGAAGACGTGTGATTCCTGGGTTCCACTTCACAGTGCCAGTTCCTGTTCACAGTTCACAGTGCTGCTCCTGTGTTGTGCTGAACCTACAAACAATAAATGCAGAAGAAGAAAACAAGAAAGTTACTTTTTTTCCTTCCTGAATATCTCAGTAAATAAACTGAATGTCTATGTCTTACAGTGCAAAGGCTAGAATATGGATGTCTGCTGTACTGACCTTAATTCAGCAACTTTTGCCCCCAATATTCCTTTGATTGGAGTCTCCTGCTCTGCAGACTTTCAAACCCACCTGGACAAGTTCCTGTGTGACCTACTCTAGATGGCCCTGCTCTGGCAGTGGGGTTGGACTGGATGACCTATCAAGGTTTCTTCTAACCCTTAAGATTCAGTGATTCTGTGATTCTTAATTTTTTCCCCCTCCTCAAATGCTTTCAGCCCACTCTGAGGAATGCCTTTTGGAACCTAACTTGCATTTTCTAAAGCATTGCTTAATCCTGGCCACTGGAATATGGGTTACTTCATGTAATGTTGCTTTCTGTGAGCTGAGGCTTTATGTAATGAAATATGGTGCCTTTTTTTGCATTAGAGAGACACATTTCTGTCCCCTGTTGCCTAGTGAAACAGTTACAAAGAAACATTTTGCACATCAGTACTACAGACTGTAGTTGTTCCAGCTCTTTCCTAAGGAGAGCAGGAGGTACGTTTGTACATAGGCAACAGTGTACCTGCAGGTTGCTGCCACGCAGCTGGAGGATGTCCTACCAGCAATACCAGCTGCAGCTCAAAATGAAGCAGAGCAGCTCAGACAAGCCTGCCCTCAGATGCTTTCAAACCCTTGAAATAAAGTGTGCAGAGGATGAAGTTTAGTCTCTCAGCTAGAGATCCGGAAGAAAATCCAATTTCCACCTTTCTGCATAGGTGTTAACCTACACATTCAGAGCTTTGCTGGTGAGCTGGGGGAGTGAAGAGGATTTTTCCACGATGTGATCTTCTCTATTCACAGAGGCCCCACACAGTAGGAAAATACAGCAGCAGTGTTCTTGCTCAGAGTTTCCAGTCCTGCTTGCCCAGCCAGCTCTGTGTCTCGAGGAGTCCAGGCTGTCCACTCCCTCTGAAGGCCATAATCAGAGGAGATGGTCATCTTCTCTGCTTTTTCCTCCATTATTACTGCCAACAACCCTGAAAGCTAAGCACTAGCAGCCATTCTCTGAGAGGCCTCCCAGCATCCTGCTTGGGTTCTGCCTGTCAGGTCAGAATTATTCTAGCAGTGTTTCTGCTGTTTCCAGCTACTGCTGTATAACAAGATTCGGGGCTCTTTAGAGCATTTCATTTCACCTCTTAAAAGATGCTAAATCCATCCATCAGTTTTAATCCAGAGTATGACAGCTGAAAGATTGGAACCTGCCTACTGGCAGCCATTAGCCCGTACGAGCACACATCCAACTGTATTATCAGTTGTGCTGATAGAAGGATGTTCTGCTTTTGCAGTTGTTGATCTGGAGTTTTTTAACATTATCAAAATGAGGAATACTGCTTGTGCTCCTTTCTCACTGTTTATCTTTCTACTTCTTTGGCTTTTAAATTTATCACCACAGGGAAAAAAAAAAAAGGAATATCTCATTGCTCTTCTGTCAACTCTTTCCTCAAAATACCCCAGAGAGTTTATTTTTATGTGTCACTGAGTTGAGACTGTAGTAGCAGATCTTTTCATAACGGAAGGATGCTCCACAGAGCTCATGGGTCACCCAGGTTTCCACCTTGTGTCTGAGAAACCCAGCAGAGAAAAGGGATAAACGTTTCCACTTTCCCCCTGCTTGTCTCTGAGTAATCAAGTTAATGAATTTTCATTGACATTTGTAGAGCAGTTGAATCTAAGGTAACAGAGGGGGGTTTTATGGGCTCACATCACCTTTCTTTGATGGCAGGAGAGAGGGAATCTTGGATGGGAACATCTCTCCACCAGCCTGACACTAAGCAGTTAGCAGCAGTCACAGACAGTGTCTTTTGTCCATCCTGATTGAACAGAAAGAAGATTTAAGGTGCTGCAGGCATAGCCTTTGAGTCTAGAAAAGCCCAGTTTACCTAATCACCTTCAACATCATTCTCAACATTTCACTTATTATTGATATGCCTCCATATCAGTTTCTGGATAACAGTATGCTTTCCAAAAGATCTCTGGTCCCAACCTTAAAAATACCAACTAAAGGAGAACACGTGGTCACAGAAAAAGTTCAACTGAGGAAGCAAATTACCCTCCTTGTTAAAAACTCTCCTACAGCCCTGACTTTGCTGGCTGCAGCCTTACCTGGCAGAAGGGAGCAGAGATGCTGATGATGGGAAGGCCAGATGGGCTGGGCTACCCACACCTGCAGCACTGCCCACTGCTGTCTGCAGGAATCCCAGTGTCACTGCAAGCATCTGCAACATGTTCCTTCTACAATGCACATGTTCACAGCTTCCCCACTTATTGAGTGAGTAGCACATGGGTGCTACCCAGGGAGTAAAGCACCCAGAAGGAGGGAAGGGATGACAGTAAAGTGAAGATACTGCCTATCCTTCACTATGGGGTGGGTGGAGATCTAGCTGGAAAAGCAAGACATGAACCAAATCTGAGCTATAAGGCTTCAGTGCTGGCAGTAACTGCAATCACAGAATCACAAAATCTGAAGGGTTGGAAAGGACTTTGAAAGATCCCCTAGTCCAACCCTCCCTGCCAAGGCAGGACCACCTAGAGTAGGTCACACAGGAATTCATGCTCCAGAGAAGGAGAGTTCACAACCCACCTGGGCAGCCTGTTCCAGTGCTCCCTCACCTGAACAGTGAAGAAATTCTTCCTTGTATTTCTTTGGAACCTCTTATGTTCCAGCTTGTAATAGGTCTTGACAAGAAGCAGGGCCTCTGAGTTTCACAGTGGGGCAGAAAGGGAAGACGTCCTGTTGTACATATGGGCAAGCTGAGGGGAGCAAACACGGGACACTGAAGAAGTTTTGAAGCCATGGCCGTTGGTTTTTACAGGACCATTTTTTATGGTGCCTTGCTCAAACAGACTGGCAGGAATGCCGGTAAAGCTGATAGTGCTGTGTGTTTCAGTTTCCTGGTCTTTGTTCCTTTCTTCCTCAGGTCTTCTGCAGTGCTCCAGTGATCTGTTTCTGTGCCTACCTTGGGAGGAAGCTGAGAGGTGGTCCATCAAAAACCTCCATCTCCATGAATTCAAACCCCCATGAGCCTGTCATCTATGCACCCTAGGTTGTGCTGCAGACACTTACCACCAAACCATGATGCCTTTAGCTATATGACACAGTGGAGCATGAGGCACCAAAATTGTATTTTGCTGCTTTTGCTTCTGACACGAGGTTAAACTCAGACACTCAGTGCCGTGCAGTAAACACATCCAGTGTTTGGAGTCAAGCTGTTGGCTGCAGAAGAACGTGTCAGTTTAAGCACTAAAAAAGAAGTAAGCTCATTTCTGTAAGTAGCAGTATTTTCTAGTGGTGTGTAAAGGAAGCCAAACTGAATGCTACCACTGTGTCTCAGTGACCTGCTTAAGAATTCTTCTGCTACACCGATCATTTCCAGTCCCATGTGAGAGAGGCAGAGATCCTCCAAATATGCTATCCCACAGGTTTTATGCAGACATTAATTTTCATATCCCCAGGGTAGCCCCACGAAGGGAAAAACACTTTCAGCCTCTTAGCTGTAACAAGAGACAAGAACCCGCTGGCTGGTCAGCTCATGCGTAACTTCAAGCACAGCATAAAAGATGCTGCTGCTTGCCTGGCCAGGCAGAGAGGAAATGAGAGAGCCAGGAAGGAAAGGGAAGGAATGTGGAGATTGAGAGTCCAGCCCCATGGGAAACTTCATTTCTAAGCCTCACAGAGCAGCATATTTCAGTGAAGATTGAGATTCAGAGGTGGCCTTGCTGAGATGCCTCCAAGCCTGAGGCGTTGGGGGATAGCGTTTGGTCCAAGATCAAAGGCACCAAATCCAGCTGTGAAATTCCAGCCCAGACCAAATTCCTTACCACAATAAGAGCCTGTGCTTCAACTTAAATATTTACTTTCCTTGATGAGATTATTGGAACCGACTGGGCTTGCCCCTGGATTGTTGAATCATTTTCATCTTGTCTCCTAAAGTCCAAACCAGGTCTTTTAATCCTCAGAAATCATGAGCAGTTAATATAATGATGTGATCCAAATAGATACTGAGCATCAGAAGCCTCATAGCAGCAAGGATATTTATATGTATATAGACATCTGCGTTTCAGCTGCAGGTCCTTTAAGAGCTACCTGTTATTCTAACCAATTCACATGATTTGCACAGTGGGGCTTTTTGCTGGATTGATAAACAGTTCACTGTAAACAACCATTTGATGGTATTTGTATGAATACACAGTGCCATCATTCTGAGCTTCTCTCATCCCTATGGGGGAAAAGATTCAAGGCAATTCCCCAAAGGGCAAGTCACATTTGGATAAGGCTGGCACCACTCCAAGAGCATGCAATTGCCAGAGAAAGGGAATCTACTTGATGACAAATGAGAATATAGCATTATTTACCAGCTAAGAGCTGATCCTGCAGGGAGTAGAACATCATTTGCCTTGGTATCAGAAGAAACCGAGACCGCTCCACATCTTGGACCCAGATTTAATAAACACTGACGTGTTTGCACAGTATGTGCTTGCAAGAGGCATTTCTGTAAGTGCAAGGAGGCAATTTTTGCATTAGCAAGGCTGGCAGAGACATTTTCTGAGCCACTTCAGTATCGGAGCTGTCAAGTGCAACAGCAATATCAAAGGTTCAGCAGAGATGGGCTCATTAATGTACACTGTTTCTGGGCACAAACCATTAGCAGAAGGCTATGATTGCTGTGTTCTGGGTGTTTTGCTGGTCTAGAGTCTCTCTAGCTATTTATTTATTTATTTATTTAGAACCAGTAAAACTTATATATATACCAATGAAAATAGACCTTAGCTCTTACAGTCACATCTACCATACACATTTGAGCATACCTTTAACTCCAGAGAGAAATCAAAGCACAGTTGTTTTTAAAGCATCCACCTTCAGAGAGCGCTTTGTGTGCTCCATCTCATGCCATTTGTTTTGCGAAAATGCTGAAACAAGGGAAGAATGGGTGTTATGAAGATTTTACCGCATGCAACCCTACCAGTCAGTGGCAAGAGACAGCATGTAAATGCAGATTCAAAGGCACTGTGCATCACTTTTGATTTCTGCCTGTATGAACTACCTGGTAAATACCAACAAGTTTGGGCACAAAGTCAGCACCTTCCTTCCTTCCTTCCTTCCTTCCTTCCTTCCTTCCTTCCTTCCTTCCTTCCTTCCTTCCTTCCTTCCTTCCTTCCTTCCTTCCTCTTCCTTATCTTCCTATCTTTCCATGTCTTTCCTGCTTTTCTTTTGTTTCTTCTTCTGCATAAGTCTTCCTCCCACTTCTCCCAGTTCCCTCCAAGACAGCACCCAAGCGACCTTGAGCAGCAGTGAGGCAGTACTGCAACTTTAAATAGTCAGAAATTGCTTTCTCAAGGGTACATTTTCTCCATCCTGGCTAACTGGTACCTCAGTCGAGGCTGATGGAGAAATTGCAAATTTTCTCTTCCCCCTTTTTAAAATGTCTGTATTATTGTAGGCAATTCATGCCAACTGAAGTCAAGGGAAGCAGGTTGTAGCTGGGTCTGTTTATGATAACTTTATACTGATTTCTATCACACTCCAGCCTCTACAGGCCACGTAACAGCTCCCAGTCCATGACTAATGAAGCACTTTTCAACCATCTTGTTCAAAATTTAAAATATGGCATTGCTGCTGTACCAGAAAAGATTTGGTTGTGTTCTCTGAATTGTTTTATTTCTTCGTGACTAAGTCAGAAATGGGCTGGAACAAAGACATACCTATTTACATGACTGCAAAGAAGTGGTATGTAAGACCACTAGACCCTGTGCTTCACTGAAATAACACACTGCTGTGAGAAGTACTTTACACTAAAGATTGACTTGAGAATCCTGCACCTCTTAAAGAAGGGTCCCCTCTCTACATTTCAAGCAATTTTATTTGCTTAAATAAATGCAGCAGCAAAAATAGAGGGGAAAAAAAAAGAGGAAAATGTCTTTATTGAAGAGTATGTGGTAGCTGAATGCATTGTCGATGAAAATAGTGGTTAATAACTTGAATCCAGATTCAACCTGAAAGAATGAAAAAGCTTGGTCAAAGAAAGCAATTCATTTTTTTTGTCAGGTTGAAAGCTTAGAAAGCTGGTAGGGGAAGAGCTGTCAGAAATGTGCTGCTTAGAAGAAGACTTTTGGCTGAAGATACCCTTTAGATACTGATCTAATCTGGGTTATTCACAGAATCACAGAGTCTTAAGGGTTGGAAGGGACCTTGAAAGATCATTGAGTCCAATCCCTCTGCCAGAGCAGGGCCACCTAGAGTGGGTCACACAGGAACTCATTCAGGTGGGTTTTGAATGTCTCCAGAGAAGGAGACTCCACAACCCATCTGAGCAGCCCCTTCCAGTGCTCCCCCACCTGAACTGTAAAGAAATACTTCCCTGTATTTCTGATTGTTATAGGAGCTTCCTCTAGGGCTTCTCTCACTGAGTGGTGAGGTTTTCCCTCAGATGTTATTTGCTGCTCATGCTTTGGCTTAGGATGTGCAGGTTCTGGGTTGAGTTTCCTTTTCTGCCCAATGCCCTGTATGATTTTGACCGTTTATTTAACCTCCTTGGGCTCGGTTTCCCTTGTATAAAATGGAAAGAAAAATCACCAAGCAAATCTTCCTTCTGAGCCTCTCCAGCATGATATCCCTACAGTTTCCAGAACTAGTTGCTGAAGTTTATAAGGATCGTGTAAATCTGACATATAGTACATATATACATATCTATATCTGACAGATAGATATAAATCTGACCTCTAAAGTAGGTTGATCTGTGTAAAACAGCTGCTGCAGTTGAACTAAACCATCCTTTTCTCCTGCAAAACACAACAGTAACAGCACGTAAAAAAGTCAGCAGAGTTATACTGGCACAGGTCAAATCCCTATAAAACAGTATCAAAAGTGGTGTCTAATTTTGGCAGCACTTTAAAAGCTGTGCTCTCTGTTTTGTCATCCTATGTTTAGGATGGCATACTGTTTAAGCAATTCACATCTGCCATAGCGAGTTGTACATCCACTGCCTTGCCACAGGGTCTGTGATTGTTAAAGCATCGTTCCTCAAGCACTTAGCAAAGCAGCTTAAAATCTTTGTTTTAAAAAAAGGAAGAGGCAATACAATACTAAATCACTACCTCAAAGCAATTTAGCAACTGCTCTACCAGTTACATGTGGTATTTCTTTAGTGCTTTCACTGCTAAAGCTTTGCCAAAAGACCACAGTCCCTGTTTCCTCACTCAGGCTGAGATGTTGGAGTCCAAGCAGCATCATGTTAAGTCAAAGGAGCTGCAGCGCTTTCCACTCCGTAAGACACTGACCTGCCTATAACTCAAGGAAACGGATCTGTCTGGGTTCATGCCAGGCATGTTCTTAGCTGTTGAGGTAAAACCTTCCCCTCCCAGGGTTTGAAATGTGACCCTGTTTTCTGGAGAATGTCACTGATCACTTTTTAAATTTCTGCATGAAATTGGCAAAAGCTCCCACTGCTGATGTTAAATTGACAGGAGAACTCTCAGCTGTTTTCCCCAGTTAACTTGGGTGACTTTTTACAGCATTTTCCTCCTGTTATCCTTGGAGGTCTGGTACAATGAAATCTTTGTCTAACCCCAGCTGTAATCATTGGTAAGAGTATAAAGAGGAGGGAAAGTAAAGGAGAGATGAGAAGGGCATCCCTGAGGGCACGTTGCAATCTGCCTGTGACATTTAGGATACAGTGTCAAACAGCCACGTGTTGCAGAGATCAGAAAGACTTTTGTGCTTTGGTGGAGAAACCTGAACATATTTGGGCCAATTTGGGATCAGGCTTGGATTTCTTTTCTGCTTCATTTGTAAAAGCCTAATCCATGAGAAGGAGAGGGAAAAGGTGGAGATTTCACAGCTGCCATGTCCTGTGGCAGAATTAAGGAGAGGAGAAGCCATTTCTATCTGGCCAAGTAGAGAAGTGAATCAGCAGTCAGAGTGAAGAGCTGCGAGGTCCACAGCAGTCATTGGGTCAAGGACACGAAGTGTGCTTGGACATGGTGAGGAGCAAATGAAGGAAACACTGCAGCTGTGGAAGATGAACCCCTAAAAACAGGCTGAGAAGCCAATGACCTTGCAGGGCTGCAAGTCCCAATAGAGCTGGGAGGTGGGCCAGGGAGAGCAGACGAGTGTCCCGTGGCTGTCACAGGGGAAGAAGTAGTGACTGGAGGGAGGAAAGGAATAGGTGGATTTTTGGAGATGTTTCTAGGCCTTCAGTTGTGATGAGAGTCTCCTGAAGAGAAGGCAGCAAGCTGCTTTGGCAGCTGAGAGGAAGGGGTGAGGGTGTGGAAGCAGAAACCAGGAGAAGACAGTACGGAAAATGCAGCTCATGGAAAAGAGAAGAACAAAAGGCAAAGGTGACGAGAAACAAGCTTTTTTGCCAAGTTTTTTGAGCCACCCCCCTCTTTCACTTTATAAAGCCCAAGTGCAAACAGGCACCTTTGCAGGGCTGTGCACAACATTTAAGTGTAGTGACAATCTCAAAATGCCCCAATGCAAGATACGTGAGCTGCTCTGCGTCCCCTCTACACAAGAAAAGAATCATTTCCTGTAAAGTTAATGCTCAGGGTGCAGCCAAATTATTGTAACCTCTTGTTTTTTCCCAACCAGCCGGCCTCAGAGTAACCATGGCAACACCAAGCACCCTTTTTTCCCCTTCCAGTTGTGAGCACTGAGGAGGAAGTTAGTCCTGGCTTTACACAGCATGGGGGAGGCTGTGCATGGCTGCACCTGTCTCCAAGCTCAGGCCTTCAGCTGAAAAACCTAAACATCTTTAAATAAAAAGGTTATTTCACCCATGAACTTACCTCCTTCATTTGAAAGAGTTCTGCTCTTCCCAATAACAATGCTAATTAACGGCTTTCACTTCATTCCCATTGTCACATGCAATCACTTCCCATAGCCTGAGGTCCTGTCGGTGCCTCCATCTTCTCGAGATGCAGGTGAGCTGCTTTGCCCAGATGCTTTTCCTTTTCTCTGCCAGCACCAGAGACAGATGATTATACTTTTTTCATTTGCTTCACTCTATGTGGATAATTCGATTTTCTCAGCCTGAAGCAGCCTGCAAGAGTCAAAGTATTAAATGAACCTGCCTGCTTTACAGTTTGTAGCCTCCCAGCCTGGCTGCAGAATTACTCTGTGTGGCTACGTCCCTCTCCTGAGGCTCACGGAGATAGAGAGGGACCACCAACACACACAGAGCCCCAGATGACAGCTTCCCCTGGCTTCATGGGACCCTGTCCCAAGTCCCGTTTGCCTCCATCTGTGACTGGTCATCGTGTTTCGCCAGTCCCTCGTGCTGGCCCCAGGAGGCATTGCCTCCTTCTTGTGGCAGCCAGGAGGGCTGAGCGCTGGAGGCTACACGATGTGAGCTCTCAGGGTGAACCGTGAGTCATTCACCTGCAGAGGAAGCAGTAAGCTGGGAAAAGCTCCATTTCCAGTCCAGGTGCAGCCCCCTCCACCTTTGGCCCAAGGTGTCTCCTCAAGAAAAAGCATGGAGAAAAATGTCTTCTCAGTGTCAGGAGAGTTCTCAGTATGTTTCACCTTTAGCAATAGCATCCTTCTGCCCACAGGTTGAAGTGATACTTGTAGCATTCCCATATCACCTCTAGAAACAAAGATATGTACAAATATCATAAAGAGCTGACAAGCTGAAGACAATCAGTGCCCCCAGTCACACCATCCCTGCTGACCTTCTGCCATTTTTCTAGCTTACCTCTCACCAGCATCCCCAATACTGTGTTTTGCTGTGAGAATACAGCAGAGTGCAGCTCGGTTCATGAGAAATACAATACAGTCACAGTCCAATGGTGGCATCTCCCCCAGCTCTGCCATCCCTTTTGCACAGTTTGGCTCTTGCAAAATTCCCCAGTGCTTAGATAAAACAAACAGCATCACCTTGGTTTGCAGCAGGACAAACACTATGAGACTGATCGATGTCACAGTGCCTTCCCAGGCCTTCACCTTATTTACGGTGATGTGTTGGAAAGGATCTTTAGGATAGTCAAAACATCATGGAGACATTGCAGCCAATCCTGTGGCATTCAGCAGAGCTAATCCATGTGCACAGAGTGAGGGTGGAAGACAATACCAGGCTGCTTGGATAAGGTGTGATTAAAGGAAGACAGAAGCAACAGCCTGACTTTGTTCCATGGCTTTGTGCCTGTGTCACTCACCTATTTTTTTTTTCTACAGGAGCTGCTACTGCTTTTCTGCTTTGTCTTTAATGAATAAAGCCTTTCCATGAGAAGCTGCATGCCTGCATTACCATTTTGTTCATTAAGAGCCTTAGATTTGCAGGCTATGAGACCATTCCTTTCCACAGTGATCTCAGCCAGCGGAGGATGTGATTTATTTTAGCACGATGCAGCTCCGTGGGATCAGAGTTTACATCGCTGCAACAGCCATGGGCTCCCTCCACGGCTCAGAGCATTTTGACACAGTGCAAAGACTCCTTCTTGCGATAACAGAAGAGATGCTGAGAGACTTGCTCGACAGAGCTCTGTTGCTGGTGTTAACACCAGCCTTGGAAACAGCGTCCCAGGGCTGGGCAGCAAGAAGCGTGGGCCCAAGCACACTCACCCTGCTGTCCCCCAGTGCCCAGGGCTGTGGAGTAGAGGCTGACAGCCACCAGCATCAGCCTGTGTCAATTGCAGCCACCTGTGTACCCTCCTCTACCATAAACAACAGCTTGAGGGCACCTTGGAGAAGGGCAATGCCGTTTAGTTCCCTCGCTCTCCTCTGGACACCACATAAAGCTGCTCGGCTGTTTCCAAGGTGATGCCTGGAGGTGAAGCCTGTTATATATTCTCTTGCAGGTAGCAGCAGCTGTAGCTGAGAAATGCCCTTGGATGGGCCATTGTTTGAAAGGAGGTAGGAAAAAGACAGAAAGAAAAGAGCTATTTGTAATAGGTTTGTTTTGGTTTTTTTTAAGACCAGCAAGAAAATGAGACAGTTCAGGGCAGTAACTCTATGAGATGGTGAGCGTTTCCTCATGCACTTCAAGTCCTTGCACCTGGGAACGAGCACTGAACCTGCAGTGTGAAACAACACAATTAATCATTCCATCCTCGTTTAGCTCAGTCCTCTAAGGTGATGGGTACAAATGGTGGTTGTGCCTAACATGAAGTCTTGCCCGAGGAAGACACTTAGTTTAAGGTTTCTCACTTTATAAATCAAGAGGTGTATGTGCCTTTCTGTGGGCTCCTTAGAGGAAAGGCTTGCTGTGCATGCAGCATCTGGCAACTCACTGCCTCTGGGACCTCCTGAAATCTTGGGAAAGGTTTTCTATCTTTGAAAGTACTTTCTGGGGTTTCTTCCTCAGAATTTCAACCACAAAAACACACATTTATTTTAAGTTTGGTTTACTCTCACTGAAGTCCTTCTGCTGACCTCCTTCAGCTCACAATTTCCTAAACACTTGGGGTTTTGCAAGCAGTGGATGCTTGGTTTAGTAGTTACATTTCAGTCAGTGTCCTAAGAAAACAAATAGAAAGCTGAGCCCAGAAGATGCTTGTCTCCCTTTGGCTTTTCCTTCTGGTAATTCTGTGGGGGAACAGTAAGCATGTACTTGGATGTAACAGGAATTTCTTTAGAACATTAAAATCTGTTCTTGCAGGTTGTTTTTGATGTCCATCTAGGTCAGAACAGCATCTCGTCCAGGCTGCCATCTGCCTCTGAGCAATCAGTGACAGACATTTTAAATGAAAACTGATAAAACCAGCCCTGGGCCTTGAATACAAGTGGTTTGTAGGACATCTATTTGCAGGGGAGTTTTGGGAGTTCAAGATGAATAGAAAGGTTGGGAGATGGTAAGCAGAACTGAAGTTGTCAGCCTGTTGAAATGTACTGGAGGTTGGAACAAGGCAAGATCAGCCCCCAGCCCAAGAAACTTCTGAAGTCCAGATAACTGAGAAGGAGGGGGATGGCTGGAGATGGAGAGAGCTCTGACCATCTCCTCTCCTCCCTCCAGTCCTCACCCGGAGCATAACACGACTGTGGTGATGCATCCAAGAACCCACTGAGCTGGAGATCTTCTCAACCTCAGCCTCTGATGTAATGGAGACTTGTGGAGTGTGGACTGGTGTCTGTGGTTGTTGGAGCACCAAGAGGAGTAAGGAAGCCATCTGCCACAGGAGCATTGTGTTTTGGTGTGAAAATGTGACAGACAACAAATGTATTCACATCTCTGTGAGCTGAGTGGTTTATTCCCTTCCTTCTTGGGCATGAACCCATGGAAGCAGCACGGTTCCCAAGGCAGGATTTGTTTTGCATTAAGAAGACTGGGGGACTCTCTTGCTTTGCAGGCAAGATGCAGAGTGTGACCTATATTGCAAGAGAAAGACCCCAGGCCAAATTTAGCAGCTCCCAATTACCTGTTAGCACTGGCAGAGACTGGAGACAGTGCAAGACAGCCCTTCTGCAGCTCAGGGCTGGCCCCATAGTGTCTCTCCCCACAGCAGGATGGACCCTGTGCAAGAGCTGCTGGCAGCTGTGGCACGGTGCCTGGGCATCAGCGTGGGCTGCTACCAAACCTCTGCCTCCACATCCAGCAACACGGCACCGCACTTGCTGTTTGAGGGGGGGGGTGGCAGGGAAACAGCAGAAGTTTATTTTCCATGGAAAAGAATGAAAGACATGGCAAAATCCACACCTCACTAACCCCTGCAGTGTGAGTACCCCAGACTCACAGCAGCTCTGCTTTCTGTCTGAGTAAGAATATGCGCATTAATTTGCTGTGCTGAGTTCCTGCACCAAGCAACGTCCAGAGGGCACAATATGCATCTGAATTAAGGTACAAGCATCAGTTCAACAGCATCTTGTGTATATAACCGCTGCCAGATTATCCACTCCTTATGCATTCGTTTGAACTGTTGCAGGGAGCACCAGGGAGCACCAAAGCTGTTTCAAAATAAATCTCTCTCAACGCTTGCATCTGTTCATGAAGGTTATGGCCTTTAATCTGCCTCTGACACCCAGAACTTCTGCAACACACTCGTTGTTATTGATTTATATTTCTTCAAAGTGCATCTGGGGCTTGCAATAAGGTGCAATAAGGGAAAAGGCAAAGAGGCTGCTGCAAGCAAGGGCTGCAGTCCTCTGTCTGGAAGCAGTCACTCTCCCCAGCTTGGGCTACATCACGTAGCGCTGCAGGCTCTGTTTTTGCAGCAGCTGTGGGGGTGAGACGATGCCCTGCCCCATCCCTGGGGCATTGTTGCTGTTGTCCATCTCCGTTCAGAACCTGACTGCCCACCCAGGGATGGGCTGTGCATCTGCATCACTGGGAAGCACTGGGGAGACCACATTTTGCATACCGTGTTCAGTTTTGGACCACTCAGTACATGAAGGACACTGAGGTGTTGGAGCGTGTCCAGAGACAGGCAATAAAGCTGATGAAGGGTCTGGAGCACAAGTCTGATGAGGAGTAGCTGAGGGAGCTGGGGATATTTAGTCTGCAGAAGAGGAGACATGATCACTCTCTACAACCAACTGAAAGGAGGCTGTAGCACAGTAGCAGTCAGGCTCTTGTCCCAAGGAACGAGTGGTAAGACAAGAGGAAACCGACTCAAGTTGCACCAGGGAAGGGTTAGATTGGATAGCAGAAAAAAAAGTCTTCACTGGGAGTGTTGTTAAGCACTGGCACAGGCTGCCCGGGGTGGTGGTAGAGTCCTCATCCCTGGAGGTATTCAAGAAACACGTAGAAGTGGTGCTTAGGGATGTGGTTTAGTGGAGGACGTGTCAGTGTTAGGTTAGTGGTTGAACTCAGTGATCTCAAGGATCTTTTCCAATCTAAATGATTCTGTGATTCTATGATTTTGGTGCTTTGCTTGGTGAGCCAAGAGGCTTGGTTGCCTCTAGCAACCAAAACCTGTATGCTATGTCTGAGGCTTCTAGGAGAAACTGGATCTGAACCCAGAGTCCAGTTCCTCTCACCCATCAAGCCTCTGGGCCATTCAGTTTCATGAGGTGGCCCAGTGCTGTGTTGCAGGCAGGTGTCACAGCTGCTCTGTGGAGTAAGGCATCACCTGTGTCTTGCTCTCACAGGAGCACAGAACCTCAGTTGGCTGCAGGAGCAGCGGTGAGAGGGAGCAGCAAATGTGCTGCTAGTTGTGGCCTGTGAGTTGTAGAATGCAAGTCCTGGCAATTAAAAGCTGCTTTGGGAGCACTGAGGTAAAAGGAGGAAGGTGAGGAACCAAAGCAATGACCTCTCTCTAGCCGAGTGCTTATGCTATAGACTGACAGCATGAAGACCCATGTGTCCAGCCTAGGGTCAGGCTATGTGCACACACATAGGGTGTGAGGCACACGCTGGGGCTATTGCTATCCATGTGCTCCAGTTATCAGCTGAGTTATGCAGAACACGTTCTTACATCACAGCATTCGGGTTTTACATCAATCTAGGACGTCTTCACAGCATAAAATTGGGTGCTAATTAGATTGCAGTGGCCAGTACCACTGACGATGTTTTTCATCAGTGCTTCTGGAGAAGGGATGTCAGACACAGAGGTTGTGTTAGCCTTGGTGGAAAGGGGCTGAGCAAGTGATTTGAAACTGGTCAGACTATTTAACCACCTGTATGGATATGCGTGAGAACTCGTGATTACATCATGCTGGGACTGAAAATAGAAAAGAGTGATTCAAGGCACGTGGGCAAGTTTTGAACAAAGGTCAATATTCACTTTTTGCACAGGGCTCTGGCTGGGCTTGGGGCGCAAGCAGGAGGGGATGCTGCAGGGTTGCTGCTGGCCTTATCACATGCTGTTAGAGCTACTTGTGTGCCTGACACACAGCTCCAGTGGAAGAGAGGAACTGAAGGGGCTGGTGGAGCTGAAGGGCAGTTTGCCAGAGCACACAAGCATCTGCATAGGAGATGGGGATCGGTGAAGTCAGCTCTCCAGACACAGGCAGCAGCTCCTCGCTGTGGCCTGACAACCACAATCCACCTCAACTGGCACTTCTCCAGGCCTCCAGGATTAGCAATCAGGATCTCCTAAGAAGTGTCAGGAAACCCATTACCACCCCATAAATACTCAACAACATTTTAGAGTGTTAATTTCTTTTCCTCTCCTCCTCTCTTCTTCTGCAATTTGCATTACCAGTCGCACTCTTTACCCTGATTCACGGCTTCAAAGGCCTCTCTGTAGCAATTTCATGAGTAATTCAGTGCTTGATCTTATAACTCCAGCACATATTGTCAACCACAGGAGTTTTATTTCAGTGCAAATCACCATCCTTTGGAAACTTAATATCCATTATTTTCCTCCAGTAGAGTTTCATCTGCTCTGCAGCAGTCAAAAGAATATTTCGGTCTAACTGGAACCATTAGGTGGACATCTGTGTAATGGAGACATCCCAATGCTGCCTGTTAATCTCTCTGCTGGAGCTGAGGTAATTTGGAAAATAAGAGCTTTCACTTTGTTCATCTCTGGTCTCTACTCTGAGCCAGAATGCTTTTTTACCCACACAAACCCCAGAGTAAACAGAGACATCATTTAGGCACATTTGGCATCTTACCTCCAGGAACAAGGCATTGCTGTGTGACCTGAGCTAGGTGGACCTGCTTTGGCAGGTGGGTTGGACTAGATGATTCTATGATGTACATTTATAATGCAAGGGTCCTCAAATCCTTGCTGGCCCATAGGCAAACGATGTGGTGTCATGAACCATGGCACGAGTGATCACCTTCTGCCACAAGCAGATCCGTAGTGCTCTGGCCCCTGTGCACAACAGCCAGGTCCAAGAAATCCTTCTCGTCTTGTCTCCTGGGAACAAAACCTTTTGCAATACCTGTTGGATATATATGAAACGAATGTGCTGTCCTTCAGCAAGGTTCTTGGAAAAAACAGCTTTCCAAGTGGCCTTATGTTCTAAACAGAAGCCTGATCTTTGCCCTTCCTAGTTGTGGCAGCAATATTTTATGGTGTTGGCACACTGTTGTCCTTCCTCCATCCTTTCCAGGATGAGGAAAATGGCTCATCTGGCCTTTGCTCCTAGACTGTTCCACACTGACAGTGCATCTGGCATAGCCACAACTAGCTCACCAGTGGTCAGGGCCCTGATATACCACAGCAAGGGAGCAGACTCAGGGGCAGACACTGCTTCTCACCACTCACTGCCTTGAAAGGTGCACAGCTATTTGACAGACAAATTACTACAACAAAATAAACATGAATTCAAATCAGCATGAATTAAAATAAATCTGGGTGAGGAGGGGAGGAATTTCTCTCTGTGCCCAGCACAGGAACTCACAAAGCCCTGTGTGCTACCACTTGGGGACGTCTGCAAGAGCTGTGTGCTGTGCTGTCTATGTCCTGCACTGGGCTGTCACAGCTGTAAATAAAAATGCTTTCCAAGAAAATGCTTAGTTCTTGAATAAAACAGTTTTTCTTCTTACTTATGATACTCAGAAAACTCTGAGAGGAGCTTTTTTTACTTTCTTTACAAATATTTTCAGGTATTTTTCTCCAGTGAGAGGCAGGAGGGTCTTCCCCTGGGTCAGCAGGGTTGGCAATCACGAGAGGCAGCATTAAGAGCACGAGCCACCTAACACTGTGAGACTGCCAGCCCTGAGAGTTCCTTCAGGGCTTGTGCCAGGCTGCACTTCTCCCTTTCCAGCATCAGTGTGATGGGGTTGTGTAGATCTGCTTTTTCTCAGTAATGAGGAGGAGGCTGCAGTGCTGCCCCTGTAAGTAGTTCTCAAAAGTTCCCCCAGCTGACAATCAGACCCACCTCTGTCCCAGCCACGCCAATCTGCTGCTTCTGCTATCATTATTTAAGATGGGAGATTTGCATCAGAACAGGAGGTGGAAGGAGTGGGACAAGATGGAGGTGACCAGGTGGACCATGAAGTGAGGGAAGAGCAGGAGATTTGCTGAACTGGAGACCTTCCCCATAGCTCATGGTGAGATTAGGGAACTGAAACCCACCTGCAGCTCTGGGAGGTCAGTGCATCCGAAGGGACAATTCCCAGCTGCTCCCACCTGGGGTTTCTCCCTTTCCTAGAAGAAATCCAGTAGCAGAGTGCAGCTCCCTGTGGCACGTGGGGCAGGTCAGCACTGGGTCCAGGCTCATGTGGCTGTATCAGAAGGTAAGAGCAGTGTAACTGGGTTTGGGGAGATGAGCTCCAGCCCTGGGAATGCTGCCTGTCCAGGAACAAGCCACAGCTGTGCTGTTAAACACCAGGCTTGCCCTAGCGCAGCCCCAAACTCTTCCTAAGTCTTAGATCTAAGCTAAAACAGTTTTCTACCCTAGGGAACTGCACTGTATCCTGGTCTAGGTGGTCTACATATAGAAATGTAAATGCACAAACATTTGTTTTCAGAATAAAACTTTTTTTTTAAGGCATTCTAACAGGTATGAAAGAACAATAAAGCCAATACAATCCCGCACAGCACCCAGGTAGCAATGCTGAGGTATAACAAGAGTATACACAGCTTTCCTTTCCCCTTCTTTAATACCCAAGGATATTGGATGTTTCCCTTGCACTTCCAAGGAGCACTGGTGCACCCAAAACAATTATTTCATTTCTCTCTTCAGGAGGACAGGTATTGCCCTGCTCTGGCCCTGTGAAACTCCATGGCTGTGAGCTCACAGCAGATCTGGGAAACAGGACACCAGCCTTTTCCATCAGCATCCCCAAACACACAGCAAACAGCAGCCACCTTTTTGCAGGGGAGGAGGCTCTGAAATGAAGGTTCTCTCTAATTTTATGCCTGGGAACCAGCTGGCATTTGTCAAGCCACCTGCCTCCAGCACCGCTCAAATTGCTCTTTTTTGCTCCCCTCACACAAGGGCTCTGGACAACTGGCTGATTTTTACTGGTCAAACAAAAATAACAGCAAAAATTGCTGTTAGGGTCCAAGCACCTCGAGCTGGAAGCCTCCTTTCTTTCTGAGTGATGGCAAGACTCACACGGCCCAGCAGCGCTACTTTCCGTGCAACGCGCTCTGCCTTCTAATCCAGGAGGCAGCAGAAGGTGCAAACGAGGCTCACAGACTTGCAAACCTAATAAACTATTGACAGGGAGCCCTCAGTATGACAAAAGCACTTCAAATATTATTTAGCCAGAAGTGTCTGAAAATCAGCCTTTTGCAAGCATTTCTCCTAATTAGCTGTTTGCAATTCATGAGGCCCCGGGTTGAGCAGGCAGCTCTCTTCCAGCGGAGCCCCGGCTGCTCCTGCAGCCTCCCGCTCAATTTGCTCAGCTCAGGGGTACTAATGCCTCAATATGCAGCAGGCCTTTTCTTAAACGTCGAAAGACTTAAACAAATGATAACCATCCTATAATTTGGCAGGTTAGAAAAGAAGCTTTTAAAGAGCCTTGTAAAATGAGTGACTTAAACCTTCACCCCAAGCTATTTTTAAAACTCCAGCGAGGAGAAAGGCACAAATGTATGCGTGAGCCAGGCCTGAAACTGTGACCGCTGAATGCACTGGAAAGAAGCTGGGATCTTTGTGGCTGTTGGTAAATGATTTGGGGAAAAGGTGTTGGGCCATTGGTCACCGGAATAGGCACAGCTTCACAGAGCGAGAACTGGAATGAGATTTATGGAGGGATTTATGGCAAAGGAGAGAAGCCGTGGCACACCACTTCCCTGCAGCACAGCTTTAACACTTAATTTACATGCTCCATTCCACTGCTGTGTGGGTGCTCTTGATCATGGTAATTCTAAAGTACCCACTTGCCATGATGCTGCAAATCAAGATATGCAAGAACAGCTACACAGGAGTTGGTATGAAAACGGAACACTGTTCCATGTACCACATCCCACAGAGCCCAGAGGGGCTTGTGCTATACATTTCTGCCATCTGAAAGTGGTGGGAACCCAAGGGGCACAGCAGCACACCTTGCTTCAGCTGAAATCTTTGCAGCAGGGAGAATACTTAAGCTGCCACCTTCACATGCTCTGCAGGAGCTGAGGGCTCAGGGACAGGTCGCTTCCACGCTGCTGCCACGTGTGCCACCAGGGACTGAGAAGGGCAGAGAGTAGCTAATGAAAGGATGAATGTTTGCTAAAGGAAACAAAGGATAAACTAGTGCTAGAAGCAGCAGAGGTCTTTCACCTTCCCCAGGAAGCAAGGAGAATCCCTCACTAGATGTGAATGCATTTTGTGCACTCCACACGTTTCCATATAAATAATTGCAACCTGTTTAAAATGGGTCTGCAATTGCCTGTGTAGACAGACCTCTTAGACCATCCATCCCTCAACCTCTGTTGCCCCTCTATTAAATCAATACCATAACCTGGGCTTGTCCAGTGTAAGATTTTTAATGCTAATGCCCTGTTCTTACAATTTGAGCAAGGAATCAGCTTTAGATATAAGCAGTTTCCCATTCCTGCATTTTCATTCATGCTGTGTGTGCTTTTAACTGCCTCATCTGCAACCTGAGGGCAACATCTCATATGCAACATATAAACAGACCGAGTTTGAACCTGTAATATGTAGGTAGCACAGTTACCAGTGAGAAGTAAGGCTGTCGGGTTTATGCTGCTGGTGCAACCAAGGGCTTTACTGAATGATGTTGCAACTATTCAATATTTTTTAATGGTCTAAGAGACCTCTATCCCATTCCTAATAAGAACCTCTGTATCACATCACCTCTGTATTCATCCTCCACCACTGGCACAGGTGGGACACCCCTCTAGAAAGAGATGTCAGGGTAAAAATGTCTTGCATCACGTCTGGCCTTAGCACTGGAGACTGGTGCAGATGACAATCTCCTCCTCTGGGAAGCCCCAGACCAGAAATTGCTGCTCCTCTTAGCTTCCCAGAACCCTCAAAGAGAAGGAGAACTCAGAATGTCACAAAAATATGAAGCAGTTCTGAAGGATCTCACTGTTAGCAGGCTCTAAATCAGCTGTAGAAACCACTACAAATTTGGTCTTCAGATGAAACAGCACACAATCAAGGAAGCCGAGTTTCATGTCATCAGATAAAAGGGAGATAAAATATACTTGGAGGTTAAGCATCCTCACAAGCCTGAAGGCTCAACAGCATGCTCTTAACCTAAAATAGATTTAAACAGAGTATCTGAAATTAGCCCTCGCTGCCACAAGCGTAGGTCAGGCACAATGCAAGGACACAGGGTTCTACAGCGAACAAAAGCCTGGTGCATAGGATTGCATCACCTGTAAGCATGACTCCAGAGCTGTGTCACCACGCTGTGAGGCCTAACCTCAGGCAAACCAAGGTTTAAGCTCTGCAACCAGAACTCAACAGCTCCCTGAGCAGCCACAGCCCTGCTGAGCTGATCCAGCTGAAGTGCTGCAACTCCCCTCTGGAATTCCTCCTCACACACAGCTCAGCTGTAGCCACAGCTCCACACAGTGAGCTTCAAGGTGCAGGTCTGGCTCATCATGCTCAAGCACTGGTCACCAACCCATAGCATTCATTTCCACTCCAGACCTACAGGACCAACATCCTCCTTCCCCGTCTCATCCTTCCCTCCAGCCACTGCAGCGCTGTGAGCACCCACCTAAACCCTGGAACTTGTTTCTTATCTGGTTTCCAAGCCCAGGATTGCTCTTCCTTGGTCCTGAACTTCAGCTTCCCGGTCTTTGATCTATGGCTCATATTTTTTACCTTGTCTCAAAAATGTGATCTAGAGTTAGATCCCAAGTGAGAGCAACTTTCTGTAATAGCAGAAAGGCATCAGTCTGCTGGTACCAAGGATCAGTAGAAGACATACACCCTTCTCCTTTCCCCACACCACAGACTCACCGAAGAACTAAAAGGTTTGGGGATCTTGGATTCTTTTTCCTCCCCTCTCAAAAAATACCCATCAGTACATTGTGATTCGAAGAACAGCTGCTTCAAATGGATCAAACTGATATTTTTATTTCCACCTGTTAGAAGAACTGTTTGCTACCAGCAGAGTCAACATAGATGGGACAGACATGAATACAATTAAATACAGGAAAATTTGAACTATATACAACAAGACATACATTTACATAACGAAGAAATCTATATATAATCAACCTGGTTTTGCCAATATGAAACATCAGTGGAACTATATTGGTTTGTTGGGTTGGTTTGTTTTTTTTCCTAAAAACATATGTAACACAATTCAGTCTTTTTCCATATACTGATGCCCTAAATTTATTGATGTGCACAAACTCTGTGGGCACTCACAGGGTACACAGAAGAGAAAACCTTTCTTTGTTCAGTACTTTATACTTTGCAATGTCTCAATTCCAAACAGCTCCACTTAGTTTCTCCAGACACAAACTGCAAAGCAGTGTATCCATGGAGCAAGTTGTGCAAAGTCATTTTAGGCTATGGCTAGTACACTGTGATAGACACACAGGCACCTGGCTCTCTTCCTACCAGCCCCTTGTACAGTCACTACCCAAGGAAAACAGGCCAGAATTATTCTTTTGGTTTTCTACCTTTAAGCTACAGGGAGAAAGCTGCTTCTGTGGCCCTTGGGTATCTCGGCAGGTTCCACGCTGGGCTGCTTCTCTTCCTGCAGTCACTGCTCCTGGCAACTTTCAGAATCATCTCTCTGCTCTTTGGGACACAAATGCAGCCCCAGTCATCTCCAGCTGCTGCAGGCCCTGTGACCCCTCTCTGAGACCAGAGCAGAGCATCTGTGGGAGAGATGGGAACTCACCGCGTCTCACTTCTGAGCAGTCACCTCTTTGACACAACGTGGAAACTGCCTGTTCCTGGTACCAGCTCTGAGCCACAGACACCCCCCACCCCAGGCAGGGAAGGGGCAGCATTCCTTTAGCAGCCTTTCTGGAACAAACTCTGTCTCTATTTGTACCTCCAGAAATACCCCTAGACATCTTATTAAAAAATCCCAACAATCCAACAACTCGAATTTCGGTTGCAATCTTCAATATCAAACTTAGGAGAGCTAATTAAAAGAGCTGCTTCAATTAAAGGCTTCCTACAGACCCCTAGGACAGTTTAGCAGGCACAGCAGGTGCCAATGGTAACCACCCGTGTATCTCAGACACTGCACCAGAGCACAGGATGCAGCTGCTCAGTCCATGGTGTATTGCCATCACTGAATTTTTGATCCTATGCGCCAGGTTAAAGCCAGTCACGTGTCAGTGCTTCCCAAGAGAAGAAAGAAGTGAACTTGAAGCCTTATGCTGGGAACACTTGACACAGGAAGAGCTGTAGGCAGTTTGGTGTTCAGCTGACAAGAACACAGCATACAACTGGCGGCTTATTCATGGCTTGCAAGCCTAGAGAAGACTAGATTCTCCTTCATGATCAGGAGAAAGTGCTACACAACAGTAGTAAACCCAAGAGATCATCTCCTCACCTTTGAAAAGAAATGCAGCGTTGGGATTCCAATACAGCCATTCTTGTCAGGTCAAAGCATTCAAAGAAGTCTTCTCACACTCTACATGTTGCAATTTGCCTACGTACCTCAGATCTCATGGAGTTCATAAAAACATCAACATGTTCAAGCCTTCTGCTTAGAACACCTGATGCTGGTTATCAGCAGGTTCTTTTATTGCATTACCCTGGTTGTCAATTGGTTTATGACAAGGCATCGCAGACCTCTCTCCACTCAGGCAAAGATGGTACAGCAGACAGCAACAGAGTCATAAGCTTCTTACAAGATAAAAGTGAAAGCATAAGGAAATGGCAAGTTGTTCATCTGTATTTTAAAAGGTAACTATTCCATACCTCTATGTGACAGTGAGAATAATTTAAAAGAGGAAGAAATAACAAAATATTCAGACCCTTCTTCTTTAAGCATTAAAGGAAAGGGATTAGCTGCGTCCTTGCTGATACAGGCTGCTGGTCTCATTTAGAGACTGTCACTGATGTAACATCATAAGCAAGGAGTTAACAAGAAGCAGCTCAGACCATAAAAAAGCTGTCTCTATACATACAAGTTCTTATTAAAAAAAATCATTTCTATTTGGATGTGTGCACAACCTGCTGCTCTTTAAATCTTCAGAGTACTGGAAACTTGACATTTTCCCCAAACCCCAAGTTGAGTCTGTCCTGAGAAACAACAGTACTCATATATAAATGGGATGATACTGTCTGTGGGTGAGTTTCTTCCTGCAGGTTGGGCAAGAGTTTGCATTCCTAAGGGAATCTCGTAGACACTGGCTGCAGAAGACGTGGCCACACTTGGTTGACACAATCAGTCGTCCACTTTGCACAATCTGCAAGAAAAGAAACCACCACAGGTATTTAGAGCGAAGAATTCTAGTGTGCTGGTGTGTTGGCACCAGGCAAAGAGGACTTGGAGCATCTGCAATCAGGACAGGACTACTTTAACCACAAGGAAGCCAAAGACTTTTTTGGTACTGTCTTGGGAAGTGCTTTTCCCTCTACACACACCACTCAGAAGTGCCTTGGGGTTACAAGTTGGGTTCACCTTCAAAGCAAGGCCCATACTGGACTTCCAGCCAGCTGTCTGCAGCCTCCCACGTAACCCAGCAGAGCTGGGCTGCTCACCCTCTGCCACATTCTCCCTCCAACAAAACAGAAGTGCTGACAACACGTGGTCCTTACCTCTGAGTAGCCATCCATGCAAATCGGGCAGCTAACGGTACCAGAGGGCCTTGTGGGAGAGAGAATAAAACCAGAAAGAACAGGCATCTGTTAATTTCACCGTGCATTGAAGGGTCCTGATGCATCAAAGGGCCCCCCTTAGACAGGAAAAAGTGTCTTGGTTGTCATTAGGGGGCCAAAGCCTGCAGTCACCCACTCTCTTATTAGAGGTCACAGCAGTCTATGTGCTGTGCAGTCTGCCTAGGCCAGTATCCATCTTCCACAGGTCCTCAATAAGAGCACTGTACCAAAAGCACCTAGCTGATCTTTGGGAATTAATCATTCTAGAAGGGAAAAAGGATGTTAGAACTTCACACATTCCCTCTTCTACTTCAACAACATTCCAGCCCAGTAGGAAAGATACTCAGTGGCTGCTACCCGGTTGCAGCTATAGATGTACTTCTGCTTCCAGCATGCAGGACAGCTGTACTGCACAGATACTGACAGACATAGATACCCTGCCTAATAGTCTCTCTATCAGAAAGAGCTTCCTTACCACTTGTATTTACAAATTAACCTCTAGTTTAAATATTTTCAAGAACACTTGGCTTTATTGTCACTGCCCTCACTACGCACCAGTTTGCCACTGAATAGGAACAGAAAAACACGAGATATCTGGTATCCTGTTATCTTCACTTGGAGCAGTGAGTACTACTTACATCTACCCCTAGTTTCACATACAGAATTTAACTCCATTAATTCTCCCATTTTTACTATACGATTGTTTTCTGCAGCAGCTCTAATGCCAACTCAGCAGTTAATTGCAATTGATGATCACCTTCACGTAAGCAAGAGTCGCGTAACACAACAGAGTAAGAGTGCAGCCGGCTCTGTGGCAATCTCCAGCAGCAGTACCTCTCTGTCAGCGGTAAATGTTGCAGCTCTGACCTGCTTCAGCCTTACCTGAACCTTGCAGAAAGGCACATTTTTTAACAGAGAAGTTAGAGATCCAAGGAACATTCTTTTTTTTTTATATTAACTAAATAGTGGGATTTATTTGACCACACTCTTAACATCCAAAATGTCAAAATCTACAAATCCACTGGCAAAACATACAATGCTTTAGAATACTTTAAGCCCTCTGGGTGCCCTATTTAAGACCTGACATCCAAAACTTCCATACCCAAATGCTCTCCCCTCCACTGCCTTCCAGTAATCTTAAAGGCTCAAAGGACATCAGTTTTAGCAGAACTTATATTTTCCCTCCTCCCCAAACATTTTACAAAACACTTATACAACAATTCTCATCTTTGTCTTCCCTAATCAAACAGACACTTGATTTCATCTAGTCAGTCATCAGAGCTCCATGACCTAGCCAGGACAGCACAACAACTGGCTGCAACAGTATGAACTCCACAACTGCCTTACAAGTACACCTTGGGAAGGACAGCTGTCGCTCCACAAGAACAAGGCAGACAACTGCAGGGCAGGGCAGAAGCACTGAATCAATCCTAGTTTTTAGTGGAATTTGCCAGGTTGCTGCCTGCCAGTCTTGTGATATCACGGCTCATCAACACCACTGAAGATCTTTCCACATCTAACATCACTACTAGAGCTTTGCATAAACAGTAAAGGCAATACATTATAAGCTATGGCCTGTGACTAACCCTCCTTCCTTGCCAAACCCCCCATTCATCTTTAAGGTTGCATGCAAAGTGAAACATCTGCCTTGGGCTGCCTTTTTATCCTCAAGTGCCAATGGTATCACTTGGTTACCATGCAAAATGTGACGTTACGGAAAAGAGGAACTAGAGTAAGTGAAGAGTTCAAAGACAAGCCAAGCTATTGCAATGTAACTCAGCTCTGTATGTATAAGCAAAGCAAAAGTCAACGTTTGGCAGGTCGTAAGTCACACGTACTTTGAACTTGCAGTTTCATCTTCCAGTGGCCGCAATTCTCGAGACACTTTGTCTGTGACATACACATCGTTATCTCGTGGTTCATCTTCATCATCACTACTCAGTACACAGCTGTCTGACTGCCGCTGGCTTCTTAGCCTGAGATTTCTCCTCTGTCGTTGATTCTCTGTAATTTCATTTTGGTTAAGTTAGATATGGCATCTGTCTCTCCCTGGAACTATCCTTGAAATTCATGACACTTGAAGTACAAAACATTACAGACTGTTTAAAGCGCCATATTCAGCTGGGTGAAAAGCAAACTAGTTTCCCACATATTGAAGGCTGAACGCTTCCTGACATGGTGAATATTCTGCTGCACATCAACACAAAACATCTGCTTTGTTCAGAAAGTTTCAGAAGTGATGGAAGAGATATTTAAACCTAAAAATGTAAATTATGGAGCTACTGGACTTAATCTACCCAGGAATGGTGCTAAACTGTTCCACTCTTGTCTGTGTTAAACTAAAGCTCCCCACTGAAAGGCAGTTTCCACAAAAAGAGTCTTTTTAAGAACAGTGCTTGGAAATGGCATCATCTTCCTCCTAAGTTATGGTAACTTGCCCAAGAAAAAAGGAGATTATAAAAATATTTAATTGCCTGGTCTGTAACACCCAAAGAACTGCTGTTCACTTTTTTGACAATTAGAAACTGCATGCAATAGTTACCTCTGCAACACTAGTGTAGATGTAATAATAATCAAGCACTGATCATTTAAATTGATATAAACAGCCACAAAAATAAAGTTCCCTCCTGCATAATTATGCCACCAGAACGTTTATTCCAAGTAATTTTTACATGTTTTTGCTTCACTGAAAGCACAGAGAGACTACATTCTAAACTAGCCAACAACATGCTAATACCTCTGAGATATTACAATCAAAACAAGGTCTGAAAGGTGTCAAAGATTAACTTCTTTGCATGTATAGTCATTGTAACAACTAATATAGCACCAAAAAAAAAAAAAAAAGATATTACACTTGTTCATACTTCTCAGTATTTGAGATGTGCCAGAATAGATAATGAAAGTGAACACCATGACCACAATTAACTTGCTTCTTTAGCTCCTTCACAGCAATACAGGCTAAAAGAGTGTTTTGACATTTAACTATTCAAAGCAGAGAGTCTAACGTAAAAGTGATAATGAAAATTATTATCACTTGGCTGAGAGAAGTTCTGCATTTGGAAAACCCAAAAACATTTGGAACAGATCTGATGTATTTTTTTTCAGATACTTTCTACAAGTTCTGATAGCAACCAGCAAACACAGAGTGGATCCAACCTCTAAGACACTGGTGAGGTACTTCAGCACTGTCCTTTGCCTCTCACTAAATGCAAAGTCAATCTGGGCTGCTCAAGTGTGTTGGAAAAGACAAAAAATATAATTGTCAAATGTCTACTCACCTTCAACAATCTTGCATCGACACATATGGGAAAGGAGAGAAAACAAAACACAATTAGACTTTGTTGTGCACCCCTGGAGGTACATAGGTTAAGCAACTACAGCACGACAAACTAAGAATGGTGGGATATCATTCTCTTATTTTGGTTAAAGAAAGTTAAAAGTCATAATAAATTTGCTGCTGCTCTAAAATCAGTGATTGGTTGTGGTTCTGCTGACACTGCCACAAAGGGATAGAAATGGAGGCAGGTGATGAACCACCGGAACACCTCCTACCTGCTCCCTGTATCCATACCCTAATTTCATTTGGCCTGGAGGAGATTCTTTCTGTCTTTCTCCCCTTAACAGGCAAATTCAGGTCTGATGTCCATAGACACTTCACATCACATTCACAGTGGCTGAAGAAAAAAAAAACAAACCCAAAATGGCTGTTGCCTTTGGTGGAACAAGCCCTGGAGAGATGAGATTATGTCCCAAAAAACAAACCCAAAATGGCTGTTGCCTTTGGTGGAACAAGCCCTGGAGAGATGAGATTATGTCCCAAAGTTGGAGGCGTTTCCTTTGCAAAGGCCCAGGACCAACCCCAGCAGAAGATAACTTCACTCTATTCCTCCTGCTCACTTCTGGTATGCCAAGCTGCTGGGGCATCCAAGAAGCAGGTTCCAGACCAGACCATGGGCTGCATCAAATACTATTCTGGCTTTCAAAAGGGCAGTAAAAATCAAGTAGTGGATTTTTAAGAAACTCCTTGGAGCAATAAACTGCACTTGTTTGTGTCGTGGTCAGCTGCCATTGCCCTTAGCATCTCTCTGACAGGGGTACCTGAAACCAATGCTGCACCTGAACACTTGGTATTTACCAAGTCAAAGACTGTAGTCTCATTCACTTTTCCTTTAAACCATTAGACTCTATCATTGATATAACAATCAAATTCTAATCTTAAAATTGCATCTCCTTATGTTACATTACCCATGACAGGTATAAAATCTCCCCAACCTCTCAAGCAAAAGCTATTTGAATTACTCTCACTATCTGCAAGTGCATCTCCAGAGCAACTTGCATGTTGGCCTGTAACACACAGCTTTCATGCACTAACCTGTCACCTTGCAATTTAAACTTGTCTTTAGAGTCAGATTTGATCAGGGAGCACAACAGAAAACTAACCTGATTGCAAGATTTAGATCAGTGTGCTGATTACTACTTACCACAACAGAATCATTGTGAGTTAGATCAACGACAACTGGATCAGATGATTCGCACGTCAGATCTACTACTTCTTCACCAGCTTAAAAACACAAGGTTAGAATCAAGATCAGAGATTGACACTGGGTAACAGGCTGAGCTTTGGCTCCACCTCACCCCCTCCCTCTTCTCTTCAGGAAGATTCCCAACTTTTCCATCAGGCTTTGCCCTCCAGAGTGCACAAAGAGCATTACCACCACTGTCTTCTGCAGTGCAAGAGGAACAGCAGCTGAGCTCCTCATGCAGTTCTGTTGTCCAACAGCTTGCACGAGATGCACAGCAACAGATTACTCATCTAACACAGCAGAATGTCTAACATGACAAATAAAACATGAATCATAAAGGATCTAATAATTTTACAGTACCAGCTGTAAGTGTTCCTATCTCATGTCTCTTTTCACAGCCAAATGCACAGCAAAAACTGAAAAAGCCATGTAACTAGCCAGAGAACAGCAGTTACTTACAGGATGTCAGAAGGCAATTTAAGTATCTGTTTAGGAGGTCAAGGAGGCTTTTAAAATCCTGATAACTTTTTGTTAGAGTGTACTTGAGTGAAGAGACATGACTAACGACAAACTTTTAATTATCTCCTTAATACTTGGGAGTTTCCAAACTTCAGTTACCACTGTCTGCTGTGGCAGGTGCAATGACTCTCAGCTCACCAGACAGGACATTCAGATGTCTGGGCAGTACTTCAGGCCCTTTCTCACACAATTCCTCTATCACTAATGGTCAATGGGTGTCATCTCAATAACAGACTAAAACAGCTGTCAGCAGGCTTGGTGTTTGTAGGTGCCACACTACAGGCTAACAGCAGAGGTTTCCCATTCTTCTCAGTTAAGGGTCCAGACACCAGGCATTAAGTGAGACTCCAACTTTCCAGAAATTGCTGATGTTCTTACCAAGTTAAAAAGAAAGCTTACCACTTTCTTCAAGTTCTATTGGCTCTGCTTCTGAAGCCATCTCTGCAGTAGAAGCTGCCAGCCTGTTGCGTTTCCGAGCTTGCCTAGAACTAACTGCTCCTCCACGGCGCTTCCGTTGAGTCTAAGAGAGAACAAAGACTTACCATTTTCCTTAGAACTAACATTCACGAGGCCATTATTTTGGCAGCACCCACGAAAGCACACAAGGACACACAAAACCCTCCCCAGAAAGGCTGTAACTGGAATTCCAGTGCTGGTAGGGGTCACGCCTATCTGAATGCATCACACGAGCCCAAAGACATCACCCCAGACCTCTTACCAGCTGGGTCACAAAGGAAAACGTATCGAGACGGTTTGCCATGAGAAAACCGGTTTGTGCTTACGTCAGGTCCCTGTTTACCCTGTAAGCATTTCTGAACTACTGCCAGCACTGAGGGTGATTAAAAATCTGAATTATCACAGAACAGTTACATGAAGTTTTAATATGCTTAAAATATGTTCCAGTTCATTTACTATAAACTCCCAAAACCTGCTTTATACTGAGCAGTATAATACTTACTGTGCTCATGGTGTTTCGTGACTAAAAACTACAGAAAAAGAAGTACAAACACAAAAAAATAAATTGCAAGAAAGCTACAAGAATCACTTCCTTGTATCTCCTTAGGTAGGACACTTAAGCAGTCTGGATTTCTCAAGGTCTCAGAATGACAATCTTCTGAACCTGTAAGAAAAGAAGAGAGAAGATGACCCATCTGTAATGCTCCTTCTCTTCAATACACTCTCTCTCTCTCTCTCCAAGATTCCCATTCCTGAGCCACCAACGGCTGTTCAGAGGTGGAGGGGAATCCCCAGAGTTTGGGAGTTGAGCGTCGGACATCTGCAGCTGGGCCTGAAGTCTCTGTTATTCCTACTCAGCCAGTTTCTTAGCAAACTTAGAAAGCACTATGGAAGCTCAATTAGATTTCACTGGAAAGTAACTGACTTAACTCTCAAGCCAATGCCTGTATGAGAGCAAGAATCACTGGGGGTTGTGTCATAAGCAATCATCCTAAGAGATAAAGAAATTCTAGACAGGCAGTTCTCCAAACTGTCTCCAGATTCCAAAGGTAGGGGGCTGAACAACTTGAGAGGAAACTAAAAGCAAGTGCAGTAGAGAAATTACAGTTTAGAAATCCTCACAGATCTGCAAGATGATACAAGTTTGCACTAGCTACTCTGTGGTAACTGTAGGTGTACATGCCCCTGCCTTTCAGACAGCAAGCTGCTAAGTGGGAAGATGTGAAAAGCATCAAGGCAGAGATCAGTAGTTGACACGGTACTGAAGGTCACATCTTAAAACTTGCTCTTAGACAGCTATTGTGTGTCCAAAACACCATGAGGAGCTGTTGATAAGACTGTGGAGAACACAGGCAAAATCCTATTATGTTAAATCAGAACTGCAGAATTGTCTTCCCAATACGGATCCTGACCTACACTACAAAGACCAGCACACACGCTGCTGTTACCCTGTTCTCAGGTTAACAAACAGAGACTGTGAAGCGACACAGAATAGCACTGTAATCAGTTGTAACTCCAAGGTCAAAGAAGCCTGTTTTTTTTTCTTCTTACATTTTCTCCCTGTATTTATTAAATAACTTTTTCTTAAGACATTCACTAACACTGAATTGGGACATTATTAAAACAAAACCTACTTGAGAAAAATCCTTCACCTAAATTTGGTACTTTTACAAAGCCCAAAGATACATTAACAGAGTTTTAAGCAACATAATGCGTTACTCATGACTTTTCCTCAAGTTTTCTCATTTTTAAAACTGGCAGTGGCTTACAAAAGCTAAAATGAAAGTCAACATGTCTTTTTTTCTATTTGTTTGGAGGTTTTCTTCCCTACTTGGACTACTTGCAATATGCCAGACTTAAACATCAGGGAGTCTAGAGGCAGATATTCTGAACTGGTATGCACAAGTCCTTCTTCCAGCATGAACTTCATGAATTTTGATAGAACTACACTAAAATGCATAGCTTTTCAAGAGTTTTTCCTCACAAATGAGAGCAACAGCCTTACGTTCTCACCTGGGACACCAAAGACTAAGGCAGAGCCCTTGCTATCAGAGAAAGGCAGGAAGTGACTTTCCATCTCCCCCATTCTCAGTGCAGCATTCACACCACCATTTTTCTAGCATTGTGTGCATCCAACACAAGTTCTCTTTGCACACTGCACCCCACTGTTCTTATGGTCTAAACTCATCTTGTTAAGAAAGCAAGCTCTTCCATCAGCCTTATCAACACAATTGGGAAGATCCTACTTTGCTGCACTGAATTTTGGGCTTAATAAACTCCTAAAACAAGACCAAGTCTAATTGTGCCATTGTACAAACCAAACCAGAAAAACTGCTCTGGGAGCGCATTTTCTAGGTGCTATGGAAGAAGGAACTCCTTTATGACTATTATTCAGAGGTTTGGAGTTCTTTGAAGAGCCGGGGGAAAAGGAAACAAAGCAACNGAGCTCGGCATATGCAGTTATTGTTCCTGCCATCTAGCTCTGCCAAAGGCTTAAGCAGTGTTGTCCTCATAACAACAAAGTTCAAGGTTTATCCTTACTGGCACTTGAAGGATCATGTCCACTAGCTTTTCTCCGTACAGGTAGATACTTCAGAAAAACAAAGAAAGAGCCATATACACTGACAATATTGATTCCCATACTCAGCATTTTAATTCCTGTTCATTTTTTCCCCTCCATAAAAACTTCAATATTTTCATTAAGTTCAAGTTGAACTAATTTAACATGTTTGAGTTATGACTCACAAAATACCAAAGGGATTCTCTAGACAACATAAACTAAAAACTTTTCTTACACTACTCTGAAGATAGTCTTGGTGTCCTCATGCTTAGCATGAATTGAGGCAATTTAGCTTAACTAACAAANGTTTTTCTATTTGTTTGGAGGTTTTCTTCCCTACTTGGACTACTTGCAATATGCCAAACTTAAACATCAGGGAGTCTAGAGGCAGATATTCTGAACTGGTATGCACAAGTCCTTCTTCCAGCATGAACTTCATGAATTTTGATAGAACTACACTAAAATGCATAGCTTTTCAAGAGTTTTTCCTCACAAATGAGAGCAACAGCCTTACGTTCTCACCTGGGACACCAAAGACTAAGGCAGAGCCCTTGCTATCAGAGAAAGGCAGGAAGTGACTTTCCATCTCCCCCATTCTCAGTGCAGCATTCACACCACCATTTTTCTAGCATTGTGTGCATCCAACACAAGTTCTCTTTGCACACTGCACCCCACTGTTCTTATGGTCTAAACTCATCTTGTTAAGAAAGCAAGCTCTTCCATCAGCCTTATCAACACAATTGGGAAGATCCTACTTTGCTGCACTGAATTTTGGGCTTAATAAACTCCTAAAACAAGACCAAGTCTAATTGTGCCATTGTACAAACCAAACCAGAAAAACTGCTCTGGGAGCGCATTTTCTAGGTGCTATGGAAGAAGGAACTCCTTTATGACTATTATTCAGAGGTTTGGAGCTCTTTGAAGAGCCGGGGGAAAAGGAAACAAAGCAACAAGGACACACAGCACAAGAATTGAGGGATGGGGGCAAGGAGGAGAAGCATCCCTAAACTCAACACATCTGCTTTTAAACTAGTTGTTCTAACTACCTCTTTCACCTAACAGCTACAATTGAAATGGAAAATAATCTAGGTGCTTTTCTGCACACAGCAGGGGGACGAAAAATACTGAGCAACACATGAGTACATCAAGAAGTTAAGCCACTGTATTTTTTACAAGTTTGTTTAATCACAAAAGCCTAGAGATCTTTCCCTGGTTTCTCCTCTGATATGGAGTTGGAAAAAAATACTTAGATGCATTCAGACATCAATTCCGAATTCCATAGTGTCGCTTCTATGAGTAAAAAAAAAAACAAACAAACTCTTTTTCTACGTGTGAAAACAAAGCAGATCCACCTAGGAAGATAACAAATATATTTAACTTAACAGACTTTTTATTGCATCACCGCAGGATGACGTTCACTACCCCAGAGGCCACTCCCCCTCACAGCAGAGCTCGGCATATGCAGTTATTGTTCCTGCCATCTAGCTCTGCCAAAGGCTTAAGCAGTGTTGTCCTCATAACAACAAAGTTCAAGGTTTATCCTTACTGGCACTTGAAGGATCATGTCCACTAGCTTTTCTCCGTACAGGTAGATACTTCAGAAAAACAAAGAGCCATATACACTGACAATATTGATTCCCATACTCAGCATTTTAATTCCTGTTCATTTTTTTCCCCTCTATAAAAACTTCAATATTTTCATTAAGTTCAAGTTGAACTAATTTAACATGTTTGAGTTATGACTCACAAAATAACAAAGGGATTCTCTAGACAACATAAGCTGAATTGCCTCAATTCATGCTAAGCATGAGGACACCAAGACTATCTTCAGAGTAGCGTAAGAAAAGTTTTTAGTTTAAGTAACAAGTAGATATTTTTACCACATGTCACTAACACAAACAAGACTTGACTTTGTAATCATCCTAAACGTTACACATACGCTAAATAATGACTTGAAATAAAGCAGCAATGTCAGTCTAAGTGCTTGGTGTGTGCAAGGCACAGATGACAAGCCCCATAAACACTGGATCTGTCAAAACACGATACACTATGCTTTTCAGACTTCACTGCTCTGAGAGAATTTCTCATTCTGTCTTTGGACTCCTAACAACAGGAAACAGTGTCAAAGATGCAGCATGCACAACAAAGTTTTCTGTGGTCAGAAAACGCATAAACTGATCTGTGTTGGGTTTTTTTTTAATCACAAGGAACAGTAATCTGCTGGTTTATTCCTTCAAAACTTTCCTATCATATATTTCCAGTTAAAGGCATTCTATTTATTTCAGATGCACTACATCAAGTTCAGTGAAAAAAGAAGCCAAGACTTTTTATCCAAATTAGGTCAAGCAGTCCCTACAACAAAAGCCTGATGAAAGGCACTATAGAACATGTAAAGATGGAGAGATAAACAGTCTATCACAGATACAATAGTCTACCTGCTCTAGGCAGTCAGCTACATCTACAGACAAATAAGACACAGGATTATGAGCAGCCTATCAAAAAAAAAACCTCAAACAAAACAACACCAAATCCAAAATAAAACAAAGAAACTAAGGAAACACCCGCAGAACAAAACACACCAAAACTTTTCATTGGTCAGACATCGTATTTCAAAAACAACAACAAGTATTCATTGGCTACAAAAAAAAAAAAAAAGCTCCTAAGTGCATAAGTCTCTCTGGCAGAGGCTGTTTTCAATAGTTCCCAAACGAGAGAGCAAAGAAAGGAAAAAGATGAGTCTTGTCACATCCTGTAATGGAGGCGCAGGGGGACGCTGAGCTCACAGAGAAGCGTTCCCTCCGCTCCTGCTGTCACCCAAAAACAGGAGCACAGACTAACAACTTCATGAAACTACGTCCAACGGCCACGCGGAGCAGGGCAGGGCAGGGCAGGGGAGGGCAAGGGAGGGGAGGAACGCCACCGTCTCGTTCTCCCCCAGCCCTTTCCGAGCAGCCTCCGAAGGGCCCGAGCAGCGAATGCGGTTCATGAACCGCCGAGCACCACAACAGGCCCAACAGCGCGTCTGCAAGGAAGGCCGAGCCTCGTCTCCGAGGCGATGGAGCGCAGAGCGGGAGCGGCCGGGGCCAGCGCTGAGGGGCGGGCAGAGGCGCTCGCAGGCCCCGGAACCCTCCCGAGCGACGCAGACGGGGAAAAACACCCCCAAACACCACAGGGGCGGGGGAAGGGGCACGCGAGCTGCCCCACGGCAGCGCAGGCCGGGACAGCGGCGGCCCGGCCCCCGGGGCAGCCACAGCGGCGGCCTGAGGCGCGCGGGGCAGGGGCTCGGTGACCGTCGCCCCCACAGCAGGCGGCGGCGCCGCCCCGACCCCNCGGGATGGCGCCCGGGATGGCGATGGCGCCCGCGCCCGCGCCCGCTCCCGCCGCCCCGCCGCCGGAGTGGCCGCCGCGCACGTCAATTAGGAAGCGTGAGGCGCGCGGCCCCGCCTCTGACCCGGCCCCGGCGCCTGCTGGGAGTTGTAGTTTCGCGCGCGCCCCGCAGCCCCCTCCCCGCGCGTCCCTCAGCGGCGGTGGCCGCGGGACCCTGTCGTTCGGTCGGCTCCGACGGCGGCCGAAGCAGGGCTGTGCTTTTATTGCGTCCTGCGGTGCTTTACCACCGGGGTATAGGTGTAAGGGCTTTGGGGGTTCCCCTCCTGCCGTGCCAGCTCCCTGGGAACGTTCCAATGCACTGAGCAGAACTCACTGAGCAGTGCCATCAGCCTGCCACCTGCAGCGCAATTAGTGCGGATCCTCTATGGGACTTGTTGCCAGAACTTGCACACGTGTTCTGAGGCCCAGACATGGTCACTGAAGAAGTTTTTCCCAGCTTGTTTGCCTTGACACAGGGATCATCTGCCCTTTCCTGGATTTTACTGCTCTGCGCCTGGCTGCTGGGCTGTTGGTAGAGAAATTCATAGGTTTTACTGGTGACTTCTCTTGCCTTCTCCTCCCCTGGGTGAACAGAACTTAAGATTTGTAATAGGTTTGGAGTTGTTGTTCTTTTTTTTTCCTTATCATTCCAACATAACTGACTCTGCGTCTTTGGTTTCATAACATATAGAATGTTATAAATATTATATTTATGATACAGTAATTATATACTTAGAATAAACTATATGTTTTAATATATTCTTTTATAATATCACAATATAAAAGCATGTATGTGCTTTCTATGGCAGGTCACATTACTTGGCCTGGCAGTTACTGGCTTTGCTTCCTTACCAGCACTGCTTTGGAAGATGGAGCCAAACACCACCCAGCAGCATACACGAGGAGTGAGCACCCTCTGTCCACCTCATGCTCATAGCAAAGCTAAAACCCCTCCATCTTCCTGAGGTAATCTGGGCCTCATTACCATAGTTGCATGTGAAGGCCTTTGTGATCTGTTAATTTAAACTGAAATAGTAGACCTCTTGAACATGCAGCTTTTGGCAATAAAAGCGTTTCTTAACGAGTCTATCGCTAAGATTAGACAGGTGAAACCTCTGATTTGTTGTAATGGTGCAAGTAATACTCATTCACAGATGTAGAGAAGCTAGGAAATACAGATACAAAGCCAGACATGAGCAAGGTAATAACCAGCAAGGTTGACTCAAAGCCACCCTTCATTTGCTAGCTACTTTCTTATATGCTGCTTCTGCCCATGTGGTCACCCCAGGATTGATCGATTAACCTGCAGTATCTGTTTCTGATAATTGGAAGCAGCTTTCCAGCTGCATGAACTTGTCCCTACCATTTTTATACAAACTGAGGAAGTATCTGATTGGTCCAAGGCATATTTGTATCCACATTGATTTTGTAAGTATGTATTGTTAGACAATTTAAGAGTCAGGCTTGTTCACTTACCCTCATCTTCTTGGCTGCAAATAGAGCAACAAACATGTAAATAATGAATTATTCATTCACCCGTGTGAAGCCCATGAGTGCAGAGGCATTGCTGACTCTCAGTTATCTAGGCATGGATTAACCAGGTTGTGGATGGTCTGTGCCAGAGGTGAGCAGAGGCAGCGGTGTGAATGCAGCTGTATTGCTTCAAAGCTCATCTAGCTTCTGGAGACTGAAGCATCTTATGAGAAAAGGCTGTGGGATCTGGGACTGTTCAACCTGTAGAAGAGGAGACTGAGGGGGGATCTCATTAATACTTACAAGTGTCTGTCAAAAGGATGAGGTGACACTTTTTTCTGTAGTGTCCCGTGACAGGACATGGGATAATGGTCAAAAGCTGGAAAACAGTAAGTTCCACTTAAACTTCTTTCCTTTGAGGGTGAGGGAGCCCTGGCACAGCTCTGGAGGTCTTCAAAACCCACCTGGACATGTTCCTGTGTGACCTGATCTAGGTGGACCTGCTTTAGCAGGGGAGTTGGACTAGATGATCTCTAAAGGTCCCTTCCAACTGCGACTATTCTCTGATTCTGTGGCTCCAATGGCATTACAGCTGCTTTTGTGACAGAACACTAACAAGTCCTACCAGACCTTTCCTGGCTCTGCATTGGATCATGTCACGTTTCTGTGTACCATGTTGCTGGAGCAGGAATACTAGAGAAGGTACCCTAGTGGCCAGGGGCTGAATGGTTCTGGATGGGATCTGCTGGCTTCAGAATCAAGATATCCACATTTGTCAGGAAGAATGTGGCATTTTTGATGTTGTTCTGTATATTCTGTTGCAAGAGCTGCCATCACTGAGAAATCAATAGGCTACACAGATATAAAAATATATTGATATTTTTCCTGACAGACTCATATCCTTTTATGTTTCTCAAGACATTGATTTTGAAAATGACTTTATGCATGAGAGTCTAAAGTAGCAATAGGGCTATTTGTGACTTTTGAAGTTAAAAATTCTACAGCTGGATTATTGAGATTTCTCTGTTCCTCAGTCCTTTCATTTGAGGGCAGGGAAATGACAGAGAAGGAAATAGTTATGAATCAGCTTGACTGCAAGTCAGGAAGGATTCTGAAAACTGGGTCCAACATCAGAGAGGAAGAAACACGCAGTATGATGGAGTTTTGAAATGGCCATATTACCTACCTAAACACATCTGCCATTTATTTACTTAGTGATGACTGGTTTGGGGTTTGTTTTAATTCTCAAAATGCAAACCCCATTAAAAACTTTAACAGGAACTATTCAGCTGTGCAATACCCCAGGCCAGCACCGTCAGCCCTGTTAGTTGCTAGCTTCTGCAAAATCGAGGTGTTGAAGTCACTGCTTGGCTTTGTTGTTCTGGAACACAATGCAATAGAATGCTGAATAACTGCACACAGGGAAACTTCCTGTCATCAAGCGTTTGTCGTTTTTAGCTATTGCAGTCCCCTGCTGGACATAGTGATGTAGTTACCTTATCTCTGTAGTTTTCCTTTTGCTCTCCTACATTCCTTAACTCTTCCTAGGGAGCATAAGCCCTGCATTGCTTTCATGGACTATTGAAACATTTACTTTGAATGAAAAATACAGCACATTTTATCAGCCTATGGATTGTGGAAGTGATCTTCACAGCTAGATGGCAACAAAAGAATTCTATTAGACTTCCTTCAGTAAAAGGTGAGAAAAGGACTGTTGTGAGAGCACTAAAAGCAGCTGACTAGAATGTCAGCAACAGTCTCCTTCAATTTAAATATTTGTAATACCCATAATTAAACATTTAGTAACTGGCATCAAGTTAAAATAGAAATGGATTACATAGTCTTACTGCTGTGCAGATTTTATTTCAGATGTACATCCTCCTTGGCTTTGTGCTTAAAATGTCTTGTGATTTAAAGGCTGTTTTGCACAGTACAGAAGTTGTCATGGAAAATTATCTTCTAGGTGACTAACAGAATTTCAACATTTTCTAGAGGCAGCTCACTGAAGAGGTCAAGCAATGTTAAGTTCTCTTCCCACTGAAGACAGAAGACATTCACATCTGTGGACAAAGGGGTGGTCTGGGTCACGGGACTCTGTCACATCATCTAAACCTAAATGAGTTTTTCCCTTATCCTCTAAACCCACGGTTGAAACTGGTGATCCTCTTACACACGGTTACTGCAGGAACACGTTTTAGGAGCTTGGGCTGAGCATGCCTCCTGAAAAGATGCATACATCAACGAATGCTGTTTGATTTTTGCCCTCATTTTTATTATTTTGGAAGGTGAGCATAGCCAAGCATGGCATAGTGTACAACGATAACAGAAATATAGATCTCAACACTCTTAAGCAGATATTTGCAATATAGAAATATATATATATATCCAATGGTAAGGTTTCACTTTCTTAAATTTTTGATTCCAAGAGAAAAAATGTATCATATAAAGCAAAAATTTTAGTACCAAAAAATGAACACAGTTTCTATTCTGTTGTGTCTGTATGACCTGAATTTTCCTGATCACACTGTAAAAGTGAAATAAAGATTAAAATTGAACCTCGTAGTAGTTAGGCATATTGGGAGATTTCTAGCAGACATGAATTTCTTCCAACTGCACTTTATTTCACTTCAGAACGCAAGATACAGGCTGTGGCTCCAGTTCTTGCTGCCTCATAGTCAGCCATTTTCTGAGCTCTTTCTCTGGCCATGAAGCCACGTTGAAGGATCTTGAACTGTCTTTCCCGACTCTCTTCCAATTCTTTCCATAGGTTCCACTGAAAAGAATCCTGCAGAGGAGACAAGCAGATGATCAGATAATACAGTGCTTCTCTTCAGAGGTTACACTGAACTTCTGTTTGATGATCTGTCTGGCTGGCAACACGGTTTATTTGCTAACATTACTGGGAAACTGGTCAACCTCAAACTGAGTGTGATGAACAGAAAGGTAACTTGAGTGGGTTACCCAGTTTAAGATTAATTAAACACAGCTGCAACACTCCACACAACGTTAATTCAAAATAAACCTCCATCTGGACGGTTTGCTCCAGTGCTACTACCTTATGTTCTTTCTTTTTCAGCTGTTGATTCTTGAAGCCCTAAATGAACAGTTGCACAAATTCCACCAGTGTCTATTGTTTTGCTGATCCAAAACTGGGTTCCCAAAGGAGCATTCCCACAAAAGCTCAGAACAAGCAGAAAACTGCTACTTAAAATGGTAGAAAAACAACTTTTTTTCATTGATGGCAGCTTTCTTCATAGTTAGTTTTCCAAATTTCCTCCAGAGAAGGAGACTCCACATCCTCCCTGGGCAGCCTGTGCCAGTGCTCCCTCACCTCAACAGTAAACAAGATTTTCCTCAAGTGGGACCTTTTGTGTTCCAGCTTTTGACCATTACCCCCAGTCACTGAATGCTACAGAAAATAGTATTGCCCCATTCCACTGACAAACACCTTTCCAATACTTCTAAGTATTAATGAGATTCCCCCCTCAGTCTCCTTCAGACTAAACAGCTCCAGTTCCTGCAGCCTTTCCTCATATGGAAAATGCTCTGATCCCCTGATCATCTTGGTGGCCCTGTGCTGGATTCTCCAGCAGCTCCCTGTCCCTCTTGAGCTGAGGAGCCCAGAACTGGACACAGGACTCCAGATGAGGCCTCACCAGGGCAGAATAGAGGGAGAGCAGAATCTCCCTCGACCTGCTGCCCACACTCTTCTTGATGCACCCCAGCATGCCATTGGCCTTCTTGGCCAGGAGGGCACTTTGCTGGCTCATGTGCAGTTTATTATCAACCAGCACTTCCAGGTCTCTCTCTGCAGAGCTTCTCTCCAGCAGGTCAATCCCCAGCCTGTGCTGGTGCATGGTGTTGTTCCTCCCCAGGTGCAGGACTCTGCACTTGCTCTCATTTTAATGGACTCGGAGATTTAGTTCTAATTTTACATTGCAGTTTTACAGCTTTTAAAAAGTGATCCCCTCCTGACTGTTCCCTGCAGTGATCCATATGCTGTGGCACAGGTACTGTTACTGGTGTGTGAACCACTGCTAAGTGTCAGGCACACATGAGGCAACGGCAGAGGCAGCAGCAGCAGGAGCAGCAGTTCCTCACTGCTTCTCTTTACATTTGCCAAGAAAACACAGCCAGTGTGAACCAGCATAAAACCTACAGGCCCACTGGTGCTTCCTTTCAGTGTTGTGGGAGCAGGCAGAGGAAATGCAAGGTAAGTACCATGGGAATGATCAACAGTGATGTGCCTTGGGTGAGAGGGGGTGGGCATATCTGTTCAGTGTGTATGATAGGAAGCTGAGAAAGACAAAGAGTTAGAAATAGGGCACAAGGTCCTGTTTTGATGGGCTAAGAGTGTGTGGCAAAAAGAGTGGGAAGCTGCATATTGTGTGGATGAGCCCTGTTCTCTGATAGCAGAAGGTATGACAAGAAGGTGAGGTCAAGGACGTGGCTTAGAGAATTTGTGCCTGTGCAGGAAGCAGGGTGTTGCTGTTGCCAGCCATGTACGGCACCATCTGCCTCTGCCCCCCTTGCCAGTGCTGGCAGTTGAGCAAAGGTCTGTGAACAGCAGATCTATTGCAGAGCTTTTCTCTTTCTGTAACTCCCAGACCTTCCTTGATGTGATGCTGGTTTTCTGGGGGGTGATCTTCAGAAGTTCTGCTTGCTTTTTACGCTCCATTGCTCTTTCTGCAATCTTTTTCTGCAGGTTTAAAACACGTTCGTCTGTTATAGGCCTTACACCAGACTGGGACTTTATTTTCTTTTCTTCTTGCCTGCAAAATCAAAAAGAAGCGATGAGAAGGTTAAAATAATATCAACCCTCAGAATAAATCCATCAGAGCATATATTGCCTTGATAATAATGAATTTGCTCTTGCTTCTGGGAGCCAATAAGACTCAAAACAGGGTTAAGTCATGTTGCTCAAATGTGGTATTCACAGCTTCCTTCAGGTTGTTTACAAAACAGCATTACTAAACTGTATAGAGTAATTTCTTCCCACAGGATGCCACGATGACAACATCTGAAGCCTGACATGACATCCTTTAGAAAACGTCTGTGCAAAAGCTGAGGTAACATTGCTCCTTTTTGCTTATGAGAACTATGAAGTTTTGCTTATATGATCATTAGTATTCATCTCAATTTCTGTATTCCTTGGCAAATGAAAGACATTCTTGACTGTGTAATCTCCATGTTCAGACTCAGAATCTATGGGCTGATGATGTATTAATTAAGGTCAATTGGTCTAGGTGAGCATAAATTGATAGCACCATGTGCAGCATAAAAGTAAAGAATAAGAAAGAGGCTTCCCTTTCTCTACCTTTTGTTATAGCTACTTTTCTGTCCTCTGGACTTTACAGCAGGTGTTCTTCAGAATAGCGGTTCTGGACTAGAGTTTCCAAAATCCTCGGGAATTGGACAAAGGGGAGATTTGACCCAAGTGAAATGAGACTTGACCTGTCACTGCAATGTGACTGTGAACTTCAAAGAAGGGGGCACAGTTTAGCTTGGCTTCTCATTTCAAGCTACTTTCCTGAGAGACTTCCTCGAACCTCTGTGTTGTTTGTCTCATGCTGTCTGGTTGGGATAACCCTTCCTTATCCTCCTTAATGCTGTGATATACTCTGTTACACTGAGATTAACACTATTCTCTAAATCTAAAAATTATGTACTATCACTTAATCCAGTTGAGAACATGGATTATTGCTATTTCCATTGTAACAAGGCATTGCATTACAAGGGATATAGGAGAATATAACAATATTTTTTAAATATCATGATAGGTTTAATGTAAATACTTGATGGTTAAATATTATAAGTGGGAATATACAAAATACCTTCCTTTACATGAAAATACAGATTATTGTAAAGACAATTATAGGGAATACAGTAAGAGGTTTAACATCATAAAGCAGCAGCTGCTTTATTTACTGTTTTAACAGTATTTACTTATTAAAAATTTACTTATTTTTTAAATGCACTTATTTACTTTATTAACACTGTAAATAGTTGCTTATCCTCAGAGTGATATTAGTCCTCTTCTACATATGCCAGTCACCTACACTATTCCAAAAAAAATCTATCAATCTCATATACTTTCAGATCATAGAATCATAGAATGGCAGGGTTGGAAGGGACCTTTAGAGATCATCTAGTCCAACCTCCCTGCAGAAGCAGGTTCACCTAGATCAGGTCACACAGGAACGTGTCCAGGCGGGTCTTGAAGACCTCCAAGGAAGGAGACTCCACACCCTCCCTGGGCAGCCTGTGCCAGGGCTCCCTCACCCTCACAGTGAAATAGTTGTTTCTTATGTTTAAACGGAAATTTTTGTGTTCCAGCTTCATCCCATTACCCCTTGTCCTGTTGACAGATACCGTAGAAAAAAGGGATGCCCCAACCTCCTGACACCCACCATTCAGATATCTATCTGTAAATATTAATGAGATCCCCCTCAGTCTGCTCTTCTCTAGACTCCACCACATCATAACAGAAACTCAAAGACGGAAAGGAATAAAAAAAGAATTTTTTTAAATGGGGTTTTTCCATGATGGTCAGCTGAGAACTTTCAGGACTCAAGCTAGAAAAGCTCCTTTGTTCTCTGTCACTCCATATCATGTATTTCCTAAGGAAATAAGGTAACAGCCAGTCAGAATGCAGCGGTACATGGTTAGAAAAAGCCTCTCCAGATTAAATAGAAAATTATGTGATAATTACACGTGATAAATATTAAAGACATATTATATTATTTTATATTATAATCCATAACCATTTAAATTTTACTTTTATTTACCAGCTACTGCTATTGAATGAGCTCTTTGAATGAGAATCAACCCTTAAGAGTTGTACTAGTTCCTAAAATGTAATGTCAGATCTTTAGTCCAAAAGAGAAGTTGTTAATTTGCTTTTCTTTTGCTCTCAGACAAGCCTTTATGAGTCAGCCACAATTAAGAAAATAATTCCCTACCCAAGACTTCGAAGGATTTTTAATATTTTTGAAGTCTGTGTGTTTTGATTTAACACACTCTTGGTTTTGCTTAGTTGACTTGTCAGAAAGTACTTTTTAGCACTAAGGAACGAGACAAGATTCTAGACCGTGTGTATGGAAGTTTGTAGTACTGTGGGGTGTATGTGTAAACTTCCCAGAGGAGGAAAAGTCAGGGATGAATGAAACATTCACCAGGATATGGATAGAACAGCAAAGAGTGAAAATGTAGTTAACTACCACTGATTCTGTTCTCCATTCACTTTCCCTGTAAGCTGTGTGCAGTCAACAGCAGAAAGATTTGGGCTCATTATGATGAATTACAGCACAATTCCATCAGTGATAGGTAAAATGTGTCTTTCTATTTAAAATAATATTCCAGCTGTGATAAACTGCAGTTGACATCCCATATCTGCTGTCTTCATGATTCCCTTTGTAAATACAATAATTTTTAAAATGTGCAAGTATTTTTTTACTTCACATTTAACAAACTTGCCATGGAGTCTGGCAGTCCAGTGTCTTCTTACTTACACATTCCTTGTAATTATTTAACTATCTGCCCTGCAATTTTAGCATCTGGCTAACTGGACCCTAGGTCTAGTAGCTCATCTGGCCTTTAGCTGAAGAAGTAGCAACTCAGCATTAAAGGTTTTCCTGCCAGAAGTGAAAACACATGGAATAGGTGGATTACGTCTTCTCAGCTGTGTTAAAAAAATAGAGAATTTGAAGATTTGCACAGAGGATTCTTCCTGAAAACTCCATTTTGCTCTTCATACACAATTTCAAACTCCAGCAGTGCATACAAGGGAACAGATGTATGACAGCTCATAACTGACTCAATATTTATAGGAGATGAAGTGAAAATAGCTACTTGACCATTCTAGGCACCAAAATACAAACTTAAGCAACTAGGGCTGTATTTAAAAGCTCACCTTACAAAATGTGCAGTAAACACAAATGTATTTGTGTTGGGTTGCCTTACAGTGCAATAAACAATTATATTTTTCCCATTTCCTCACACTCTCAGTCTCAGGGTCTAGGGCTGTCTGTATTTCACAGTACCTTGTCTTTTTTTCCACCCTGCACTACATAACTCCTGGTTACTGCAGTGAGGAAAATTAATGCTATCTGTTAGCAGCTCCCTGGTAAGGGAGTCATTATTTTGACATTTAAGAACACCACACTATTAGATTGATTACTGTTTTGTGCTAATGTGAGGGATTTCAGCACTCAAAATCCAACTCCCTTCCAAAACAATTAACTTATTAAGCACCTAATTTTAGGTAAGGAAGTGATTGTTATTCATAACAGTGTTTTCCTTAGTTGGAATAAAAGATTATGAAGCTGTATAATCAAAGTTCATTCATTGAATCACAGAATGGCTGAGGGTGGAAGGGACCTCTGGGTGTCATCTTGTCCACCCTCACCTGCTCAGACAGGGCCACCTAGAGCCAGTTGCCCACGACTGTGTCCAAACAGCTTTGGAGACACCACAGCCTTTCTAGGTGACCTGTGTCAGTGCTTGGTCACCATCACAGTAAAAAAGTACTTCCTCCTGATGTTTAGAGGAAGCCTCCTCTGTTTCCTTTTGTACCTCTTGTCCTCTCATTACTCGCCACTGAGAAAAGCCTGCCTCTTTCTTCTTTACAGCCTCTTCACATGCTTCTATTTCTGGTCTATCATCGCTGATAAATTATTTCCTCCTCCTGTTTCAGTGCTAGTAAGGAACTCGTTACCAGCAGTAGGGACTAAGAAACTAAATCTTTCTTATTGTAAACAGAACTCTTAAGTATTTGTGAAATGGTGAAACTAATGAAATCACAAGTATTAGGAAGTACCAAATCAAAGTCCCTTAAATTGGTAACTATTCAGCTTTTTTCATTATTCTAGGCTGGTTTTGAAGTTCTGAAGCAATTGTCACACATAGGGACAGGATGGCACAAGTTCCCATTACATCTTTCCACCTCCATATGCTGTCTGCCCATTCCCTCAGTTGTGCTACCAAGGGATCTATAGGTTTTGGAGGACAGTGTTCTATCCTCCTCACTCAGAATGCCTTTGACCCCTAAGTCAGACCTGAACAGTCCAGGGAACACCTACTCTGGGGAGCTTGTTCTACCTGGAAAGGACCATCAGTCATTCATTCGCAATCTTCCTTTCCACTTGTTCTCCTCTTCTTCCTCCTAACCAGTCTTCCCCCTTGTCCTCCTGCCATAGCTGCCCTCAGGCTATTCGCACCCGTCCCCAGTGCAGGCCATGACAGAGGTGTCACACTGGTGTGCAGTCAGTGCCCCTTGCCCGAAAGGGCTTTGAGCATTAGCAGAGGCAGGGAGAGAGAGGAGTTCTCTACCACCTGGGCAAACACTCCAGCATCTGTAATGCAGTGCTGAGCCCTCAGCATGTTACACCCCTGCCACAGTGGCAGAGGGGGATGTGGTAAGCTGTTGTGTTGGTGAGAGTCTGGGTGTCTGCCTCATATATAAGCAAGTCAAGGAAGATTAGTGTCAGTTCCAAGGGTCACCCTGCAACTGCAGCTGCTACCTTCACTTGGAAGTTGCCCTGATGTGGAGTGGGGAGGAGGCTCAGGCACTGTCCTGTCACTTGAAAAGGATCAGGAAAACAAACAGGGCAGGAACATGAGCAAGAACAGAAATAAGGCACCTTGCATATGTGCCAGTGGCTGATGGGAGCGTGGATGTGCTCCTGGCATCTATGTGAGACAAACAAAAGGGTAGTGTGGCATTCACTAGATGCGCTAACAGTGGAGACAGGAATTCTGTGAAGTTTTGTGAGATGACTTCCCTATGGACAGCTTTAAACCACATAAATGGTGAGAGCATGCACACCCAAGACCACACTAAATCCAGCCCAAAGTACAACCTCCCAAACACAGATAATGTGAGTAGAAGGAGCCTCAGCACCAACTGGTTTATCTGTTGATTGATTTATCTGTTGATTGATTACTTGCATTAATAGATGTAGCCTGAGAGGAACGAAAGGTATTGTACCTGAAGTATGCAGGCACGTAACTTTAGTACATTAGCATGTATTCAAACACTCATAAATCCTTTGGTGCTCACGTTAGAAAGGTAAGAACTCAAATGTTTGTCCACTTCACACACCAGTGCTGACTTTCAAACTGTGTGACAGTCTAGCAATTAAAGGGATGTCCTGCGTACGTACTGAATTGATTGCTGAGTGTTCTGCAAGCACTCAAAAAGCCACTACTGTGATGGATCTCACGGCTTGTGGTCTATTAAAGGCTGATGTCTCTCTAATTTTTCATGATCCATTTCCTATCTTGTTTAATATAGCTCATTATATGCTTGTTAAACGTGCTGCTTTTGTGCTGATGTGTGTCTGTCTGTAAATGATATTGAAAGGAACCTACTTGGGTAGGGACCCAATTAAACTCCAGCTGACACTACCTAAAGCACATTTGTTTAGCAAAGCTTAGCTGCCATACTTCAGCTGATTAGCAGTAGCCTTCAACACAATGCAAAATATAGATATTTCAGGATTCAAGATCTGTAAATCAGGTTTAACCCACTAAAACCTATCATTTGTTTAGAGAGAAATCAAAGCTGCAGCAAAGTGTGTAACATTTGTAAACATGGCAGCACGCTGTATTGCTATATTAACAGAAATAACACCATAGATTGGGATTCCAGATGAAAATGCATGAAGTACACGCCCAAAGAACAACATTTCTGGTACGCTTTTATGATGCCTCTTTATAGTAGATGCTTCCAAGTTATGTAAATAGATTACCTGGGAGCCATGCAAGGAAATGTCATATAACATCTACAATGAAACCTTGTATTTTCTGTCTTTGGTGGGCAAATAGAACTCCATTAAAATTACTTTATTACTTATCAGGAATCTGACTAGAAGCTTGCAAATGAAATGTTTAATTTTATTGGATTCTACCATGTTTGGCATGCTGGTCTGTCGTAAAAAACATTTCAAATGTCAGGACTGTCATGGTTTAGCAAGGAGTTGCTTTTGTTTAGTAACAGGGGGAGCGGGTTGCAGTGAAGACCCGGTAAAAGTTTTTTTAGACTCTCCCCCGACTCCTGGGTTCAGACCCACCCCCCGGCCCGGCTGGGCCAATCTGGCGCCTCTGCGATCACTATTTAGGGACAGGAATTGGAGGTGCCAGGCAGGAGGTGTAAGTGTGGTACAAGATGGAGGCGACCATGCGGACCCCACAGTCGGAGAAGGAGGAAGGATGGAGCATCAGACCAGAGACCCCTCTGCAAGCCGTGGTGAGAGTGCAGCCGGTACCCCTGCAACCTATGGATCAGCAGCAGCAACTTCATGTGAGTGTGCCCGGACGGGC